>JAIGNY010001924.1:62500-97500 GCA_020152595.1 Chiridota heheva | reverse complement strand
AAGTAACAAAAAACTTCATCAAAATTGGTCTGAATTTAACGATCTTGTTTTTGTTTTGTTTTTACCGGCATCAATATCCAAATTAGTATGCTTATTTATAATGTATTACAAGGCGGTTTGATTATTTCGTATGTAAATCCTGTTTTTTTAATTGTCAATCATGATTTATGATGGAGTGACGCAAATTCTGACGAGGTGGTTTTCTTAAATATTTACCATAAGACAATAATTCTAATCATAATCTAAAAAGTATAGGTTTTGCCATCAAATCCAGAGATCTAAATTTAGGGAAACTTTGTTATTTATGTACATACAGATTATGAGTTGTTCATCCAGCATACACGTCAAATTTATAATAGCATAAATAAGAAAATTATCAAACTTTGTACAGCCATAAGTAGAAGACAAAAAGTGTTATTTTGATAAACGAATCATTTTACCTTTAACATTTTGATACTTGGTTGGCTGTTGTAGCTACTTGTATATAATGCTTAAAGTAGTATTAAAAAAATGTCACTTATTTTATAGGAGCAAAATCAAATGCTTATCTAGGACGCAATGGTATTGCAATTTTCTGATTAATATTAATATTCAAGTGATTTTTGTCCTAACGTCGTCCGTGGGCTATGGAGGCTTGAAGTTTATCGATCTTTTGTGGGTAATATATCTGTGAAATTCCCAAAAGCGAGCATATCGGCCAGTGCTCCTTTAATGTAGTGAGTCATCCTTTAAAAAAATGGTTCAAACTTTAAAATTGATAATAGTTACAACATTTTATTGAGGATGCAGAAAAGTAACTATATGGGCTAGCCGTATGTACGGAAAATGTTAGTCAGGTGAATATAACTGTATTATTTATTGCATTCTAGACTTCTAGATAATATTCGCAGCCATCCAACGATATAAGTTAAGTGGTAATGTGAATGTTTAGAGCTGTGTGATAGTACTGTGTCGATCGATTTAGGGGATTAGACCCAAAATAAGTAAAGAATTGAACAAGAGTGTGATTGAATAAGGTCAATGCTAGCCAAAAACTGAAAGAAAAAAAAAGCAGAACATTGTAATGACCGTAAACAACATTTATCATTAATTAATGTTGAGACATGTTATTAGTCAAAGAAAATGTTGGGTGGGAGCTCATTAAAGCTTCAGGGCTTATTACATCGAAAACGATGTATAGTTTATAGGATTCTAAACTTCTATCTGATATCCGCAGTAAGTTTAGAGCTGTTCGTCAGAGCTGTGTCTATTGATTAAGGGGCTTAAAAGTCTTTAAAGGGGAAAAAACTGGGCAGATTGATTTATCATTTACATATCAAGCATCCAGGTCTGTTTTAATTTTAACTTAAATCATATGTCTCGCTCCTACTGATCATAGGGCTTTCAATCAAAATTGTAACGGGGTCTCATTACTTTCCCAGTTGAACTAGTCATGATTTGGATTTTCTAACCTTTTCATCCCTTAACATGTGAGACTACGCCACCGAGGGGATATATGACATCGACGGGCACTCACTGACCAAAGGAAAGCTATTTCTTGTTTTGTGGATTGATAATGTCTTGTGTATTACCACAACCTTCCTAACATTACCATTTGGCATTTTATGGACTTCAATCTTTATACAGAGCACACGGCTGTATTTTTATTTTAAGTTTTTCTCTCGGTAGGCATCAGAAGATGATAGCTAACACCTGAGAATCGGTTGCGCAAGTCAGGTGAGAGCGCAGTATTCTCATGGAAAATATTAAATGAAAAAGCTCGTTTACTTTCTTAGCAGATTACTTATTGTTATATTCGTAAGAAAAATGTATTCGTATTCAATAACACAATCCAAAAATGGCTACAAGTGCCAATTCCCATTCTAGCATCGATAAACCATTTTCAAACATCCCACTAAACACATTGTACGGATCAGACAGGGATACAACAAATTAATAATGATATCTTATTTGATGTTCATTTTAGTTCATTACCCAGCAAGTCAACTTCTCGACCGTACTTTCTAATATTTAAAACGTTTTATTGTAATAAAAGACAATCAATGATTTAAAAAATAAATTCCAATAAACTCCTCATGATAGTTTACGCTGATGATAATAATCTTATTTATTCGAGAGAAAAAAAGATCCAGCTGAGATAAACACTCGAGTCGAAGATGAATTTCAAAATCTGACACAAAGTTTGTCTTCAAGTAGCCAAAATGTCCTTAATTATTACACAAGCCTTTTTCGGTAGGCTCGCCTACTAAACTTTCAAAAACTCTCCGTTAATTTAGATCCTTAAAGAGCGCCTGCCATGGAAAATCAAAAATCGCTGAATTTCCAATTACAAGGTGTTCGATATTCCCAATTTTGAATACCTCACTTAAAAATTATGAAAAATAGCCATTTAGACTCGAAAAGTAATGCTTGAAATGCCACTTTCCCCAAGCGCTCAAAATAAATAAATAATGTCTTTAATGACGTAACACTATTGTTGATTACGTAGGTATAGTGAGTCTATTCATTGTTTACATTAGGCACAATGTGCATCGCCATATATATTGTACGATGGGTACTTCAAGTAGCGACAGCTCTGATGACATTTCCGAACTCGATTTGTTGTATTCTTGCTCAGATTTTGACAAAAATCAAAACGAGAGGGATAATGAAAGTGATGAACTAATAAAATGAGTGGAAACCTACTAATATGAGCCCTTCAGAGAGGGGTATTAGTAGGTAATGAACCACCGCCGGTAGAGCCTGAAGAAGATGAAGGTCTACGCAGGCTGTACACTGCGGTAGGCATTTACAAAACGTTGATTGGTGAGTGGGCCTACTGTAGCCTAGTTATTAAACACATCCCTCAGTAAGGGTTGACATTGGATTGCCTCGAACGGCCAGCCATCACGGCTAGCATCAGTCCGACGGAACTACGAAGAGTACTAACTGTAGCCTACCGTCTATTACTATGTTTGTATCTTGTTTGCCGACATCAAGTTGAAAAAAGACAAGATAGTCCATATGAACTCAAAGATACTCTGTTATTTGCTTTGGTAGTGTACCCTAACGTTGTATCATATTGGAACTTGGTTGATTTTGGTTATGGATGACAATTTCAGTAGTAAGGGGCGACTATACAGACCCCGACCAATTAGAAGCCAGCATTGGTGCCACGTGATAGCTGATTTGCATATACTTAGTAACGTTAGGGTACACTACCAAAGCAAATAGCAGAGTATCTGTGAGTTCATATGGACTATCTTGTCTGTATAGTCGCTCCTGAGATTTTCCCTCTTGGTCATCGGATTGCGCCACAAAATATTCTCGATTGTTCTGCAGAGTCCTTCTAACAAGGTGCATAGTTCATTTGCATATACTTAATGCTAACTTCTGATTGGTCGGGGTCTGTATAGTGACCCCTGAGATTTTCCCTCTTGGTCATCAGATTGCGTCACAAGATATTATTCCGGTGAAGAAGAAGAAGGAGGAGGAGAAGGAGGAGGAAGAAGAGGAGGAGGAGGAGGAGGAGGAGGAGGAGGAGGAGGAGGAGGAGGAGGAGGAGGAGGAGGAGGAGGAGGAGGAGGAGGAGGAGGAGGAGGAGGAGGACAAAACAATGTACGATATTACCTATATACGGTAACTGACGTCATTCCACTTTTCCCTCTAACATAATCAGATTCACAGGTCATCGATCACATCAAGGACATTTAAACAAAGGATCTATATTGATCCAATGTTGAATAAACAAACATGGATTATAAATGTTTTTCTCATACTTTTGATATCGATTTGCCACGCAAACAGGCTTCATCTTAACAAATAGGTTTACACCATTATTATACATAAAATAATCAAACTTTTACCACTCTATTATTTAAACAAGCGTTATGTACAGAAATGATGTATCGATCGGTTCTCTTTGTCATACAACATTTTAACTCCCATTATTATACATATCAATAGTTTTACACTAAAGCTGAAGGCTCACAAACTCACGTAACAGCGGATAGCAGAAAAAACGCATTATGTACACAAAATCGATCGACTGTATATTCTACATTAAAAAAAAGGCAGTTTTACCATTTGACGAAAGGTATAACTTAGTGAATTTGCGCTCGGTTTCTTCTACAGTTAGAAGTTTAATGCATGTCCTGAAATGACCCCAGAAGCAGCACAGATTAACGGCAGTTGGTACATACTAAGCACTTATATAAATCTAAAGTGAAATTCAACAAAGGACACGGACCAATACTACAGACATCAAAATTGACACCTAATATAACGTATGCACAGATAACGGTAAATTGGAAAAAAATGATGGGAATAAATCTTTTTTTCAGTCCATTACCTCGCGGGAGAAATGAAATCGAAACTTGTTTTCATCCAGGGTGAATATGCTGGGAGATCGCTATCAATCATGTTTGTTCTGACGTCATACTCCAACATCTTTCGTGTTGGTTTGAGTTGGCCCTATGTTAAACCATATGTACAGTAACAGACACTCCATAGTCAAATATACCAATACATGACAGAGGATTTTCTTTTTGTAAGATGCTCTTGCAGTCTTGTGTATACATCTATTATCAATGTGTGTGTGTGCGTGTTGAAAGCATACCTTGATGACGTATTTACGTTAGGTGACTTTGAACAGTTTAAAAAAACCACGATTAATATCGGTCAAAATGGACGTCTTTTCGTATGTGATGCTTGAACGGGAAGGGGTAAATCCTTTGCTCGATTAGGTAGTTGTGAGCCCAGTGAATCTCAGTTATTTTTCTAACCGAAAGTTCATCAAAACAAAATGTCAAGAATTGCATCAACACATGCATACATTGATATCTTATAGCTTTGTGAAACTGAAAAAAAGCTTAGACACTGATTTTGTACAAGGAACGTCCGCCTCGGACGTCACGGGAAAAGGTCAGGGAATGGTCACAGAGGTATAAAATGACGTTATAAACGTGTTAGAACATGCCGTAGGCAAAAAACAGCATGGACACTGCATGGACACTATCTTCTCACCTCAGGTGACACCAGGTCTTATTGCGCTCCTGATCGCAGACTAGCATTTGGACTGCATGGACACTATCTTCTCACCTCAGGTGACACCAAGCTATATTGCTCTCCTGGTCACAGACTAGCATTTGGACTGCATGGATATTATCTTTTCACCTCAGGTGACACCAGGTCTTATTGCGCTCCTGATCGCAGACTAGCATTTGGACTGCATGGACACTATCTTCTCACCTCAGGTGACACCAAGCTATATTGCTCTCCTGGTCACAGACTAGCATTTGGACTGCATGGATATTATCTTTTCACCTCAGGTGACACCAGGTCTTATTGCGCTCCTGATCGCAGACTAGCATTTGGACTGCATGGACACTATCTTCTCACCTCAGGTGACACCAAGCTATATTGCTCTCCTGGTCACAGACTAGCATTTGGACTGCATGGATATTATCTTTTCACCTCAGGTGACACCAGGTCTTATTGCGCTCCTGGTCACAGACTAGCATTTGGACTGCATGGATATTATCTTCTCACCTCAGGTGACACCAGGTCTTATTGCGCTCCTGATCGCAGACTAGCATTTGGACTGCATGGACACTATCTTCTCACCTCAGGTGACACCAAGCTATATTGCTCTCCTGATCACAGACTAGCATTTGGACTGCATGGACACTATCTTCTCACCTCAGGTGACACCAGGTCTTATTGCGCTCCTGATCGCAGATTAGCATTTGGACTTCATGGATATTATCTTCTCACCTCAGGTGACACCAAGCTATATTGCTCTCCTGGTCACAGACTAGCATTTGGACTGCATGGACATTATCTTCTCACCTCAGGTGACACCAGGTCTTATTGCTCCCCTGATCGCAGACTACTGTCTAAGCACCATTACCTTCTCACCTCAGGTGACACCAGGTCTTATTGCTCCCCTGATCGCAGACTACTGTCTAAGCACCATTACCCTAATTGCCTAAGAAAAGTTGGTCTTCTGTTGCATATGTGGTGTATGCGCTATGAAGCTAAACATGAGTACTTCTGCAGGTTTGCTGATGCAGTTTAGAATTACAAAAAATATTTGTAAATCCCTTGCACAGCGACACCAAATTATATAAACACATTGCCTTCTTGTAAATACACCATTTGGGATTTTGGATGTGCAGGGACCTGGGAGACAAACTGAAATCATTGGTTTGACTGATGATTGCAATGATCTCATCATGGAGAAAATACCCATGGCTGAATTCTCTACCCAAGTGTTTGATTCAAATTTGCTTAAAATTGAAGTAACAAAATACCAGTCCTCTTTTTTAGTTTGCTGTGACTTTGATCTGTTGATGACCGACAAGTGTTTGGCGAAATTGTACACATCTTGGTGTATAAAGACTAAGTGTATTTTTACTGCATTTATGGAGATGGTCTCTTGCAGTAGACATTACCATGCCTATGTGATTAGAAATACTAGTAAGAATCCAAACGGCCATATTGTTTCAACTCAGTGTCAACTGGTTGATTATAAGCCATTTGATATGCATCTGATATACCTGGAAGTGTGTTTATATCGCCAAGATATGTTCTTTTTAAATAAGAACATTTTTAGGTGAAGTCATATTTGTAATCTTCAAATTAACCACTTGTGTCATTGCATAAAGGATGGAAGTGACGTATGCTTAGCATGAATTGGATGTTGTATTTTATATGATTAAAGTAGTTACTACATCTGTACATATGCGTGGTGCTGAGTAGAATTAGTAACAAAAATAGTACAAAAAAGCACATTCCTCAGTTGATCTCCATAATTGTCAATTCATTGAAGAAAAAAATAAGTAACTTGCTCATCCATAAAATCACAACAATCATATTTTCTTCATTTTTGTAGGAAGTGTGCTTGTACGAGGAAACTCCCTGCTTGTACCAGGGAACTCCCTGCTTGTACAACCTACAAGTGATAAGAACTAAACTTGACTGACATTTCAGTCTGTTGTAGGGACACTTACTGCAGCACAATTGTATGCAGTTTCATTTTCAACAAAATGTTCTCTTTAGCTGATTTTCAAAATACATACTTAGGATTTTACAGACTTTCGCTTCATGTGTAAGGTACTCCTATTAATTTAAAATAAGTTTTGTATGAGTGTACATCACTGATAGTGCCTTTAAAAGAACAATTTCAATTTAATCACAAATTTGGTGTTAAACTTAATATCTTATTGTCTCCTGAATGCATGAGAATGATTGATACCTTTCTGTTTCTATAATATTTAAGAGTTTCAAATGGAGGCTTGAATTCTTAGGATACAAGCTTAATCCAGGTGTATTTCTCTTCAAATGTGTTATTGATTTTCAAAACATTTTGAGGTATTTCTGCTACATTTCACACTCCGTTTTAACCACGGAGATTTTCCATTGAAATATATATTCTCATGTGTGAAGTACGACATTAGGTTATCACTTCATACAACTATTGTAGTGGATATGCGCACTGCAGCAACTCTCACTTCACCAACACATGGATTGTTTTTAAGGTGGTGGCACTGGTGCTGTAATATCATATTCTTAATACTACCCCCGATACCATCTATGGGATCCTTACTTCATCACTATCAGCCTATATACCCGTTTTAGCTTGATCTCCGCCTATAAAGCACATCTAGGTAACTAGGAATGACCGTGATAGCTTTATTGATAGAAAACGACTGAAATCAGACTAGTGACGTCACATCCTCACATTCGTCAAAATCTTTATGTAGTCTATCGTATATTGTCCTGTTATAAGCTTTAAAAACCATTGGATATGTTAGGAAAGTAGTAAAGCAGAATCTAGTAAAAGTAATTATAATTTAGTAATTATAATTTACCACCTTAAAAAAATTTGAGGGAAAATAATTCAGACCTATAGAAAAAAGGTCAATCAATTTTCCTGAGAAAAAAAAACCCCCAGTAATGATTGATAAGAATTTGCGGATGAAGGCGCCAACTTTTCATACTAGACTTAATACACTAGTCAGTGGCGTAGCTAGGATTTCCTTATGGGTGGGTGGGGCGTAGCTAGGATTTTTTTATGGGTGGGTGGGGGGCACACAAGTAAAATCGACAAGTACAAATTTGAAACGACAAGTAAAACTTTGAACCGACGGATTGAAATATTTGGTGGGGCTGGAAGATGGGTAAGGGGGAGGGGAGGGAGTCGCCTTATGGATACGCCAATGACACCAGTCATTTCTACACAGCTAGGAAAGAGCCTGAAAATTGAATATCTTCTTTACCTTGCAAAATCTATGGTGTGAATTCTAACACCATGGGTGTTACTTTTAACATTTGCTGGAAGTCAGCTAGAGAGGACTACAACCATGGGTATTAAAATGTATCAAGACCTTACTTGGTGTTACTTTGACACTAATTGGTGTTACACAGGTAACATCAGTGAGAGTTAATCTTACTCTTTCTTTAACCTCTAATAACACCTAACTTGGTGTTACTTGTGATACTAATTGGTGTCAAAGTAACACCAAGTAAGGTGTTGATACATTTTAACACCCATGGGTGTAGTCCTCTCCTGACTTTCAGTAAGTGTTAAAAGTAACACCTGAAGGTAATGGCTTCAATTTTCTATGAAAGATAGAAACTGATGGCGCTTTTCTTATCACAGTATCAAGAGTCTTCCAGAATTGCACACCTGAGAATATGAAGGACTTTCTGTTAATGTCGGAGCGAATACTGTACACATGTAAATTACTCGAGTGCCTAGGTCACGGATGTCTGAATTAAAGCCGAAGAGGCTGCATAGAAAATTAGGCAAAAGGTTGTTAGTTGCTTTATACATGAATACACCTAATTGGAATCTATAAATATTGAACAAAGTGAGGATCTTTATGTCTTTAAAAAGCGATGAGGTATGAGTTCTATAGTCTGATGATGTGATCACACGAATTGCTTTTTTTTTGGAGAATGAGTAAGGTGAGTATTACCCATACAATATTACAGTAAGACAAATGTGATAAAATAAAATAAGAGAATTGCATAATGAAATAAGAACCGTCTGTGGTACAAATTTACTTATCTTATACAGGATTCGTATAATTTTGGCAGTCTTGTTGCATAACGTATTGATATGAAGCTTCCAATTAAGTTGGGGGTCAAGATTAAGTCCAAGCAATTTAACAGAAATAGTTCGTTTTACAAAAGTCTCATCAATCAGTCTATACAAATCTTAAGATCTTGAAACTTGTTACAAAGTCAATAATGTTTTTGATGGTGTGAAGTTTGTTGCTGGTCTCGAGATTCCAAGAGTCTTGCCAGGTCTTACTAAGGTAGCTGGAAGTGGAGAAACGGAGGTCTGGGTGTGGAATAGAAGGAGAGATGTGATTCGACAGAGTTTGTTGGCGGCTGTCTCGTTGCCGAGAATACCGACGTGGTTGGGGATTCAGAAAGAAAAATATATATATATATACAAAAAATCCCTTAGGAGGAAAGAGTGTGAAGTTTATTGAGGATTTGTAGGATGAATGGATTAGACCAGAGCATATTGAGGATGCCAGAGTCGAAGAAGATGACGAAGCGGGGCGGAAGGAGAGTTCAACAAAGTTTAGGGCCAGGAGGATGGCCTTTGCTTCAGCAGAGTAGATTGAGGCTCCATCGGGCAACCTTTAGGAGAGGGTGATGCCAGGACAGGCGACGGCGGCTGCTGCAGAGGAGCCTTCCCATGTGGAGCCGTCGGTGAATAGGAAAGAGAAGTCGTGGAAATGTCTACTGAGTTGGCAGTATCGAAAAAAGACTGGGTTGTGCAGTTGTGGAGAGCTTTCGTGTAGGAGAAAAGGCCAAGGAATACCTATGGGTGGACTGATACCCCAAGTAGGCGTGGGAGGGATATTGTGCCTGGCAATCGAAAAAATAATGATGTTGGCTTTTGTGGAGAGCTGAAGAGAGAGTGCATCGGGATTCCGAAAGGTCGGGGGGCCGGGAGATGTGCGTTTGTTGAGGTTGGTGAAGGAGGGAGAGCGAATGGAATGGAAGCAAGGGTTCCGCGAGGATACAAAGAGCGAAGGAGAGGCCGGTCCTGGTGCACCCGAGGTTAAAGGGGACTTCATTGGCCTCTACGTAGAAACTGGTAATGGGGTGGTATGGGTGGCGCCAAGACAGAGCCTAATGGCAGTGTTTTCAGTAACCTCGAGGCGCCTCAAGTAAAGTTTACGGGCGGGGGCGTAGATTAAGCTGCCGTAGTCAGCTTAGACCTGAGGAGGTAGCGGTATAAGGTGAGACGATTGGCTCCCCATTAGTTGCAGGAGAAGACCCTGAGAAGATTGAGGATTTTGTAATAGTTGTTTTTGAGGGTGTTGATATGGGCAGATGGGGGAGATAGGAGAACTTAGAATCGAGAGTGATTCCGGGAAGTGAGAACTCTCTTTGCTAGTGCTGGTGACAATGTAATCTTTGAGACAGGGGCTAGGGCGAAGAAAGAAGGAGTTGCTGAAGTGGATGAGAAGAGATTTGTCTTTTGAGAAGTTGGAGCCATTGGAGTTGCTCTAGTGAGCTAAGTTGTCCAGTCAGTGTTGGAGGTTATTTTGGAGAGTTTGGAAACATGGGGAGGACGAGAAGATTTCAAAATCGTCGAAATAGATGAAGCAATTGATGTGGGGGAAGGTGGTCTGGGGGAAGGTGGTCTGGGGGCGCTTGGTGATGCAGCTGATTTTGAGGATGAAGAGAATGGGGGAAAGGACACTGCCTTGGGGACACCAAGATGTTGGGTAAGTAGGTGTTAACGATGCGTACCCTGAAATGGCGGGTATGGAGAAAGTTTTGGATGAAGGTGGCGAGGCCTTTGAGGCCAAAGGAGTGGAGGTCCTTGAGGATACCGTACCGCCAGGTGATGTCGAATGCCTTTTCGAGGTCAAAGAAAACGGAGAAGGCGTGGTAATTTCTGACGATTGCTTTACGTACATAGTTGCCAAGTATGAGGACATGGGCCAGGCAGTTTCGGTTTCTCCTGAAACCAATTTAAGAGGGGGATAGGAATTGAGTTCTTCTCAAAGTACCAGCAGGGTCTGTAGTTGACCATACATTCCATAATCTTGCAGAGCCAGGTGAGAGCGATAGGCCGGTACTTGGTGGGAATGGACCTGTCTTTGTTAGGCTTGCGGATAGGAGTGATGATGGCCTCTCTTCAAGTTATAGGGAAAGATTTTGAGGACAATAGGTAATTATAAATTTCAAGGAAGATGTCAAGGGACGTCCTAGGGAGGTTTTTTGAAGAGATTATAGTGGATGCCGTCCGGGCCTTTGGGAAAGACCTGAGCATTTTGAGGGAGGAGGAGAGCTCGGAGTAGGTGAACGGAAGCTTGTAGTTTTACTGATTGTTGGACTGGAAGTTGAAAAGGTTCTCCTCAGCCTAGATTTTCCGGTTACGGAAGGAGTGCAAAGGAAAGACTCGAGGAGGTTTTGGCGAGTGGATAGGCATAGGCAGTCGGAGATGTCTTCGAGGTCGGTGATATTGGGCATTGTTATGGATGAGATGAGGGATATTGTTGGAGGAGTTTTTTTCTTTAAAGTTACGAATCATGTTCCAGACCTTGGAGGGGCGGTCTGGAGATCAAAGGAAGAAACGTAGGTTTTCCAGGAGATATTAATTTTTTGCTGAATTTGATGGTCTTCCTGGCCTTGGCTTTGAGAATGCGAAAGTTATCTAGGTTTTGGGGAGAGGGGTGGGTTTTAAAGAGACACCTCTAATACCATAATGCAAAACCTTACGTAAAAGAATAGTATGATCGACAGTATCAAAGGCCTTAGATTAATCCCCCAAAATGCCTTCAGTATATTTATTGTTATCAAAACCTTTCAAAATAAAATTAGAGATACCTAATGCTGCCATATAGGCTGATAGGTTGAGTAGTGTTGACGAAATCCAAACTGGCGGTCACATATAATATTACGCTTATTTAGGAAATTAATAGTTCTATTGTAAATAACTCTTTAAAAAAAAATCGATATTGATGAGAAAAGCGAAATAGGTCGGTAATTATTTAAAGTGGGTGGGTCATCAGATTTGAAAATAGGGGTAACTATTGCAAATTTGGTTTGATCAGGATCAATACCAGATGAAAGCGATAAATTAATGATATGACTTAGTGGGGCAGCAATAGTATTACTATTATTATATAGAATTTTGATCGGGATACCATCAAAACCAGAAGCAGAATTCTTAGATAACTTGCTGATAAATCTGAATATTTTAGACGGATTAGTAGGTGAAAGAAATAAGGAATGTGCATTGCTATTATTAGGAATAAAGTCACTGAAGTTAGAGCAATCAGGAATTTTCTTTGCAAGGTTTGGTCCTATAGTAAGACAACCAATAAAAGCATTAGCAATTTCACTCTGATCAGGAATAACATTGTTATTGTGATTTATAGTTATTATCAAAGATTTGTTCTTTTTCGAGCCAATTAGGTTGTTGATTATTTCCCAAGTTTTATTCAAATTATGTTTATCTTCAAATACTTTTGCAAAATGTGACTTTTTAGCTGCTCTATGATACCTGTTAATTTGTTTCTGTAAATGGTATGTTTAGCTTTTTTTCTTTCTTGTGTGGGCTTACAAATATATGCTTGATAGAGTTTAAGCTTGTGCTTTAATGGAATTTAGAATCCCTTTTGTCATCTCTGTGTTTACCCTTAATTTTGGTTTTTTAGCTTACATGTATTATTGTGCAAGGAGGAGATAACATTAATCAATTCATCATAGGCACTATTCACGTTGGCAAAACCATACAAGATATCCCAGTTTATAGCTTTAAGTTGTGTGAAACTCGTTCATGCATTCTATTGAGGTATCTCTCTTAAAATAAAATATATCTTCCTGCGAGTTCTGATCTGAAATATGCAAGTTGGAGTACACTGGAAAATGGTCACTTATGCCCCAAACAATAATACCACTGGAAAACTTAAAGCTTGAATCATTACAAGATATATTACCAATGAGCATAGTGGAGTGGTCAGTTTCTAGTTGGTTTTGAAATATGGGGTAGAAACGAGAATAGAGGTGATCAAGGAAATTGGTCACGTTATCATCAATACCATATTGTAAGAGGTCAGTATTAAAATCACCTATTAAAAAGCATGTCCTTTTTTCGGATTTGATTTTTTGGAGAATACTTAAAAGAGTTCGTTAATAAAGGAGATTAGACAAGTGCTAGGGAAGTAGATAACGCCAATAACGATCTTCTTGTTGTTTAAAGTTGTATAGTAATAAACAAAGATTTAAAGTGGGCCGAAGTATTTGGTAAATCTTCCCTGAAAAGAAACTGAATTTACTCCCGGATAAATAAGCCAACATCACCATTGTTCCTATTATTGAATATAAAGTTGTAATTAGGAATATTGACCATAGATAATGGACTATTATTATGCAGCCATGTTTCAGAGTTAGCTGCGATAGAAAAAAGCACAAACTATGTACAGCATCATGGTTTTTCCATAGGCTACGTAAATTGATATGTACTACAGAAAATTAATCCCGGAATTTAATTCCATAGTACCTAAATCATTGATGTCGATGTAAGAACACTTACTATCATTATAAAATACATGCTGGTCGTCATTTGTTATACAATTGCTGACTAAGCTATCTAAGAAAATACCATTCAAAAAATTGCGAGTCACTCATAGCTTTATCATTACTGTCAGTAGAATGAACTAGATAAGGTCTTTCAAAGTCACAATGGTTAAACACACTGGTATATAAATTGGCCATTAACAAAAGAAAAAACAAACAAATTAAGATGAATCAAACATAGAAGAAAACAATAGTTGCTACTTAACAAGTACAATAGCAACAAAATCGATCTCAAGATCCATAACAATGATCTAAAGATCCATAACAATGATCTAGAGATCCATAACAATGATCTAGAGATCCATAACAATGATCTAGAGATCCATAACAATGATCTAGAGATCCATAACAATGATCTAGAGATCCATAACAATGACATAAAGATCTATAACAATTATATAAAGATCCATAACAATAATATAAAGATCCATAACAATGATCTAAAGGTCCATAAGAATGATCTTAAAGATCCATAAGAATGATCTCAAGATCCATAACAATGATCTAGAGATCCATAACAATGATCTAAAGATCCATAACAATGATCTAAAGATCCATAACAATGATCTAAAGATCCATATCAATGATCTAAAGATCAATAACAATGATCTAAAGATCAATAACAATGTTCTAAAGATCCAAAACAATGATCTAAAGATCCATAACAATGATATAAAGATCCATAACAATGATACAAAACAATGATCTAAAGATCCATAACAATGATCTAAAGATCCATAACAATGATCTAAAGATCCATAACAATGATCTAAAGATCCATAACAATGATCTAAAGATCCATAACAATGATCTAAACATCCATAACAATGATCTAAACATCCATACCAATGTCTTGAAAAGAAACAAAGTATAGTTCCAAGTCTATATTGTTGGAGTGGCTTGCAGATTAATGGTAGCCAAGCAACAAGATGCTTATGAAAAGATGCTGTAATTACCTTAAAAGTGATATGCTGTCACAGCTTAAAGTTATGTAAAGAATAAATGTGATTAAAACTGAAGATCGTGCTAATAGGCAGGTGTTCAGCTTATTTAGAATCATATATACGGCATATGGCTGGGTTATCCCTTTTTTAGTTGTAAATTAATTCTTGCAGAACAGATTTTCTAATCTGAGAAGACGAAGAGATTTTGGAAAGTAAATCATAGGTAGTGTAGGGCACTCTTATTTCAGTTGCGATGGTGAAGGCGCCATTATGGGGTCTGCTAGATAGTGTGGCATTGTGGCTGTTGCGGGTGCTGCTGTATCGTATGAAAACTTGTCGTCAAATTGTCACTTCACCTCCTTTTAAAAATCTGGGGGACACTTATCTCTGGTGGGCAGAGATGTAAAATACCAGATGTACTGTTTAAATTATAGATGTATCTCAATCTCTGTCTTAATCATGCCTGACTCAGTTAAATAATAGAAGTCAAGCATGTCCTCCCAACTTGGCATGATGCTGATAACATCCTACTTGGGTATTGATCTTAGTCGAGTGGAGATGTAAAATGTTGGATGCAGGTTTTTAATCGGAGATAAATCTCAATCATGCCTGACTTGGCTAGACATCAGAATCGGGTCCTCCTGCCTCTGACAACATAGTACATGGCACTGACCGATGTAAAATGTCAGATGCACTGTCAGAATGTTTCAATCAGAGATAGCCCTATGTCTGAATCATGCCTGACACGGCTAGATATCTGCATCATCTTCTCCCGACTCAGTAAAATGCTGACATGATTCTCTGGTCACCAATCTTAATCGGGCAAAGATGTTAATTGTGAAAAGGCATTGAGAATTCCTAGTTGTGCACCAATTTGTTGATGCCCCAAGGGTGGGGTTCCAGAAGCAACACTCCCTTGGAAACCTGGAGGGTAAGTCCCTGAAAACTGTGGAAGGTTGATCAATTCAAGGGGTCTGGATTGGCTTCTAGAAACAATTTGATATTTACGATAACATACATAAGATCTGGATTGGCTTCTAGAAACAATTTGATATTTACGATAACATACATAAAATCTAAGTACAAGCTCTTTATAACTAAACCTAATGTTCTTCGGGTTAACATTTCAAGTAGTTTTTGCAAGAGTAAAGAACTATTGAGCGTGGTTCTGAATTTGAAATGAAATTTATTATTTTTCATTAGTATTTACTTTGTTACCAGAAGCTTAATACTTTTAGCAAAGGCTGCACCTTATTAAGGTTTTAGCATGTAAACAAAACAATTGAACTTCTTTGCATGTCATTCATGTAAAATTGACATTTTTACTGGTATTAATCTATTGACTCTTAATTTTGCCGTGTTGTTTTGTAAAGTTAAATTAAACAAAATTTACTGGTATCAGCCTATTAACTCTCTTTTTATTTTTTACTTTCACAGTATGTACACCCTACAAAAATAGGAATAATCATATTTTTAGTCACATACCTGATTGGTTATGTTTTCCCCTTCGAAAAAAAGAAATCACGAGCAAAGGTTGTTAAAACAAGTGAACGACATCCCGGGAACAGGTTTGCAATTTCCTGAGAATAATTTTGACTTAATTTTTAAAACTGAAAATTACAGATTGTATGTAATTAGAAATTTCATTTAAAAAATGTGCAAAAACTTTGTGATAATCTGCTTTTAGTCATGTATGGCTCTCATATCAGTTGTGAAGCCATGTTTATAATTTCAGCCATGAAGTTTGTCATGCAAAAGATGGCTGCATGGCAAGATAGATGAAACATTGCCTACCAGGGCTTCGCCCCAAGACTCTACAATTTTGCCTAAATTTTCTACATTTTGATGCAAGGAAAATTTTTATACCTGCCAATATAGAAATGTTAATCAAAATTGCTCATCTTACTTGATTTTGACATTATTATATAAATTGTTTTATTTTCATTATTTGAATTTTTGAACTTTGTGTTTGATTTGAAGTCACCTTCTGACCCATTTTCTTAAATAATTACACGCCAAACCCTAAAGCTGTCTTGTAAAAAATGCTAAATCCATTCGAGCTATCATGCTTATAGGGCCGGTGCTTATCCCCGGTTTCCATAACGTGAGCGGATGAGAGTACATGACTCCCCCTGGGCGGTACGGCAGTATATCGCAGGTTAACTCCCTACCAGTGCTGGGACTCACTTTACAGCTGAGTGAACTGAAGAAAGTAAAGTGCCTTGCTGAAGGATATGCACAATTCAGCATTCGCGGCGGGAATCAAATACTTTTCGCATACGATCATGACCCCTTAACCTCTGCTGACTTGCACATGTAGTAACAAATGATTTGCATTTATCCCTATCAGTTCATATATTGTTTACTTGGGACAGACATGTCAGCGGTGAGTCTATGAAGAGACAAGTCCCCTTGCCTAAATCATCTCTATCAGTCCATATATTGTATACTTGGGACAGACATGTTAGAGCTGAGTCTAGAGACAAGTCCCCTTGCCTCAGCCATCCATATCAGTTCATATATTGTGTAATTGGGACAGACATGTTAGAGGTGAGTCTAGAGACAAGTCCCCTTGCCTAAATCATCTCTATCAGCTCATATATTGTATAATTGGGACAGACATGTTAGAGCTGAGTCTAGAGACAAGTCCCCTTGCCTCAGTCATCTCTATCAGTTCATATATTGTATAATTGGGACAGACATGTTAGAGCTGAGTCTAGAGACAAGTCCCCTTGCCCCAGTCATCCATACCACTTCATATATTGTGTAATTGGGACAGACATGTTAGAGGTGAGTCTAGAGACAAGTCCCCTTGCCTCAGTCATCCATATCAGTTCATATATTGTGTAATTGGGACAGACATGTTAGAGCTGAGTCTAGAGACAAGTCCCCTTGCCTAAATCATCTCTATCAGCTCATATATTGTATAATTGGGACAGACATGTTAGAGCTGAGTCTAGAGACAAGTCCCCTTGCCTCAGTCATCTCTATCAGTTCATATATTGTATAATTGGGACAGACATGTTAGAGCTGAGTCTAGAGACAAGTCCCCTTGCCCCAGTCATCCATACCACTTCATATATTGTGTAATTGGGACAGACATGTTAGAGGTGAGTCTAGAGACAAGTCCCCTTGCCTCAGTCATCCATATCAGTTCATATATTGTGTAATTGGGACAGACATGTTAGAGCTGAGTCTAGAGACAAGTCCCCTTGCCCCAGTCATCTCTATCAGCTCATATATTGTATACTTGGGACAGACATGTTAGAGCTGAGTCTAGAGACAAGTCCCCTTGCCTCAGTCATCTCTATCAGCTCATATATTGTGTAATTGGGACAGACATGTTAGAGGTGAGTCTAGAGACAAGTCCCCTTGCCTAAATCATCTCTATCAGCTCATATATTGTATAATTGGGACAGACATGTTAGAGCTGAGTCTAGTGACAAGTCCCCTTGCCTCAGTCATCTCTATCAGCTCATATATTGTATACTTGGGACAGACATGTTAGAGCTGAGTCTAGAGACAAGTCCCCTTGCCTCAGTCATCCCTATCAGTTCATATATTGTATACTTGGGACAGACATGTCAGCGGTGAGTCTATGAAGAGACAAGTCCCCTTGCCTAAATCATCCCTATCAGTCCATATATTGTATACTTGGGACAGACATGTTAGAGCTGAGTCTAGAGACAAGTCCCCTTGCCTCAGTCATCTCTATCAGCTCATATATTGTATACTTGGGACAGACATGTTAGAGGTGAGTCTAGAGACAAGTCCCCTTGCCTAAATCATCTCTATCAGCTCATATATTGTATAATTGGGACAGACATCTTAGAGCTGAGTCTAGAGACAAGTCCCCTTGCCTCAGTCATCTCTATCAGCTCATATATTGTATACTTGGGACAGACATGTTAGAGGTGAGTCTAGAGACAAGTCCCCTTGCCTCAGTCATCCCTATCAGTTCATATATTGTATAATTGGGACAGACATGTTAGAGGTGAGTCTAGAAACAAGTCCCCTTGCCTTAGTCATCTCTATCAGTTCATATATTGTATAATTGGGACAGACATGTTAGAGGTGAGTCTAGAGACAAGTCCCCTTGCCTCAGTCATCCATATCAGTTCATATATTGTGTAATTGGGACAGACATGTTAGAGGTGAGTCTAGAGACAAGTCCCCTTGCCTCAGTCATCTCTATCAGTTCATATATTGTAGAGTCTAGAGACAAGTGCCCTTGCCTCAGTCATCTCTATCAGTTCATATATTGTATAATTGGGACAGACATGTTAGAGGTGAGTCTAGAGACAAGTGCCCTTGCCTCAGTCATCTCTATCAGTTCATATATTGTATAATTGGGACAGACATGTTAGAGGTGAGTCTAGAGACAAGTGCCCTTGCCCCAGTCATCCATACCACTTCATATATTGTATACTTGGGACAGACATGTTAGAGCCGAGTCTACGAAGAAACAAGTTTCCTTGCCTCAATCAAACCATAGCCTTTGTATTAAATCAAAGCTGAATGTTTTGGGGACGCAATATTCAGATCAAGAAGTGTTTTCTTTAATGCTTTATCATTTTATCTTATTCATTCCTCCATGTTTGTCAAAGGTGTTAGATCTGTGATATATTTTAGAAATGAAAAATAAACCAAGAAAGAAGGCAACCCTTTGTCATTATTGAATGTTCATGCATAATTGGTGCTAGTGGTAGGTGATTTGTTTGGGTTTAATATCACCTTAACTGGTAGAAATAGCCATCATACTCCATGAGGATGTAAAGTGCAAGCAAAAACGTTTGGATTTTGTATCTGCATATTAGTAAAAACATTAAGTTGCTTTTTGAAGGGGATCACACTCTACCCATCGCAACCATGTTTCCCTGCCTCCACTTATGAAGGAGAAGTCCGTTACTCCATACATTTTGCTCTAAACCTCCACCACCACTGAGGAGTTTGCTCTAAACCTCCTCCACCATTGATGACTTTGCTCTAAACCTCCTCCACCATTGATGACTTTGCTCTAAACCTCCTCCACCATTGATGACTTTGCTCTAAACCTCCTCCACCATTGATGACTTTGCTCTAAATCTCCTCCAGCACTGATGACATTTAGAATCCCAACACCAGCAAAGCTTTGACAGGTCATGAAGGTCCATAATCTTATCCTGCGTTTCTTTAGCATAAACAGATGAGAGCACATGACTCCCACTGGACAGAATACCAGTCCATCTCAGGTTAAATCCCCATTGCTCGTACATGTACTTATTTTACATCTGAGTAGACTAGAGCAAGTAAAGTGCTTTGCTCAAGGCAGTTCATGCCATTGATGGGGTATAAGCGAAACGTTTAAAAATGATCAAATTCAAACTGTTTTGGCAGGGGACAAAAAACAGAAGGAAAACCTATTCAATTAATGACGTTGTTTAGCTGCATACTTTTTTAATACAGCTAGTTCTGTCAAATTTAACGTTTGTGGAAGTGGCTAATCTTGATTGCTTTTGAAAGGAATCTATTGCTATTTACTCATCATTTTCAAAAGATGCAGCTAGTGTTGCCTACAATTTTTAAATAATACATTAAGAACCAAAATTATCAATACTTAGAAATGTTAAGGACAAGAAACCCATGCCCTGTAAGCGTATTACAGGTGATAATCGTCTATTAGGCTGTTTACTAAAAGAACTTGACCATCTACCTTCGATCGTATCTGTCCTTTCTTCTGTCAAATGATTGACCACCTGTGTCAAAGTCCCTGGTTCTATTATCATAAACTTCTCTACCTCTATCCCATTCCCGAGCACTACCTGTATAATCTTTTTCACTTCTTCTATTTTCCCTTTCATGTTCTCTTCTATTTCTATCTCTGCTGTAATGATCATTTTCCCTGTCTTTATCCCTTCTTTTAAAATCTCTGTCACTTTGTTTATGCCTTTCTTCTCTTCCATCATGATCCCTTCCACTCCCTTTGTAATCTCTGTCTTTGCTTTTAAATTCCCTATCACTCCCTTTGTAAGATCTGTCACTTTGTTTTACATCTTCCCCATTATCACTATCATGTCTCTCCCTTTTCCGTGAACTTTTGTTAAACACATTTGCATCTCGGTTATCTGTATAATGACTTTGTTCAGTTTCTTGGTCATCCCTTCTTTCTTCCCCTTTAACCTTTGACCTCTGCTCCTTGGGTCTCCTATCTTCCTCATTTCTACTTTGCTTATTCTCATCCTTATAGTCCTTTCTTGGAGTTTCTCTCTGTCTTGACGAGCTTCCAGATTGTTTGAGATGATCCTTTGAACCTGTTTTCCGTTGTTCTCTCTGGTTCAAGATCTTTCCTTCATCCTCACTTTCTGACAGTGAATCACGTTGCTGAGACTCTTTGGGTTTCTTCTTCTTCTTTTCTTTCTTTTTCTTCTTCTCTGCAAACCAAAAAATCAAATGATGATTAAAATGTTAACTATCAATATTTGTTCTGAGTCTTACAATTAACCCAAAGGTCTGTGGAGTTAAAGAGCCTATTCAAACAAAAGACTTTCATTTTTAGGAGGAAACAGTCTTTGAATTTTGGAGTTACAACTATCTTGAGGAATATCAATGCATGCTTAATTATGTTTTTGCCTCTGTTTGTTTGTCTGTGTTTCTGTTTGTTATCAACATATCTCAAGAACTGATGATTGAATTTTGATTAATTTTGCAGTGTGGTTTTGTTACTGCCTAAAGAAGAAAAGATTAAATTTTGGGAAGGTAGAAAGACAGGTAGAAAGGTAGAAATGGGAGGGTAAAGAAAAGATTAAATTTTGGAAAGGTAGAAAGATAGGTAGAAAGGTAGAAATGGGAGGGTAAAGAAAAGATTACATTTTGGGAAGGTAGAAAGATAGGTAGAAAGGTAGAAATGGGAGGGTAAAGAAAAGATTACATTTTGGAAAGGTAGAAAGATAGGTAGGAAGGTAGAAATGGGATGGTTGGGATATTTTATAGTGATATCTGTATAAGGTTATATCTGCCAAGACTTAGTTGAAACTTTCCAATGGAATGTGCTGAACAATTAATACATGCGATGAAAAGAAATCCAAACAAACAATTTCCTGTACTCATAGAAAATCAAAGGAAGTGGTATCTGGTATCAAAGAAAACCAATACAATTGGTTTCTGCTATCAATTGAAGATGATGGAATGTGAATCTTGCCAGAAAAGAAGTCAAACAATGAATGCTTAGCCTGAATAAAACTGAAAACAAATGATTTGACTTTGGAAGAAATCAATCAGATCACAGAGCTGAAAAAATATATGGTTCCAGCACTTATAACCGCGGGAAGGAACCAGAACCAAAAGGTTTTGTGGTTCCGATGCTTTTGTTCATGCTGATTGATTTTGTATTAACTGTTATGTCATTGCATATCATGAAATACAAGCTCTTTTAGAAAAATCATATTAAGCCCCTCCCACTATGTATATTAATGAAATTTAATGTTTTTTATCAAATTAACACATAAAAATGAGCTAAAGTCATAATATGAAACAAAACAGACATGTGATTGTTTAAATGAGCATTTCAAGATTTTCACATTAGGTCCCGCCTACTAATTTACATGTATGACATAACCAAAAAGAATAGGGCACTTCTACAGACTACGGACTATCTGTGTATCACATAGTCCATAGAGCATTTCAATTTTGTTTATATATTAAGCCCGCCTACTCATTAAAATGCATAATATCACCACACAAAAAAAAAATAGGGCACTTCTACAGACCATACATACATACACACACATACATACACACGCCAGCATGACTGCATAGGTTTCTTATCCTATTAGCATTGGAACCAAAAATGGAAATTCGTAGGATGAATTTTTGTCGTTGCCAATTTGTATTTATTTTTTCATTAAAAAACAAATCTGTCTTTTTCTTCAAAGATTTCTTGAGTAAGCAATAATTGGGCTACACGTATGGTACATGTGCTCTGAAAACGTTCCCATGTAATTGTGCAATGAATAGTACA
Organism: Chiridota heheva; assembly: GCA_020152595.1. Lineage (NCBI taxonomy): Eukaryota > Metazoa > Echinodermata > Holothuroidea > Apodida > Chiridotidae > Chiridota > Chiridota heheva. Next base: position 74,958 of record JAIGNY010001924.1, on the reverse strand, counting down.
TTCAATTGCATAAGAGGGTAGCAATAATTGGGCTACACGTATGGTACATGTGCTCTGAAAACGTTCCCATGTAATTGTGCAATGAATAGTACATTCAATTGCATAAGAGGGCAGCATATATAGATGCATTTACTACATTAATATTATTTCTGTCATGATTTTTTTCTTGAAATTTTTTTGACACCTTTATTTAGAACCGTGGGAAATCTTATATTTAATTCGAACTCTGGACGATCCTAAAGTATTCAGAGTGCAAGTGGTCAACACAGATCAAAAGCAAGGAGCAAGTGGTCTGCACAGATCAAAAGCGAGGAGCAAGTGGTCAACACAGATCAATAGCGAGGAGCCAGTGGTCAACACAGATCAAAAGCAAGGAGCAAGTGGTCAACACAGATCAAAAGCGAGGAGCAAGTGGTCAACACAGATCAAAAGCGAGGAAGAGATTCTTTGGGTATGAAACTTGGTGGACCTTCAATCTTGGACAAAACTGTTGGAATAATTCAGCATTATGAGAACTACATATGCTGTAGTGCTATGTTTCTTTAATATTTTATCTGACAACTGTAACTTCCTACCCCCTCTCCCCTTTTCAATGTTGAATTTATTTCTGTCTTAACGTAATTTCCAGAAAATAATTAACAACAGCCAACAATAAATGGGGAAGGGTTAATATAGTGAGGTAGTGGCGGAGGACACTGATGGTGTCAATGAAATTATAACAATGTCCTTAAAATTCTAAATAATAATTGAAAATGAAAACTTATGATTGAAGAAGCAATAGAAAAAAATTCCAGCATTTATGAGATTTCTAAATGTGAAATAATTTACAATAGAAAAGTAGGTTCATGAAAAGCATCACATATTTTAACTAAGTGTTTCAATGAGTTTTGTCTGACATTGTAAGTTGCATTGGGTATGGGCAATGAACTCTAAAATATATTAGGCATGTTGGAATTGCCAAGGGGCTGAGGTATGCACTCTGCTGAGTGCTGAGATTCTAAGTTTGTGATGTATTCCTAGGCAAACAGTTTAAAACCTTTGTTCCTTTTTGATATTCTCCAAAATTCTTTCCTAAATCTCAGTTAATGAATCAACATAGGGATCTGTAAAATAAGATGTATCACATATGAGACAGCTATCTTCAAGTTATTAAATACGATACAAGATAATTACCTTTCTTCTGTTTCTTAATTGGAAGCGATAATTCATCCTCATCTTCTTCAGGAGGACTTTGGGGCGGAGTCTTGGGGGCACACCCCTCTTGCCTCAACTGCAAGGTGACCTCATCATCTTCTTCATTTTCTTTTGGCTTTCTGTATTCTGCCACGTGATCTACTCGCAAAGTTCTGTTCAACAACTAAATAAGAAAATGGAAATTAACAGTGTCAGTAGGAAATGGTTTCATTACAGGACTATGGACAATAATCTATGGTGGTTTAGCTGGCTGAGTGCGTGAAGTTCAAGTTTTAAACTGGTTCTCTGAAAACTAACAGCAATATGGACAACGTATAATCTATGGTGACTTTGCTGGTCGAGTACGTGACTTTGAAGGTTTCAACTGGTCCTATGAACACATTTCAAGAAGAGAAGCGTAAAAATGCAGTTTTTATTAACTTCCCATTCCGGTCAAGTCAAGTTCCTGGCGCAGTCTCTTCCGGCAGTCTGGAGGATTTGACAAAACCTGTTAAATCCATGTCATGGAAGTATTAGGTTCAAGAAATCACAGCTACTTACACCACAAACCATGTGATACTGTAGACTATGAAACTTAACGGATTACCGTAATTGTCTTGACAGCTAAATTAGAGGCACATGATACAGAACCTTTGAGACCTTTCTGTGATGCACTTTTTGATTGAATAGGAATGAACAAACTGGACACATGTGTTGCACTACACTGTATTTACATTGACAGGTATATAGTTACAGCTTAAACATTATACCACACATGCTACTTCTAATTATCTTGAGAATGATAATTAAAACACTTCTCTTCATCTACAAAATCCTGAATGGTGAGGCGCCTTGGTATTTAAAGGATATAATCAAGATAAGAAAACCCGCACATGAACTCAGATCTAGTAATGACTCCACCCGACTTCACATACCCATATCCAATTCTGCCATAGGTGACAAAAGATTTGAAATACTTGCATCCAGATCCTGGAACACTTTACCCACCCACATGAAAACTTCTCCATCCACCACAGTATTCAAAAAACTCTTAAAGACCCACTTATTTTGATATTTTTCATTTTGTTTTTATTTTACTTTGTAAGCGCCATGGTACTTTGGTGAATGGCGTATTTAAATAACATTTACTATTATTATTATTATTAAAATGAGAGGGTCCAAAGTATAATACAGTAGTTGTCTCATCCCACTCTGTGTGGTGGAATTTCTGACCCTACCTTTATTCCATTGAAATTATCCACTGCAAGAATGGTGCTTCGCTGGTCTTCATATGCAATGAAGCAGTACCCCTTAGATTTGCCAGTCTTCTTATCCCGAACAAGATTGATGTTGACAATTTCTCCATATCTAATTAGAAGTGAAAACCTCATTAGGCTATATAGTATACATGAAATATGTACTAATCTAAAAACTGTCATCATGCATTCTGTTGAAACAAACTGTTTTAACTTTAGATCAAAGCTTAAAATTAGCATAAGTCCATTAGCCTGAGGCAAATTGATTTTAAGGGCTGCCACAATTTCAATCATTCAGCCCAATGGGAAAGAATTATTCTAGAATGTTTATGTGAGACGTGAGGAAAAGGGCTTGTGCAAAGTTCAGTGAGGTTAGTGAAATGTGTAGTGAGAAAGCCTGAGGCACTGGTGATAAACCAATGGTAATTTTGAGCCATGACTTAGATCCAAATTTGACGAAAGGAAATTGAGGATTAAAATACTCACTGTGAAAAGACAGTGATGATATCACCTTCTGTGACTTGGTAAGGGAGACCACCAATAAAGATGTATGCACTGTCTTTGTACTGTTGATGCCAAGAGACTTTAGAAGATACTCCAAGGTCAGCCTCGATCTCATTCAGCTTGTTGATGTTTTTTATGTTGGTTAATGGACTGAATAAAAGAAGAAATTAATACACAGAAATGTAATAATAAGCAAAGATTGATGAAAACAAATATATTTAAGTTTGTCTGGGCAAGTTTAAGTCAAATATGCTCATGCTTGCTTCGAAATGATCCTCGCATGAGTGCATACGGGATGTGATGTATTGCTCAAAATGATCCTCCTATAAGTGCATATGGGAAGTGATGTATTGCTTAAAATAATCCTGCCATGAGTGCATACGGGAACTGATGTATTGCTCGAAATGATCCTGCCATTAGTGCATACGGGAAGTGATGTATTGCTCGAAATGATCCTGCCATTAGTGCATACGGGAAGTGATGTATTGCTCGAAATGATCCTGCCATGAGTGCATACGGGAAGTGATGTATTGCTCGAAATGATCCTCCCATGAGTGCATACGGGAAGTGATGTATTGCTCAAAATGATCCTGCCATGAGTGCATATGGGAAGTGATGTATTGTTGAAATGATCCTGCCATGAGTGCATACGGGAAGTGATGTATTGCTCAAAATGATCCTCCCATGAGTGCATACGGGAAGTGATGTATTGCCCAGCATACAGGGGAGTTTTGTTAGGTTATGGTTAGGCTTAAGCTTCAAAGCCTCCCTGTACAGTGCGCTAGGCAATATATCACTTTCCAAGTGAATACTCTGCAACAACTTAAATTCACATCAATAAACTGTACCAAGCTGGCAAGTATCAATTTCTTAATTTGGATCTGAAAAAGACAAAAATCAGGATTTCTTTCAGAGAAGTGTTTAGACAACCAGCTATTTTGAAAGCCATGATACACTTAAACTAGAATGGTAAATATCGTCTTGGTTCGCATACCCATGCAAATTGACACCCATATCATATGACCCAGCCAATTATAAAAATGGCATCTCACACTAAGTCCCACATGGCATCCCATGTCCCACATGGCATTCCAACCCATGTCCCAAATGATATCCCATCCCATCACTTGTCCCACATGGCATTCCACCATATCTCCCACATGACATCCCGTCCAATCCCTTGTCCCACATAGCATTCCACCATATCTCCCACATGGCATCCCACCCCATGTCCCATATAACATCCCATCCCATGCCTTGTCCCACATGGCATTCCAAAATATCTCCCACATGGCATTCCACTTTACAGTATGTCTCACAAGGCATTCCACCATATGTCCCACATGGCATTCCACGATATGTCCCACATGGCATTCACCCTATGACCCACATGGCATCCCACCCTATGTCCCACATGGATCCCATCCTACATGTATGTTCCACATTAATCCAACTATATGTACTACATGACATCCCTCCCTATGTCCCACATGGTATCCCTCCCTGTGTCCCACATGGCATCTCTCCCTATGTCCCCCATGGCAACCCACTGTATGTCCCACATCAGTGGCTTCCCACCTGATGTCCCACATGGCATCCCACATCAGATCCTACCATATGTTCCATATGGTATCCCTCCCAATGTCCCAATGACATCCTACTTTTCATGTCACATATGGCATCCCAACCATGTCACACTCTGTGTTACTCGTGGCATCCCACCCCATGTTCATATGGTATCCCACCCCATGTTCATATGGTATCCCACCCCATGTCCCACATGACATCCCATGTCCCACATTACATACCATGGCATTCCACCCTATGTCCCGCATGGCATTCCACCATATATCCTACATGGCATTTCACCATTCCACATAGCATCCCATCTCATGTCCCACATGGCATCCCAACCCATGTCCCACATGACATCCCATGTCCCACATGACATCCCATCCCATGGCATTCACCCTATGTCCCGCATGGCATTCCACCATATATTCTACATGGCATTCCACCGTTCTACATGGCATCCCACCCCATGTCCCACATCCCATGTCCCACATGGCATCACACCCCATGTCCCACGTGGCATCACACCCCATGTCCCACATGGCATCACACCCCATGTCCCATATGACATCCCATAGGCTCTATAAGAAGTCCATAAGAGCAAAGCAGTAGGACATATGGTGTACCACAAAAGATTAACAACATTACAAAGCAGTGGTATGATGGAAGTAAATCCGCAGTCCTGTATGAGGGTGTAGCATCAGATTGGTCGATGTAGCAACAGGCGTGAAGCAAGGATGTCCCATGTCAGGCTTCTTGCTCATCATTGCACTCGACTGGGTAATGCGACGTACTGTCAATGGTCACAGGAATGGCATTAGGTGCAACTTCTGCATGCTACTGAAAGATTTAGATTATGCCAATGACATAGCCTTATTGTCAAGCAAATGAGATCATTTACAGAACAAGACTTCATGACTTCAATCCAATGCAGGATATGTAGGGCTATCAATGAATAATAGCAGACAAAGGTGATGAGAATTAATGCTAGAAGGCAAGGTGCTTTTTTACTGAACGGAAAAGAGGTGGATGACGTTAATGAATTCACATACTTAGGAGCCACCCTGATGAAAGATGGAGGAACACTGATTGACATAAGGAGAAGAAAAGGCAAGGCTAGAAACACTTTCATCACCTTAAACAACATTTGGAAATCTAACAAATACAGCCCAAGGACAAAATTAAACATAATTCAAACAAATGTTATGTCTGTACTTCTATACAGATCATACACATGAAGAATGAATGAGAGCAACAATAAAAAAATTAGATACAATTCAACAAAACTGCCTACGCAAAATATTAAAAGTCCGATGGCCAACAGTATTTTTAAATAATGACTTGTACAGAAAGACAAAGATGGTACCGACAAGCATAACAATTCAGGAGAGAAGATGGAAAGAAATTGGACATATTCTATGTAGCGATGCCACCAATAATTCAAGGGTAGCTTTGTCCTGGACACCAGATGGGCGAAGAAAAAGAGGCAAGCCAAAAACAACTTGGAGGCGAATGGTAAAGAAGGAAAGAGAGATGCTCAGATGGGGGAGCTGGAACCAAGTCAGTGAAGTGGTACAAGGCAGGAAGATATGGATCTCTGTGCTGAAGGCCTCAATCTCCACTTGAAGAGAAGGGAGCAGTGAGTGAGTGGGTGAGTGTGGAGAGAAAGGACTTCAACCAGCAAAATATGGGGTCACGAAACCCATATCCATGGAGTTTAGTCAGTAGTAGGTTATGACGGACTGTGTCAAACGCTTTCTTGAAATACATTAGGATGATATCAAGTGGTATCTTGCTGTCAGCAGCTGCTGACCAAGAATCGAAAGCATACAGAAGTTGGAGAGTGGTCAAATGGCCATTCATAACACTAATTGCTGGTCACACAGCAGATTGTTTTGTAAAAGATAATCCATTATATCATTGCAGGAAAGTAAAGTTGCCCAATGTTCAAAAATGCCATTCAGATATAATCCCATTATAAGTTCTTAATTCTGCATACATTCAGCACATAGCACTTTTTCTTTTTCCACATTATTTTTTTCCCTAGAGGATATATGTTAAGTCAGAGGTATGGAAAGTAGCCTACATGGTTGAAATAAACCAGCCAGTGTCATACTCACAGCACCAGCCACTGTATCCGCAGATACCATAGCAACAGCAAAGGCTGCCTTGCTTCAGAAAAAAAACCACATCAGGACTGAAGTAAACATCAAGCAAGTTCTAGCAGAACTTAAGGAGATGCAAGGTCGTTGTACTAGGCTGGAGCGGAATTATAAAGTCCTCCAGGACCAGTACGACAATCTCAGAAGGGAGAACCAGGAGCTAAGAGGGGAGTTTGTTGTAGTACACGCGAAACTGTCGAAAATTCAGACTCTGCCACCACCGATATATGCGGGTATGTGCCTGGATGAAGACCTCCCTGACCTACAGTTGCCCCTCAGCCCGCTGCAGATGAATTCCCAAGTACTGAATGACTTACATGCAGAAGGCAACAAGCATGAAGCCCTGACTCCTGACCGCCAACCTCTTGACCCAGTAAAAGTAATCTCCATGGTGCCAGTTCTAATGGATAACGTTTGTGTCGCCCTATATAGCTATGTAAATGACCCGAGAGAACTTGGACGACGACTAGCGAAATATTATTTCTCGGACCATGAGAGAACTACGGCAAATTGCAACGGAATCAAAAAACCGCAGCTGTCGCCGTGGAAAATGGCAGCTATGAAACAGGACTTGTTTACTATTCTTCAAACCCCCGTCCAAATGCAAAGTGCTGTTTGGAAAATGATAACAACCGCCCTGGATGCTGAATCTAGAAGTAAAGTACAATACAGAAAGCGAAAGAGCCTGCATCTATAAGTCTATTTATTCATACATGCATTTTATTTTTCCTTTTTGTTTATTTTATTTTTCCTAAATACTTCCCCCTTTTTCGTTTTGCCGTTGTTGCTGTAGAACTTAGTAAAAAGTATATAGACAGAAGTTTTTTATTCACGAGATATAGCTTTAACAGTCACTGAAATCGATGGATTCTTTTTCTCATGCTAAATATTGATTGCCTGATTATAACGGAGATTCAAACTCTTCGCAATTTAAATCAAATTGATATGTTGATTTTGTTATAACACTTTGCCGTGTTCATGGTTTATATTTTGTTTGTTTTCCATGTCATTAAAGTATCCATGAACATACAATTACTTAACTAATTACTTATTATATTTCAAGTTTGAAATGTTTGCAAACAAATATTTGCAAACATTTCAAGTGTCTTGGTGATTTGTGGTTATAAAATTTCATTGTGTATTTGCATTGTCATGGCGTATATAAACTCTCTGCCTCAGCATTAATCTTTAGTGATGATATACATACGCCTTTACCATTAACGTATTTTGCGTTGTTTATGTATGGTTTTGTTGAGATGAATTAATCTTTCTGTAACTTGCTTTGTCACTTTTGCCTTCCATTCTGTTGTGATAATACATTGCTTTAAAGAAAACTTTGACTTGTTTTTTTGTTTGGTTCTGTGACATGTAAATATTTGTAGTTCTACCAACGTTATGTATTTTGGTGGCCTATGTAGTCAACAGTGATGTACCTAATTTCTATTAATTTCAGTCAAGACTCAGCAATCAATTGTGACTCTCCCCGTACCCACAAACTGCCGGTCCTTGCTTAACTTGACCAATATTTACCCTATCCATGCGGCATGAGTACCATGGGTTTATAGATTAGATGAGTGGCACTTCTTGTGCGCAGCCTGAAATGTAAACAGGAAGCTATTCTATACGGTCCGGTTGGGAACAATGACATATGAATATACTGAGATCGTTGCCCTTTTTGTACAGTGGCCCTAATTGTTTTCTTCTGGGCCTGTTGATAGTGGGGCAGATATGGAAGAGAGGATTTTTCTGGGACTATATCACTGGCCATCATGACATTCTTTTAGTAAAAATGGAGAAAAGTACAGAATATGTAACTTAAAAGACTCCTTACTAAAAAAAAAATCAATGGTGTACTGTAAAATTCTTCATATATAGACAAAAGAAATATCACACACACATAAATACACCACCTCCGACACTATACAAGGATAATATTTTAAGTCCATGACATGTGCATCAGCATCCTCATGTTTTTACATCTTTGGGTGCTATTGTAGGCCTACTTGTTTTCTTCTGGGCCTGTTGATAGTGGGGCAGATATGAAGGGAGAGGATACCGGGACTATATCACTGGCCATTTCTTTCCAAAAAAATCCTCCCTTATTTTTCTTACTGCAGTATGAAATATAAAGGAAATTGACCAAAACAAATTAAGAAATCATGCAGAGAAAAAAAAAATACAACTTTCTTTAAAAAAAATTAAATAATAATTAAACACCCAAGGGAAATAAATAAAGACAAGAGTCTAAAATATATGATATAACACAAAGTAACAAGCAAACAAAAAAATATGAGATTTGTCATGGATATTTATTTGTGATTCTTTTGAAAGTATGAAATGTAATGAAAATGAACAAAAAATCAAGAAATCGTGAAGAAACTCATTACAGAAAAATTGAAGGCAAAAAACAAGCATGCTAAACAGTTAAGTCAAAAACATAATACGAAGATAAAGTATAATTATCTCCTATAAAAGAAAGAAAACAAAAAATAGATTTCTGTGGGATACAAGATAAACCAACAGTTATATTTCTGCTTCGATACATGGCATAGCATCAGTACATTGTCATTATTATGGCTTATATTCCTTAGTTGCTTTAGAAGGAATTGTCCTTACATATAAGTGGCCTTTTGAAGAATATTTTGAATAATATTAACTATGTTTTCTCAAAGAAATGCATGCAGCCGTCACATAAGCGAGAAAACGGAATGATGTAGGCCGAGTAGTTAGTAAAGGCGTGATAGTAATAGTAAGCATAGTAACACTCCTAGTGTAACGGTATATGTTATATAATGTTAGGCTAGTTTTATCCTCCTGACTTTCTAAAGCTGTTGTGAACGTTTTATAGGCTGAAATAGTGTAGAAAATGTGGCTAATGTTGACTTAAGAGAGAGCAAAGTTGAAGTGAAAGTATTTGTCAACATATTTAGCCGGTTATTGTACGTAGCCTACACGGTACTGTAGCCTACCTGTTAGTGATACCAAACCATCACTACAAATTGTGTACAGATTTCCTGTTAATTCACAAACAATCAATATGTGTGAAGAACTTAAGAAGCTTATATAAAAATCAACGAGTCTCTACGAGTATAATCCCTATTCATACGAACTTCTTATACGTTTGTATACGTTATAATCCCCATTCATGCTCACGCGATTGCGGATAATCTCACATATATTCTCGGATTAAAAACGTATACGAAATCATACACAAACGCATACTGTAGCATACAAACGTATACAAAAGTAGACTAAAGTATATTTACATAGTATACGAGAGTATGCGGTAGTTATACGTGAGCGATACTGTAGAATATTTTCCAACAAAAAAAGTCAATTTTGCCAAAAATGGACAAAGGACAACTTGTTTACTTTCCCGCGATGATATGCTCACAGAGGATAGATTCAAACCATACATCTTGAAACTCACAGGTCTATAACTGTCCGGTTGTTGCGGGTTACCCTTTTTGTAGATGACAGAAATGTTTGTTAGTTTCCACATGTCAGGAAATGCCATTGAATGAAGTGACTTGTTAAAATAATGCTGAATGGCTTGGCTAGGACATGAGCTAACTCTTTAAGAACACATGGGTGAAGATTATCAGGATCTTATGATTTGCTAGCATCCAAAGAAGACGCTTATCAAGTACTTCATCATCTGTCACTTGAAAAAATCTGCTAGGTTGAGGCATGCATTGGTACGGCTTGAAAATGTTGGAGCGGCTGTGTTTTCCTTTACAAAAATGCTAGAAAAGAAATCAGCCAATATGTTGGTTTTTTTCTGGTCATCATCTGCAAGGGTAATATCATTTGAAGCTGGATTTGGTACAAGAAGGCTTGATATACCAATACGACTTTTTTTTTTTTTTTTACATACTGCCAAAATTTAAGATTGTTCTTTATCTGCAGTGAAAGGTCTCTTTTAAGGTCACAATGTGTTTTTCTTGTTAAAGCTCGCACTTTGTTCCAAAGCTTACAGTAGGCTTTATAACGGTCATCTGTTTTATCTTCCAAATAGCTCTGCCAACATCTGTGCTTCTTACGAATAATGCAGAGAACATCTCATCAACAGGTACCTTATGCTTTGCTTTTCTTGTAAAACTGGACTGCTTTTTCATAGATATGTTGGCCTTTATTCTTTGAAACAAGAGAGTAAAATGCACTCCACATAGTGTTAGTGGCATCCTTATCTGCCTGTGACAAGTAGGACCTCCAGTCAATATTTAGCTCACGGTTCATAGCGTAGAACTCCCCTTTGTTGAGATTCAACTTTGGCACACTTGAGATTGAGATGAGTGTTGAAAGTCAGCAGAGAATAATCGCTTTTTCCATGAGGGCTTAGAAAGTCACTGTAATTCACTGTCTCCTTACCCTTGGAGATGACTTGATCTAAGATATGAGGGTTATGCCCAACACATCCCCTGGTGGTTTTCGTAACATGTTGAGTAAGGAGGTTATCTTAAAGGCAATCCAAAAAGGCAAAGTTACAATTATTTATGTCATTACCATTATAAGAATTAGTGAACCAATTGATGTTAGGTACTGTAGGTTGAAGACGCCCACAACAACCAAATGATTGAAGTTCATTTCTGACCAACCTTGAAAAGGTTGATTAAGCAATTGTTATTAGTAATAGAGGAACTAGGGGTTCTATATATGCACCCAATCATAAGTGACTCTCTATTAACAAGTTTTACTGAGCACCGAACAGATTCACAAGTTATTGAAAGGCACATCAATTAAGGAAGACCTTAAAGTGCAATGAATAAAGATCAGAACTCCATGCCCTTCATTGTTAAGGACATTCGTCTTGTATAAATGGTAAGCTGGTAGAGACAACTCAACTAGTTCAAGGCTATAGCAGGCATTCTTTGGCCTAACTTCAGTGATGTAAATGAACGTAGGTAATAAAGAACTATTATGAAGCTTTTCTTTGAGTTCAATCATTTTGTTTGGAAGACTGTCTGTATTGGTATACCAGCAAAATAGATTATCGTTATTTGTCCTGATACTTGTGTAATTATTGTGGTTTGATTTTACATCCTTGGCTTTTGGATTTTTACTATTTTCATGTTCCATGGAGGGCCATGTCAGACCCGTAGCTTTATTTAAAAAGGGGCAGGGTGCTAGAATTGTTGAGAAGCACATTAATGCACGTGTGAAGCGCTGCATCTTTTCAGCATGGAGTCCAGGGGCCCCATTAAGGCTCAATCCCATGGTGAAGAAGCTCTGGGATTTTAGCTATAATCAAACCTCAGAATGAAACTATTCTGACTGATAAGGACCATTCATGAGCCAAACAGAACAATTGCTTACTATGCTATCATTCTGTGTTCTGTATCCATGTAAGGTATTTCATGTATGAGGTTAATTAAGATTACTAAGTTTGAAATATAAAAAAATGATTTTTTTTCTCATGGGGGCAGGGTGGACCCCAGGGGGGCAGGGCAGGCTACCCCTGTGAAACAGCAAAGCTAGGGGGGTATGCATGTACTTTGATATAGTATTCCCAAAAACTTAGTTTCTCGTATCATCTTCTGCCTTGTTCAACAATTTTTTCAACTCTTATCTTTCTTCCTGGGACATATCATGTCTAACACTTTTGCCCAAGTCACAGTTTTTAAGATTGGAAAGTTTCTTTATGAACTGCTTTTTTATACTTTCGGATTGAAGTGATACTAAAAGAGGATGAGGTGACCCATCATCCTTTTTTCTGCCAAGACGAGTGGTTAAGACAATGATGTTGCCAGTCACAGGAGCCTCATGTTTCAGGCATAGGGTAGGCTGTGGG
>JAIGNY010001924.1:0-55000 GCA_020152595.1 Chiridota heheva | reverse complement strand
ATAATAATAATAATAATAATAATAATAATAATAATAATAATAATAATAATAATAATAATAATAATAATAATAATAATAATAATAATAATAATAATAATAATAATAATAATAATAATAATAATAATAATAATAATAATAATAATAATAATAATAATAATAATAATAATAATAATAATAATAATAATAATAATAATAATAATAATAATAATAATAATAATAATAATAATAATAATAATAATAATAATAATAATAATAATAATAATAATAATAATAATAATAATAATAATAATAATAATAATAATGATAATGATAATAATAATAATGATAATAATAATAATAGTGATAATAATAATAATGATAATAATAATAATAATAATAATAATAATAATAATATAATAATAATAATAATAATAATAATAATAATAATAATAATAATAATAATAATAATAATAATAATAATAATAATAATAATAATAATAATAATAATAATAATAATAATAATAATAATAATAATAATAATAATAATAATAATAATAATAATAATAATAATAATAATAATAATAATAATAATAATAATAATAATAATAATAATAATAATAATAATAATAATAATAATAATATTAAGGGCATTATTAGTGACACATTTATACATCATAATTGTGTCTGACCTGGCAAGTTTTTTGATGCTTCAATAAAACCAAGATCATCAATTGGAGTCTCCCACGATGAGTTAGTTACAAGTTTTGCTCCCCCGTTAAATATTTTTTTCAAATTACTATCATTCATTTTGCTACGATTTCCCAATACAGTGGAACAATATTGAATATGCGGGAGCACGTGTGCATTAAAAAGTAATGTCATCAGTTTGTTGGAAAAATTGTGCCTGAATTTTCGTTGAAAAGCGAGTCTTTGTTTTACTTTCTTGCAAGTATAATCAATGTGCTATTTAAAAGAAGTATCAAGCATAACACCTAAACATTTTGTAAAATTGGTATGCGCTAACTTAAAACCATTTAACGAAACATTAAGATCACCTGAGATTCATTTTGAAGCATTTATTGTTCCAATTGACACTCAAATTCAGAATTTTTTTTTTTTTTTTTTTTTATCCACTTATCAACATTTTTCAAACTTTTATCTAATAGGTATTCAATTTCAGCTTAGTTTTGACAAAAGACTGAAATTTTGTATCATCAGTATACATGTCAATATGAGTATGTTTTACTAGTCGGCAGATCAAAATAGTAAAGAGAAGAGGGCCTAGTATTGATCCTTGTGGTACTCCAAAACTTATATGTTTATCATCTAACACAGCACGTCTATTTGCTACAAACTCATGTCTTTCTTTGAAAATATGATGGAATATGATGAAATATTGATTGATTGCTAATTTTGAGCAGCCATAAAGCTGAAGCTTTTCTTAGTAAAATGTGATGATTCTCAGTGTCGAGTGCTTTACTTCGACCAAAAATCTAACATGTTTAATAACGCTGTTTTACATAAATGAATCGATCGAAAACCGGACTGTCTTTCATTTAAAATACTGGGTCCTAGAAAATGGTACAACTGATTGTGAACAGCCCTTTCAATTCTTTGTGACAATTGGGAGAATTTAAATTGGTCTGTAGTTTCCCACTTCATGTTTGTCACCTGCTTTATGAATAGGTGTTACCCGAGCACGTTTCCAACCAGATGCATACCTTCCCAGTCTTCAGGATTAGGTTAAATATAAAAGTAAGTGAGCGACCAACATAATTTCAGTATTTTGCAACTAATGCCATCGGATCCTGCTGCTTTATTTAATGGCATTTATACTTAATTCATTTTTTACCTACTCTTTTGTGAGTAATTCAAAATCAAAGCAATTTAAATTGTGGCTGCGTTCATACACTGTGGATTCATAAAACCTATTATCATTTTCTGAGCATTTTTATAATACAATGGTTTCACTAATAGAAACAAAATAATTATTGAACTCATTAGTTATATTATTTAGTAAAATACAATGTACCGGTACGGTACTGACTACTTCGTCTGTTCGTCAGGCCGAAAACGTAAATTGTAAAGCGCTTTGATAAAGTCTATAAGTTTAAAAAGCGCTATATAAGCACTACGATTATTATTATTAAACGTGGTTAACCACTTTCTTCTACTGTTTTTTTCTTTTTTGCTTCTTTCTTTTCACTTTTTCTTCTTTTTTTCTTCCCTCTTTCTTCTTTTTCTTCTCCCTTTTTCTTTTCTCCAACAAGCATGTTCAATTTTCCGACGACTACAAAGTTTGGGGGTTCGGCACCACCTCTTTTTTTGGCTACTTACCTGCCTATGGCTCGGTCAACGTCCTTCCACCAGCCCCGCACACTAAACGATTGGATTGCTTTGCAACCGTCATGACATTGTTTATATACCTAGAGTCTAAAACTATTTCAAATCCGTTCTTTTTTTTACTCATACTTTTGTTACGATATTTTTTCCCCACCAAAATTTAGCCTATGAACAGTTTGAATACCGCTATTTCGACACAAATTTAATTTGATTTTACGCCCGCAACCGTCCCCCTCTATCCTATTTAAATGGCTGGATAATACAACACTGCTTTTATAGATTTCAATTCATGGCAGTGGAACATATTGTTTGTCCAGTATTTCTTTCATTTTTAGCTCATTTCTCTTTACTGATATTCTGTGATTAATGTCGTATACTTATTATCTGCCACCATGTAGGCCTACGCCGTCAGGATGTCCATCATGATGGATTTACTATCTACAAGAACACCATTTTAGAATGGGTTGTCGAGTCATTATTCTTGTTGTATGGATAGTAATAAAGAAAGCAGTGGCGTGTTCAAGGGGGACAGGGAGACTTATCCCCCTAAAAATATCATAGTATGTCCCCCCACCCTAATAAAAAATCTTCCGGGTTGGGCCCTAACACCTATGCCTCTGTCCTTTCTAATCCGCCACCGGCCTTCAGTGTTTTTTGGGGGTTGTGGGGTTGGGAGGGGGGCTTAATTTCCCTCGAAAACGAAAAGCAAGACACGACCCTTAAAGAAAGAGAGCAAAGTTATGTACGTTTTAATTGAGAACAGATACAGAGGATCTGCAACTTGGTTCTAAAATAAATTCTACCCACGCCAAATCTGACAGCTTGCAAGATTACAGTGTGTACGTGATAGACGCTAACAATTTCTTAACCCTTGAAGTTTCAGAACCGCATCCGCGTAGTCAAACATTCTGACCGCAGTATATAGCTACTACATGACTGCTATACAAGTACTGCAAGTATTGCCTAACCTTAGCATGTAGTGAGTACCGTACCGGTATGACCGAGAGAGGTATTTATCTCACTACATCCGGTGAGACTAGCCTCGTTTATTCAAAATTTTCAATAATATTGTTCTCGTTCACTATCTCTTTGTGAATCTTCAAAAATTATTTTGGCGCAATGAAAATGTCTAACCATTTTCCATATCATGTTTTAGAGCTGGCTTTTAAAATATCGGATTGGCACCGGAAGTTTTCGTCTCCATTTCTCAGAGTTGTCAATTTACATGACTTTTGCGAATAGAAACAATGCCATATTGTTATCATTGCTGAAATTGATTGTAGCATAGTAACCATTAAAATACAACCTTCAATAAATAGCGCTTAATTTGAAGTCCTTATTTATTCTCTTCATTCATTAATGTTTAGAATATAATTCTCAATAAAAGATGGCAAATTCTGAGCATAGAGTTTACAATATTAATCCTGTCGCGTTCTGAGGGCCACGACAAAAAAAGTAGTAACATTAGACCATAGTATGTCGAAAAGTGGATGCGTGAGACAATGTTTCAATGTGATGGGGCAAACGATTAGTTATGTGCTACTTATATGAAATTAAGGGCGCTCAGCCTGAGAGAATCCTGTCTTGAATCCTGTCTTTAACAAAATTCAAATGTAAATATTTCAGTAACTTCACCAAATTTTAACCCTTGTACAGTAACAATTATTCCTTGATAGGATAATCACAGAATAAATTCCAGTATACAAGGAGTAGGATCTTGGAGGGAGAAATATTGCCGTATTATGACTGTAAACTATTCAAGGTGGAATATTTGTGACTCCCACTTTTTCGGGAAAGAGAGTTGAAAAATCCAACCAGACTTTGTTTCAACTTTTAAGTTCAAGATCTAAAAATTCATTGACTTCTATCTAAAGGTATGTTTAAGGGAAATATTATTGATTCAGATGGATTTTTTTAGCTTCATCTTCCACCTGTGGTGTGGGTAAATCAAAATTGTGCAACAGAGACCTATGTAGGTAGGGCCATGTACAGTAGGCCTAGTCCACTTGCGCGAAATAATGCAATTTTTCAGGTTAGTTTCTCAAATCACTAATTTACTGTGCAGAGTTGTAATCAAGTCATATTTTTGCAAGTCAAGTCACTTACAATAACATAACAAGATGACAGGCTAAGAAGGTTGAGTCACCCCATAAAAATCCCAAACTAACACCACCACCACAAAAATAATAATAATAATACTTACCCTAAATAAAAGATACCAAGACCGGGGAGGAGGGGGGGGAATTCCATATGTGAGGTATATATACATGTGCCGCCCGAGTAGTTATCTTTTTTCAGAATTTTCGTAGTGCAGGTATCAAAAATCCAATCATCTCATAGTCTCATACTGCTGGTCTCAAAAAAATTGCTTATTTTCATACCTACGCCTACCACTTTAGGAAGTGCCGCCTCCCGGGCGCCCAGAGTTTGTAAGGAACTTATCAATGTTGATTTTGAACAGAATTGGAGCTACATGTAACTACCCACTCAGGCAAACCATTCCACTCATTAACAACTCTTTGTGAAAAGCTAAAATGTGGAATATCTATCCGTGAGAAATCTTTGGTCAACTTTAAACTGTGATTCTTACCACGTGTCACATGAGGATTAGCTGAAACATGCAAGAAATTACAGGCAGTCAAAGCATCACTACCAGATAGGATCTTAAAAACCTAAATCATATCGCCACGTACTCTTCTCAACTTAAGCGTGGTCAAATCAAGAATTTGCAAGCTAGATTCATAAGAGAGATTCCTTACTTCGGGAATAAGTCTCGTGGCTTTTCACTGAACCTGCTCCAAAATGAACTTATCCTTCTCATAAAAGGGACTCCAAGCCAGAATAGCATACTCAAGATGAGGCCTGACTAAAAATTAAGGACAACCTCTCTACCAAGAAAACAAACATTTCTTCTAATCAAACCAAGCATCCTATTTTCCCTTGCAGCTGCTAAAGCACACTGTTTAGAAGGCTTCAGATTGCTAGTAATGACAACACCTAGATCCCTTTCTTGATCAACAACCAAGATTGAAAGCACTCATGCAGTAATCAAAAGCCAAATTGCTCTGACCAAAATTAAAAACTTTTGCATTTATCAACATTGAATGACATCTACCACATTTGGGACCAAGAAACCAACTTATCCAGATCAGTTTGCAACAGTGAAGAATCCCTAGCATCATCAACAATCCTGTACAGCTTAGTGTCATCAGCAAATTTACAGGTTGGCAAGTTAATTCAAGTCATTTGCTCCCAAGTCAAGTCAAGTCAATTTTTTTCCAGCAAGTCAAGTCACAAGTCAAACTTTCAAGCTAAATCATGCGTTGTGATTTTCTGCTAGGATATGATCATTGATGTTCGTATGTCTTGGTGTAATATAATTGTATTAAAGTCACAACGATTACAGAAGGAAAAAAATATAGATTATAGGGCTCACCCGAAATAAAAATCCAGCTAAACTTTATGCCTCTTTCAACGTACAGTAACTTTCTAAGCAATCTGAAAGTAAGTCTTTATTTATATTTTAATTTTGTCTTTAGATGCAAAAGCACTGGGTGGAAGATCTGTTTCCACCAACATTTGTTTTAGACTCAACAGACATCACAAACCCAAAAGGTCTTAGTAAGAAGTCATCAACAAACAGGTATGAAGCCATTTATGAGAAAGTCAAGAGAGAATTTGATGCTGAGCTGTTTGAGAGACGTCAGAAAGGTGTACAAACAGAGGAGACAACAGATCAAGTGATAAAGTCGCTTCAAACATCACTTTTTTCTGGTGCAGAAACAGATGACTCTCAGGTACAAATTGTTCTATTCTTTTCAGTGACATTCAGAGAAAGAGAGATGTTGGGAGAATTGTACACAAACTCTCAGGATAAATCCTACTATAGCATTATAACAGAGTACAGCATTAGGAAAAATCTGATAATATTTTGACCTGTTTTTCACTAAATTTGCATCATTTTGGGCTAAAATTTTAATAAGTAATTAAAAATCTAAATTTCTGAACTTAATTTATTACGGAATAATGGCATAAGCACAGAATGAATTCATAATTGTTTAAAATAAAACATGTAGCTTTTTAAGATGTCAGTTTTCCAAAATAAGATCCTGGATGTGGGTAGGTGCCGTATATAGGAAAAACACTATGTAGTTTCTAAAAAGTGTTGATTCCACTTTCCTTTCTGCAAATGTGTACCTGTTTGTAGGCTTAATGACATAGGAATGAGTACAAAACAGTTGGTTTGACCAGTATCATAGCTAAGGCCCTACCGAATTGGAAGGGGGAGGGGGGCGAGTGGGGCCCTGCCTGCCCCTATGGTATAATGGTATATTTTATAGGGTTTTGGGTTGGGGGTGGCTGCCCTCCCCCTCTCCCCCCCCCCTCCCTACAGTATACAGTAGTTACACCACTAAATTTTACTTAATGGCATGATTATTTAATGCCAAGCTTTTAAGTTTTGGGACAATGTGAAAGATTATGTGATTTATATTCCAGATCTATAAAATTGACTGCGAAAGAATTGTATCATAGACATTGCCACTAAAAAAACATAAAATTGAATGTGAAAACAGAATTACAATTTGAAAATAATAAATTCAGCATGACTCTCAAGTTGAGGAATGCTAAATGCAAACCTGTGTTGTTTAAACTAATCAGCAAGAATCCATTGATGGGGCAACACTTATTATTAGGTTACTTATAAAGCACAAAAACTATCAAACTTATTCTAATGCGCTGTACATAAAATAAAGGTGAAATGAAAGGATTGAAACTGTAAAATATAATTACATAAATAACCTAAAATACTTGTATACGATAAAGATAACGATAATAAATTCAAATTAAAAGTTCACACTAGGAATTGAAATTTGAGGGGTAATTATTGATTTGAGAACAGCTTCTAAATTTTCAAAATGGACTGGAATAAAGCCTTCCCGTTGCCATTTACTCCTTGTTTGGTATTTAATACACTCTGTACCAGAATAGCTACCAAAAATTTATTTAGCTATTCTGGTACAGAGTTTTTTTAACGTACCAAAAAAGGAGTATAATGATAAATGTGAAGGCTTTATTCAAGTCCATTTTGAAAATAGAAATCCATTTTGAAAATGAAAGCTGTTTGAGGGAGAATTATTGATTTGATTGACTAATCTGTGCTGGAAGTTTCATGTCATGTGCTAAAGCAATAGAAATTCCCCCTTTGTAATATCTTGATGGGAGAATTCTGATAAAAGAGGGGAAATCCCTCTATCCCTCTCACTGATGTCAACTCGGCCATTTAAACTTTGCAATTCAATACAATGGTATTTCTTTTACAAGTGTTGAAGCGTGAACCTTTCCAGTTTTTTCCGAAGAAAAAAGGTCATGACATCAAATTTGAAGAAAAACAATTAAACGTGGAAATGCAGTATTGTAAATGCATACCATAGCCATTTACAGTGGAATAAATGGTCCATCATATATTTTTCCAAAAAAATGCAAAGTTATAAATTTTAGATCAACCTTTAGGATTTTGTCCTTCTGCCTGAAAAAACAAAAAACATTGTAGAATGGCCAATTGAGGAGTCAGTAGTTTGTCCTCCTGCTTACAGTACATGCAGTCATTAAAGAAAATCACTCAGCTCAAAAAATTCATAACATTGACACGAATAGATCTGTCTATGCTATGCATGATGTCATGATCAGCTGTTAATTATTTTTTTAAATTTTGATCATTGTTTAAAAACAGCCCTGAAATGTGTTGCCAAAAGCGTAATATATCGGCTTTGTATTTAAACAAAAATATTATTATATCTAATTTGAAAATATATATTTTTCTCTAAAGTCATAAATTCAGACTAAAAAGGAAGTTTGAATAATTATCCAATGTAATTCAAACAGAATTTTATGTCAAAAAATTCAAATCAATAATAATATCCAAAGAATTGAACAATATCTACTGGAGTTGTGTGCAATCATGTTCAATTTTTTGAGCCTAGCGTTTTCCTTTAGCATTGTTTATACACCTAGAGGTGTGTACAGTACATGTGCACAAACAATTACAGTTCATATTTTATTCCCAGTTTGTATATTATCTAATCTTTACATTTAACAGCAAGATGAAGAGGAGAAAGAAAATCTCTGGAGCTCTGATGAAATAGAAGTCTTGAGAAGTGTATTTCTTAAAACCAAGAAGGAGAACTTAGAATTACATGAACAATTAAAATCTACACAGTTTGAATTACTAAAAGCTAATGAAAAAAATTTGAAGTTGGAAAAGGAATCTAGTACTTTGAAAGAGGAAAGGTTGCATCTGAGAAAGACCCAAAAGAGAAATATGATAAATATCAAACATTTAGAGAGAGAATTAGGAGAGCTTGTGAGAAATATACGGATAGTAGAATCGGATCTTCAAGAAAGAAAAGAAGAGAACATGCAGTTGAAACAAAAGTTAAGATCGCAGAGGAAGGAACTTGTAAGTGAGATAGCATCGAGAAGAGAAACAGAAATCTCTCTTGAAAAATTAGGAAAAAATGTTAGACTTGAAGAGATGAGAAAAACAGAGAGAATTAAAATTGAATATGACATGCAGAACCATAAAATACTACAGCAGTTAAATGAGATGAGGAAACTATTACAGGAGGAAAAAGTCCACCATGATCAAACAAAGAAATCATTGGAACTTCTGAGATATCACTTTGCTTCCCTGCCACAAGATCAACATGTTCATCATAGTGGCAATGTTTCATGTGATGACGTTCTTCAAAATTTCCAGACTTATTGAAATATGTGTTTGATTACAATTTAGAATTTACAGTACTTTGTGTTAGAGTCTTCAACGGCTTAGTCTAAAGCCACTTCAATGGCTTAGTCTAAAGCCACTTTAACGGCTTAGTCTAATGCCACTTCAACGGCTTAGTCTAAAGCCCCTTCTACGGCTTAGTCTAAAGCCACTTCAACGGCTTAGTCTAAAGCCACTTCAACGGCTTAGGCTAAAGCCACTTCAACGGCTTAGTCTGAAGCCGCATGGACTTGTAAGGTGTACACCTACTGTACTGTACAGTATGTAACAGTCTTTATAATATTCCATCTCATATTTTTGATTAAAAATCATGAATGTAGCAAAACAAATCGCCCTCAAATCAAATGGACCTGGTCGATATAAGGTAATGCAGCAGTTTTTCTTACAGTTATGCATACAATTTATTTGATTGAAGTTCCGTTGTTTCTCTAAACAGTGAGGTGCCATCTAGCATACAAAAAAATATATAAAAAAAGTAAAAATTTCCATCATAGCCATTTAAAAATTGACCATTTTACAACCTTTTGTACCTTTGATATGCAATTTTGGGTATGTATGAATAGGCTTACTGTACCTGTTTATTTGCTATTAATGCTGTACTGATCATGCTAATTTCATCTTGCACAAATAGAGGTTTATTGGTTCAGGAGTCATGTTCGTATGTGAAAGGTACTGAGTTTGATTCCCGCCAAGAGCCCTGTATTGTGTCCTTGAGCAAGACACTTCACTCGGCTTATTCCAGTTCACTCAGCTGTAAAATGAGTACTAGCACTGCTGGGGAGTTGACCTGCGATGGACTGGCATCCCATCCAGGGGGAGTCATGTGCTCTCATCCACTTACGCCAAGGAAACCAAGGATAAGCACCGGCCTTATGGCCTCCATGGCTATAGTATGGATTTAACCTGAACTTAGTACAATTAACTAGTTAGATGATTGACAGCTTTTTCAACGAATCACCGCATGAATTTGCCTAGCAACAAAATCTGCGTAACTAAGTGTGGCAAAAATCCTACGCACTACTTGTACAGTACAGGTACTGTAGCAAACGGCACACGTTCATGCAGTCAATGCAATAGGCCTATACTGTACAATCCAATTTTCTGCTCTTACAGACTGAGTGACGACTAAATGGGAAACAAAAATTTGCTATAGGCCCGCTATGGCTTTGTAAATCCGATTCCCGTTACCCAGAATGTTTACCGATTGAATTTTTATTAATTTTTTTTGCTAAAAGCTCTAAAGATTGTGAGAAGTGTCATAAATGGATCAAAGCTTGTGGCAGGACACATGAATGTCTAAATGTCAATGCGTTCATTGGTCATGCATGATTGTGGATTTTAGGGGTTTTTTTCCCACCTAGTTACCATGTTGCTGTGGTGGGTGTGGCTTATTTTCTAATTCAGAGAGGTTAATTGCTTGAAGTAGAGTTGGTGGTTCTGACAAACAGTATTGGCCTTACCCCGAATGAATATCTAGGTATGAAAGATTATACATACATGTGCATATTAAGGCCAATTTTGAACTACTTGTTACAAAGACTTTGGTGATTGTCATCATTTTTAATAGATTTTGTTTATTTAGGATGTCAGCTCCTTGCTCTGAAATGTATAAGAGTACAGTATGTAGTATAGCAAAAGTGAATAAGAAAAGTATCCATGTTTTTATCCTAAAGAAATATAAGATTCAACTTTCAATTAGTGTTGCCAATTTTTCTACATCTTCATGCACAACAGTATGGTACATGGCTGCTTTCTCTAATCAAATTAAGGTGTGATTGGTTGATGACATCACAGAATTTCAGGAAATTCATCTTTATTCCAAACTATCATTTTGACTGCTTTTTGTACTGTAAGTTTATCAGGATAAATGATACTTTATCACATATAAATGATATGTACAGTACTTCTGAATTCTCCAACATTTTGTTCCTGTTTATTTCCTCTTTCATATGAAATGCAGGGGTGTAGCCAGCCTTTCGGATTGAGAGGGGGGTCGCAAAGGGAAATATTTGGACCTTTTAACATATTTTCTGCACTTTTTACCAATTTGTTTTGCCATTTTACTTTTTAAGAAGGTCGTACGACCCTGTTGAATACCTTGGCTACACCCATGAAATGAACATGCTTTACAACTGAATTGATCCTTGAAATTTCTGTCAAGTTGTTGATGTTATGTTTCAGAACACAGGGCTTGTCAATGGCAAAGTAGGCTTGATAACAGAATAGCAATAGGTTTTATTGGCCTACCACCTTAAGTTTCCAAAATGTGTGGAAACTAGCTCAAGCAATATCACAGCTTATTGCGTTGTTTGAGTATGTGAGGGTTTGCGAGGATTTACAGAATTGTACTTTTTGACATTGAATGTGTATTGAAGGAGTTTGTATAATTTGGTAGTAATGGTACAGGCCCTAGTAATTCCATTTGTGTTTTTCCAATGATGATGACATTTTTCAAACTTCCTGTGCACACTGTATTGTATCTTGTTTTTATGAAACATGTTTCTAGTAAGTATATGACATACATTATGGTAGTAGAAGTACACATACACTGTAGATAGAGGCTGATGACCTGCCATTTGGAGAAATTTAAATTATGGTATAACTTTATAGAGAGCATTAAAGTCATTATAGACTATAAAAATATATATAGCT
The DNA here is from genome assembly GCA_020152595.1 of Chiridota heheva. NCBI lineage: Eukaryota > Metazoa > Echinodermata > Holothuroidea > Apodida > Chiridotidae > Chiridota > Chiridota heheva. The sequence continues at coordinate 43,242 of JAIGNY010001924.1, read as the reverse complement.
TTAAAACCTGTGAAGAACTAAGTTTCCCACAAAAAAATTGTATAACTGTTGGAGACTAATTTAAATTGGTTGCTACATTTTTGTCAAATTTAATATTGCCTAAAAAGATCTCCCCCAGCTAAAGTTTGATTGTGGTATGGCTGAGATTCCAAAACATTACATTAGAAAATATTGTATGTTTATACATACTGTATCATAAATTCAAAAGTTGCAAAATGTCAATTAAATTCAATTTTGAGTAAATCTTTTTCCTCGTCATGATTTTTAATATAATTGAAGCACATATTGTATGTGCCTCTATACTTTTCTATAGACCTGTAAAATTGTTTCTACATCTAATATATATAATATACACCATTTTTCATTGTATAATATATATATATATATATATATATATATATATATATATATATATATATATATATATATATATATATATATATATATATATATATACATACATATATATATATATATATATATATATATATATATATATATATATATATATATATATATATATATATATATATATATATATATATATATATATATATATATATATATATATATATATCAAGCCTATTAGTCAAAAGAATTTGTATCCATCAAACACTTGTATTTAAGCATACAGTAAGTTTGAAATCCTAATTCCATTCAAAGTTTGGATGTCTCATAGTCAGAAGAATGTTGACGGCTGGCCATCTTTCTTTCATGAAACTCAATAGTGACATAGCCACACATTGCAATTCCCAGCATACACCCAACAATCAGAAGCTTGATCCACACGCAGAGGAAATTGCTGTAAGCGAAGGCAACAGCAAATCCAAGTGACTCCCAAACACGGTAATTTGAAAAAGCGGCTGCTTGATTCTCGGGAAATAGGGCACCATAAAGAGCTGTAAGACACAAAGAAAGCATAAAGATTTGTAAGACACAAAGAAAGCATAAAGAGCTGTAAGACACAAAGAAAGCATAAAGAGCTGTGAGACACAAAGATAGCATAAAGAGCTGTGAGACACAAAGATAGCATAAAGAGCTGTAAGACACAAAAAAAGCATAAAGAGCTGTAAGACACAAAGAAAGCATAACGAGCTGTAAGACACAAAGAAAGCATAACGAGCTGTAAGACACAAAGAAAGCATAAAGAGATGTAAGACACAAAGAAAGCATAAAGAGCTGTAAGACACAAAGATAGCATAAAGAGCTGTAAGACACAAAAAAAGCATAAAGAGCTGTAAGGCACAAAGAAAGCATAAAGAGCTGTAAGACACAAAGAAAGCATAAAGAGCTGTAAGACACTAAGAAAGCATAAAGAGCTGTAAGACACAAAGAAAGCATACATATCTGTAAGACACAAAGAAAGCATAAAGAGCTGTAAGACACAAAGAAAGCATAAAGAGCTGTAAGACACAAAGATAGCATAAAGAGCTAAGACACAAAGAAAGCATAAAGAGCTGTAAGACACAAAGAAAGCATAAAGAGCTGTAAGACACAAAGAAAGCATACAGATCTGTAAGACACAAAGAAAGCATAAAGAGCTGTAAGACACAAAGAAAGCATAAAGAGCTGTAAGACACAAAGAAAGCATAAAGAGCTGTAAGACACAAAGAAAGCATAAAGAGCTGTAAGACACAAAGAAAGCATAAAGAGCTGTAAGACACAAAGAAAGCATAAAGAGCTGTAAGACACAAAGAAAGCATAAAGAGCTGTAAGACACAAAGAAAGCATAAAGAGCTGTAAGACACAAAGAAAGCATAAAGAGCTGTAAGACACAAAGAAGCATGAAGAGCTGTAAGACACAAAGAAAGCATAAAGAGCTGTAAGACACAAAGAAAGCATAAAGAGCTGTAAGACACAAAGAAAGCATAAAGAGCTGTAAGACACAAAGAAAGCATAAAGAGCTGTAAGACACAAAGAAAGCATAAAGAGCTGTAAGACACAAAGAAAGCATAAAGAGCTGTAAGACACAAAGAAAGCATAAAGAGCTGTAAGACACAAAGATAGCATAAAGAGCTGTAAGACACAAAGATAGCATAAAGAGCTGTAAGACACAAAGAAAGCATAAAGAGCTGTAAGACACAAAGAAAGCATAAAGAGCTGTAAGACACAAAGAAAGCATAAAGAGCTGTAAGACACAAAGAAAGCATAAAGAGCTGTAAGACACAAAGAAAGCATAAAGAGCTGTAAGACACAAAGAAAGCATAAAGAGCTGTAAGACACAAAGAAAGCATAAAGAGCTGTAAGACACAAAGAAAGCATAAAGAGCTGTAAGACACAAAGATAGCATAAAGAGCTGTAAGACACAAAGAAAGCATAAAGAGCTGTAAGACACAAAGAAAGCATAAAGAGCTGTAAGACACAAAAAAAGCATAAAGAGCTGTAAGACACAAAGAAAGCATAAAGAGCTGTAAGACACAAAGAAAGCATACAGATCTGTAAGACACAAAGAAAGCATAAAGAGCTGTAAGACACAAAGAAAGCATAAAGAGCTGTAAGACACAAAGATAGCATAAAGAGCTGTAAGACACAAAGAAAGCATAAAGAGCTGTAAGACACAAAGAAAGCATAAAGAGCTGTAAGACACAAAGAAAGCATACAGATCTGTAAGACACAAAGAAAACATAAAGAGCTGTAAGACACAAGGAAAGCAAAAAGAGCTGTAAGACACAAGGAAAGCATAAAGAGCTGTAAGACACAAAGAAAGCATAAAGAGCTGTAAGACACAAAGAAAGCATAAAGAGCTGTAAGACACTAAGAAAGCATAAAGAGCTGTAAGACACAAAGAAAGCATACATATCTGTAAGACACAAAGATAGCATAAAGAGCTGTAAGACACAAAGAAAGCATAAAGAGCTGTAAGACACAAAGAAAGCATAAAGAGCTGTAAGACACAAAGAAAGCATAAAGAGCTGTAAGACACAAAGATAGCATAAAGAGCTGTAAGACACAAAGATAGCATAAAGAGCTGTAAGACACAAAGATAGCATAAAGAGCTGTAAGACACAAAGAAAGCATAAAGAGCTGTAAGACATAAAGAAAGCATAAAGAGCTGTAAGACACAAAGAAAGCATACAGATCTGTAAGACACAAAGAAAGCATAAAGAGCTGTAAGACACAAAGAAAGCATAAAGAGCTGTAAGACACAAAGATAGCATAAAGAGCTGTAAGACACAAAGATAGCATAAAGAGCTGTAAGACACAAAGATAGCATAAAGAGCTGTAAGACACAAAGAAAGCATAAAGAGCTGTAAGACACAAAGAAAGCATAAAGAGCTGTAAGACACAAAGAAAGCATACAGATCTGTAAGACACAAAGAAGCATAAAGAGCTGTAAGACACAAAGAAAGCATAAAGAGCTGTAAGACACAAAGAAAGCATAAAGAGCTGTAAGACACAAAAAACGCATAAAGAGCTGTAAGACACAAAAAAAGCATAAAGAGCTGTAAGACACAAAAAAAACATAAAGAGCTGTAAGACACAAAGAAAACATAAAGAGCTGTAAGACACAAAGAAAGCATAAAGAGCTGTAAGACACAAAGAAAGCATAAAGAGCTGTAAGACACTAAGAAAGCATACAGAGCTGTAAGACACAAAGATAGCATAAAGAGCTGTAAGACACAAAAAAAGCATAAAGAGCTGTAAGACACAAAAAACGCATAAAGAGCTGTAAGACACAAAAAAAGCATAAAGAGCTGTAAGACACAAAAAAAACAAAGAGCTGTAAGACACAAAGAAAACATAAAGAGCTGTAAGACACAAAGAAAGCATAAAGAGCTGTAAGACACAAAGAAAGCATAAAGAGCTGTAAGACACAAAAAAAACATAAAGAGCTGTAAGACACAAAGAAAACATAAAGAGCTGTAAGACACAAAGAAAGCATAAAGAGCTGTAAGACACAAAGATAGCATAAAGAGCTGTAAGACACAAAAAAAGCATAAAGAGCTGTAAGACACAAAAAAAGCATACAGATCTGTAAGACACAAAGATAGCATAAAGAGCTGTAAGACACAAAGAAAGCATAAAGAGCTGTAAGACACAAAGAAAGCATAAAGAGCTGTAAGACACAAAGAAAGCATAAAGAGCTGTAAGACACAAAAAAAACATAAAGAGCTGTAAGACACAAAGAAAACATAAAGAGCTGTAAGACACAAAGAAAGCATAAAGAGTTGTAAGACACAAAAAAAACATAAAGAGCTGTAAGACACAAAGAAAACATAAAGAGCTGTAAGACACAAAAAAAACCATGATAAACAAATATATAGCATATTTTATATATAACAAGTGTATGCTTATGCAAATAGATTGAACTACTACACGGCTGGGATGGAGCTATACTGTAGGGCTATTTTCTTCAGATATATTATCATTCCCCATATCGAGTAGAAAACCCTTTTACCTAGTGAAGATTTTTTTTAAATCTACTAGATTTGATTTTCTTTAGAGTCCAGAAAATAGATTGTTTGGATCCTTTCAGGGCACGAATTCATTGTCCAGCACATTCTATTGGAAACTTTGAACTACACAGTAAATCTTGACAGATCTAATCCAAAACATCCCACCCCTCTGTTTTTGCCCTTCTCCCATTCCAATACATTCCAAATTATCTCATCCTAAAGCAGTAACAAAACCACACACCAAATTTAATCAAATTTCATTCATTATTTCTTGAGATATGTTGATGACAGGCAAACTCATCCTAAAACATCCCCACCCCTCCAATTGTGTCCTTCCCGTAGCCCATACGTCCCAAATTGTACTTACTTCTTCTTAAAGCAGTAACAAAACCCACACTATATTTAATCAAAATCTAGTCACTACTTTTGAGATATGTTGGTCACAAATAAACATAGGCGAAAAGAAATCCTCCGTCCAACTTCAATGGCGGATGCAATTATAGATAATTGGTAAAGAAATAGTTTGTGACTTCTTTAAAGCTTAGTATCTCAGAACACGATAATTTCAAGCTCTGTTTGTCTTTTTGTTCTGTGTCATGAAATATAGTCATGTTTGACCATAAATTAATCTTTAGATAAAATGCACTTAAAAGAGATGTAAAGTTAGATACGATTCGTATTTCATATGATAAAGGATTTAAACATAAGTACCAAAAACAAAGTACCAAAAACAGCAAGTCAAAATCGGGGTCAAAATTAGTCATGATTGAAATCGACACAGGGAGGCTGCCATTTTGTTAAATTCTGTAATGAAATCTTGTTGCATGATTGATGACATTTTCTTTATCAATCGTATTACAGTTTTTATTCCAAAATGGTGACAGTAAATAAATTAAATTGTCTTTGTTTTTTTTTGTAATTTCATTTGTGCACAAGAATGTCCTTGATCTTACAAAGGAAAACAATTTTCATAAGCTAGAAAACTTGAACTAAGATTATAAAGAAATACAAGGCATTCCAACATGCTGGGTTGATGTAACGATCTTATGTATGTTTTCAACATGGCCATACGAGGCTTTGGGAGCTGGGCGGCAGCCCTCTGTCAGCCGAATACCCATCTTATTCGGGCAGATCATGTGCCCGACTCAGCTAGATGCCTGGGTCATGCCACCTGGCTCGGCATGATGATGATGATACTTGGGCACTGATCTTATATAGTCAGGCAGAGATGTAAAATAAGCTTTTTAAATCATGGAGTGATTTAACGGATTCATGCCAGAGTCGGCTAGATTTTCCGATAATTAAAGAAAATTTCTCGAAAAACTGCCCAAAAATGGAAGAAAATAAGAAAAAAATTTCCTGGAAATAAAAGAAAGTACCTAAAAGTTTTAAAAAATCTCTAAAAATGTATCATTTCATTGTAAAGTATCATGCCAGCTGAGATATTTATGGGAAAACGCCTAAATCATTCAATTGTTCATGCAAACAAATTTGTAAGTTTTATTCTTTGCCTGGTAGTCAATTTCCCCGAAAATAAGTGTATTCATATTTAAAGCTATAGAAAAACAAATTAGTTCGGATACTTCCCCATAAGCGTTTGGTTAAGCCTATAAGCGTTTTTAACCGATTAGTAAAGTAGAGTGGAGTTAAATTTTATCAACTATCTGAAGAAATTTGAAAAAAATATTTTAAAACAAGTGTCTTTTTTCTTCTTCAATGAAATGTAATAAAATCTGTGGGTAAAATCTTCATATGAAATGCAGTTAAACAATTGAATACATTATTACCCTACCATTCAATTGAGTTTGCCAAACTGCGTCAGCCATTCCCCATATTGCTGCAAGAATAAAGCAAACCCACAACTTCTCCGCTGAGGGGACCCAGAACATCAGAAAAATCACAAGAAACGCCTGGATGATGGCGCCTGTGAGAAAAATAGTGAAACGCCCAACGTGTTTAGCTGCAACGCCCCACAAAATGAGAAAAGTGCATCGGTGATTCCGTAGCATATCATTACGTAACCAACCCATCCGACTCCCACTGTGCACGTAACGTACGACTGGAAAATGAAAGAAAAAGGGAAAATGTTTACAAATGGTTAATACATAAATTAGGTTCAGGGATCAATTAAAAATCACTTAGAAAATAGGGGAACCAATTGTCTTTTTCATTAATTAGACAATTAAAGCATAGTGTTTTAAAACATGATCTGAGGGGGGGGTGGAGGGTGGGGGGGCGGGGCAGAATCCCACCCATCCTTGACTTTTCCTTGAACTCAACCCTGTTTGTCCTTGGAAATTTTTCATTTTCCATTTAGTGCCATCTTTAGAAAATACCATAGGGACAAAAACGATACATTTTCTGATTTGTGATTTTTTATTCTTCCAATTGTCTGAATAAAGATTACCCATTTCCCGAACAATGACCCGATACCATTTTCGAAAAGCAAAATCTTCAGTGTATGGGGGAAAAGAAACAAAAAATGTCCGAAATAATTTCATTTAAAACAAAGGATATAGAAGATAGTTTAGATTTAGAAATGTGTATTGTCTTTGACTTGCCGCACCCCCCTCCACCCTTCAAAAAGTCTAGCTACACCACATTCTGAAATTATTTCCTTACCTTTGTAAAATCACCAGCTATAAACGCCTGCTCTAGTCCACTGAATATACTCAATGGAATCAGAAGAATTTGCCTGTTATCCCGCAATAATCTCGTCGTTGCTAAAAACATGTAGCACGTATTCTTCGGGGTCCCATCGTCTATTGTGCGAATACTCTCGACAAAGATGATGACAATTAAAACAGCAACAACGCCCGACGCCAAATAAATACTGATCAGGGTGTAACGTAAACTTTTCTCTGGTGGGTCACAGTAGCTGGTAGCATTTTCATCTCCAGTTTCTTTAAGAGGAGGACAAATGTTTAAGACTTTCCAAGATGTATTTGAAATTTTTCTTCAGTACGAGATGATAATGCCAGTGACCATTTTGTCAATTCAATCTTAGAATATAGGCTTGCAATAATTGGGCGATTTTGGCTTAAGAATTCTGAATTATTTTTGCAAAGACACCACCAAACTATTTTTCATCGGCAATCTATTTTAAAGTAAACGCTACTTAAAAATTAATGTTCTGGCATCGTATTTATATTCTCCTATTCACTTGATCGTCACCAGACCGCGCGCATTCACCCGCATTGAAGTGAAAACAAAGCGATCAGCTGTGTTTGTCTACATGCCATACAGTAAACGCCCACGTGTATCGCGCAAAGTTTTGTTTTCACTCCAGAAAATGACGTCATCTCCCGGATGTGACGTGCACCAACCAAGTGAATAATGCCCTGGTCAAAGGATTTTGGCCCGAGTTGAATGGCCCGACTTTAGGGCAAAATCCTTTGACCAGGACATTAGAGGAAAATATAAACCCGATGCCAGAACATTCTTCTTTTTATAAAATGATTATTACTTTTACTCTAAAGCTCCTCAAAAACCGAAATTTATATATCGATTTTTGAATAAAACACACCTTTATTTTGAATACTTTCCAACAACAAACCCATCAATAAAATGAACTATTCTTCTGAATAATTAATATAAATGGAACATTCCATTTACAAAAATGGGTGAGCATAAATCGAACAGCAATTAAACATCATATCACTGACAACATAGAAATTTGATTTGTAATACTGAATTGTATAGAACAATACGTTATTAATTGAAACCGCATGAACCATTACCATAAAACAAAAGAATGAAACAATTTATGGACACTTTTTATTTTTGAAGTAATTTCCAACAAGTATATGAATATTTTTATTAAATATTTCAATTTATTGGTACGCAACATAACAATGTCAGCATTGGTGATTAAATAACCAAACACAAAGAAACAATTAACATTTCTAGTTATGTACGTACGCGCTGCAGTTGTTGTCAACAACGCTTTGCCAAAGTCAAATAACTCGACGACGACGAGTGAACACACAATTACAATGACGGGGTCGTCACCTGCGTATTCGTTATCTTAGTAACAATGCTATCACTAAACGCTTAATACGACCCGGACAAGAACACAGGTACGACATACGGGCAGACATAACATCGACAACCAAGTCAATGTCCACGGCCTTTGATAACCAGTTGTGGTGCATTGGCGGTCTACCCAACCCAGGCTTGAAGTCAGGTCCTCGTTGTCTGTAGACAGGTAACCGCTACACCACAGTTAGTAGACAAATAACTCGACTTTACACGTGCATGCTATATAAGGGTGTTTCAGCTGACGTCACAAAGTCACATGACTTTGCTTACACCACCATTTTGTCGAGAAATACCACGTTGTCTGCCGTACACTTAATTAGATTGCATACGTTTGCATGTTGTTATATAAGATTATCTTTGTAAAATGATTATGCCAGAATCTTACTGTGCCGTTGGTTGCACTAATAGATGTATGCGGGCAATACAAATACATTTTCTCGATTTCCATCTGATCTTGATCGATGTTCGAAGTAGGTTTCTGCTGTACGACGCTACGGCTTCCACCTACGGTTCACACTAGGATTTGCAGCGAGCACTTTATATCAGGTATGTGGGCTTTGTATGAGTATAAAGAACAATCAGCTGGCGTTAACGTTATTGTATACCCGGTGAAAATATAAAAGTGAAAGAAATATGAAGTGAAATCGGAAGCGAACAAAAAAATGCACTTTGTAAAATTTGCTGAAGTGGTACTGGTAGGTTAGCATGTAGTATGTTTGTTGTACGTGTAATGAGACTGAGTGAAGACTGCGTGAAACGCAACGACGCCGCTGCCCTGCAAAATTGAGTACAGTTGAGTTAGAGTCACGTGATGAAATTTTCTTATACAGTACAGATACAGCTCAGAATCTGAGTATGCAAATTTACTGTACTAGTAACAACTAACATTAGACAGTGGCGTAGCCAGGTTTTTTAGATTAGGGGTGGGGGGATTGAATTGAACCGACGCGATATTTCCGTGTTGTAGTTGAGGTGAGACCGAACTTAAGGTGTCTCTTCGAGCGCAAAACTCGACTTGTCGGCGCTTAAATACAAAATCGCACAAATGTTTAATAATATTACCGAAGAACCTTTTTATGCGAAAGTGCCCTTTTAAATCTAAAATATAATAAGCACCTGGATTGTCAAAGCTTGAACCGAAGGTGCCAATTTGAACCTACCAGCCTACGTATCAAAATCTGAACCGACGGATTAAAATATTGCGATCGCCCCCTCGCCTCTCCTCTGGCTACGCCACTGCTGAAAGATATACCATTTGAAGGGATTTTAAAAGAATATACTTAAATGCTCAAAAATTCAACATTAATTATATATCATTTTGTTTATCTGACTTTTAGCTCAGACTTGTAGTGTTTTATTTCGTGTATGTTTTGATGTTTCACGGAACTTGCATACACATCTTTTTGTAGGCAATTTTAAGCTTAGGCCTTTGTCGTGCTGGCGGCTTTTCTTCATGAGTATATACAGATATAGGCCCAGTTTTAGTTGCTTCCATATAACTATCAAGTGTCTTATAATCTGATTCCTTAAATAAAAAGCTGTCTATGTTAATTTTTAAATCAAAATTAAGTTTCAACCCTATTTCCTCTGACATTTTTAATATTTTCGATGCATTCGTATAAGGACGGAAAGACGGACAAGCAATCGAACGTACGGTTGTTATGGTTGTGACGTAATATATATTACGTAATGTTGTTAAAACGCCGCTCCTAAAATAAAGTGAATCAGTCAGCGCGGAATACATTATCACCTAAGCACTGTCGCAAGGCATTACACGTATATAATGCCCCCATTGTCATCATCAAAACAAGGCGGATTTCTATAACAACCTAAATAGTCAGTTTATAACTTGTTTAAAGGAATATTCCCTTGGATTTTCATTTTTTCATATATGATAGAGAAAATTTGTAAAAACAAAGTGGTGAAAAAGTACGTTAATATCTTATTCCGTTTAGAAGTTATAACAATTTAAAGAGTAGCAAAATGTTCTTAAAACACGTCGTACAGTATATATCTATTAGCTTGGTGATGTCATCAAGGCAATTCCAGCACAGTTTTTATGTATTTCTTTTAAATTTAATCACTTTTTTTACATCATCGAAGAGCATTTTGGGTTCATTATAGAGGTAAGGTGGAATTTAGAATTTACAAGAAAAATGTTTTTCGTTTTTTTTGGTGTACATCATATTTTCAATAAGAAAAAAAATTCAAATCATTTTAAAAGAAATACAAAAGACGTTTCGTTGAAATTGTCTCTATGACATCACAGATGTTGTCAATCAGTCACTTTTGCCCAAATTAAAAAATATTCAACTTTTTTTGCCCAAATTTAAAAGTATTCAACTTTCAGTGCCAGCAGGGCAAAGTCATCACCAACCAAATTAGGTGATATTTAAAACTTTAAAACAAAATCATTACCAAAATTGGGAGTTAGTTAACAGTTTGACCTATAGGCCTATACTATTTTTTGTTAGAGTTTATCGCCCGAATATGTATAACATTTTGTAGATTTATATATACTGGTATATCCCGCTAGTTACATTTTACTCACGGAGTTTCGCCAAGGGCAGTTGCCCTTTGTCCCCAACATGCACTAAATACGCCACTGAGCAATGATATTGTGACATGTTTGGTGTGGAGACCGAGCGCCAATTTCCACACGATCCCTCTGAAATCTAGTTATGCCACTGGATGGCGGCACACTTATGAAATTTAGTGGCGTTTTATTTGGAAAGATTTTGAGCCATTTCACCCCAGATTGGGGATGTAGCTCCCCCGTCAAAGGCAGATGATGTAGATGGTTGAAAACAAGAAATGTTGGCGACTGAAGCCTATGACAAAATTTCAGACATTTTTTTTTTCATGCTGGGCAAAGACATTTAAAGTTCAGACATCTTTTAAAACATTGTTCATGTATTTTAAAGAAAAGTAATTATATTTTTACTAAATGATTCTCTCCAAACTTTCTTCACATTGTGAACTAATTATACCATGTTCAACGGGTTTTAAGCCACAACATCTCATAAAAAATGTGATATAGAAAACATACAGACTTTGAGGAATGTGAGTCTGATTTCAGTCAATATTCAACTATATATGGGCTGATGGGCGAAATCACAGGTGCTCCTAGCCTTAATGGCAACCTATAAACTATTAGTTTATCGTGTATTACCGGAAATTTGATGACGGGGGTGCTCGTATATTACAGGTAATTCGATGAAGGGTGTGCTCGTATATTACCGATAATTTGATGAAGGGGGTGTTCGTATCTTGCTGGTAATTTGATGAAGGGTGTGCTCGTATATTACCGGTAATTTGATGAAGGGTGTGCTCGTATATTACCGGTAATTTGATGAAGAGTGTTTACATTAATGTTCGAAAAATTATTCCAAATATCAAATGAATCGGTGAAAACATCGACTGATTACAGACTCTGTTGTTTACAAAGTGTACTATCGATTCCATGTATATTTGGCTGGTATTAATTACTTACTTTCTTCCCCAGTGCTTAGCCCATGTAGTGCAGAATGGTACGGTTCCCTGCACTTAACAGAAAATACAACTTCACACACAACAATTTATAATCTAAAATAAAAAAAACCCTTGAAAACGAATCAATGTTGTATTAGCTCAATATGTTGATAAAGGTTATGATGGCGGCACACTTAGTCAAGTTTAGTTGTTTGTCTGAGGGTCATTATGATAAGGCCAGATAATGTCGGGGATTTTAAGTCGTGGCTGTACCCTAGGTTGATATTGTTCAGTTGTCTGTAAGTCAGTCAGTCTGTAAGATACAATCTAAACTTGCTAAAGAAAGTTGGTAATATACAAAAGGCAGTGGCGTGGTGGGTCATGTTTTACTAGGGAGGAGGGGGGGGGGGACAAGGGCATTTTGGCACCCCCGAGAAAAATCCTCATAACAGTAATGGTTTGGCACATAGACCTAAATTGACGTGCACCGTTTATATGGCGCCGTTTAGATGGCGCCGTTTAGGTGGCGCCGTTTAGTTGGCGCCGTTTAGATGGCGCCGTTTAGATGGCGCCGTTTAAAAGGCGCCGTTTAGATGGCGCCGTTTAGATGGCGCGGTTTAGATGGCGCGGTTTAGCTAGCGCGGTTTAGATAGCGCCATTTATATGGCACCGTTTAGATGACACCGTTTAGATGGTACCGTTTAGATGGCACCGTTTAGATGGTACCGTTTAGAAATTGCTTAAACTAAGTATTTGAAATCTAGGAATAAAGCCCTGGAAGGGGTCTAGGGGACGGAGCCTCTGGAAGTCCTGCCAAGTTGGTAAAATATCCTGAAAATTGTAGAAATTTCCCATAAATTGAAGGAAATGTTTTGAAAATTAAAGAAAATTTCTCAAAATTTAGAAAATTTCCCAAACATTGAATATGCTATTTCCGAAAATTGGAGAGAAAACAATTCCAGAAAATTGAAGAAAATTTACCCAAAATGAAGAAATTTCCCAAAAGTTTAAGAAAACTTCCCAAATATTTCACGAAAATGGAGGCAAATTTCACGAAGATGGAGGCAAATTTCACGAAAATAAAGAAAACATCCCGAAAATTTTCCCAAATTTTCAGCAAATTGAAGTGGCTAGGGCAATTTGGCGCCCCTCCGCCCCCTTCCCCCCCTAGTATAAGAAGAAGTTATTGACCAACACGTAAGTTTTCCTAAGGTCTAAAAAAATATGTTCTCAGGACGATTTTGGCGCCCCTCTTGAGCACTTGGCGCCCTTTCAGAAAATGTTCGCTGAGGGACAGTTAAATCCCCACGGACCCCCAGAGCTCTAGTTGCGCCACTGTACATAATATACTGATACTGAATTGAAAAGGAGTATGTGCATACCCCACTAGTGCACCACCCCTGCTCCGAGACCCTCAGACATTTTCATTGTTTTGCTCATTTGCAATCCAAAGCCAAGATTTCTAACTTAAATCGAATCTGTACAGCTTACCTGTATAACAGTCTTGAGCTCCGCAAGTAAATTCCTCAGTTAAATCCGCTCGGTCTTGCTGAAGAACTAGAGATGAAATCAAATTACCAACCACTTGGCTTGATTGAAAGAACATGAAAAATATTCCGAAAAATCTGTTGATAACTGCCTCTTTTGTCTCGCCTGTAATTTTTGCGTATTGAATGCCTGCCGTTGTCAAGTACGTGGCCTTCGCCGTCCACATTGGTGCAGCTCTAGCCCAACCAAAGCCGACGCCGGAATCAATGTCGCCCAAGTTGGGTAGTAGTTCGCTGCAGTGTACACAGTATAACAACACATACTCACTGCAATGGTCCACTTTAACCCCAGGTATCGGATGCCCCCATTGTCATGATCGAAACAAGGCGGATTTCTATAACAACCTAAATAGTCAGTTTATAACTTGTTTAAAGGAATATTCCCTTGGATTTTCATTTTTTCATATATGATAGAGAAAATTTGTAAAAACAAAGTGGTGAAAAAGTACGTCAATATCTTATTCCGTTTAGAAGTTATAACAATTTGAAGAGTAGCAAAATGTTCTTAAAACACTTCGTACAGTATATATCCTTTAGCTTGGTGATGTCATCAAGGCAATTCCAGCACAGTTCTTATGTATTTCTTTTAAATTTAATCACACTTTTTTTTTACATTATCGAACAGCATTTTGGGTTCATTATAGAGATAAGGTGGCATTTAGAATTTACAAGAAAAATGTTTTTTATTTTTTTTGGTGTACATCATATTTTCAATGAGAAAAAAAATTAAAATCATTTTGAAAGAAATACAAAAGACGTTTCGTTGAAATTGTCTCTATGACATCACAGATGTTGTCAATCAGTCACTTTTGCCCAAATTAAAAAATATTCAACTTTTTGCCGAAATTTAAAAGAATTCAACTTTCAGTGCCAGCAGGACAAAGTCATCACCAACCAAATTAGGTGATATTTAAAACTTTAAAACAAAATCATTACCAAAATTGGGAGTTAGTTAACAGTTTAACCTATAGGCCTATACTATTTTTGTTAGAGTCCATTGCCCGAATATGTATAACATTTTGTATATATATATATATATATATACTGGTATATCCCGCTAGTTACATTTTACTCACGGAGTTTCGCCAAGGGCAGTTGCCCTTTGTCCCCAACATGCACTGAATACGCCACTGAGCAATGATATTGTGATATGTTTGGTGTGGGGACCGAGCGCCAATGTCCACACGATCCCTCTGAAATCTAGTTACGCTACTGGATGGCGGCACACTTATGAAATTTAGTGGCGTTTTAGTAAGAAAGATTTTGAGCCATTTCACCCCAGATTGGGGATGTAGCTCCCCAGTCAAAGGCAGATGATGTAGATGGTTGAAAACAAGAAATGTTGGCGACTGAAGCCTGTGACAAAATTTCAGACATTTTTTTTTCCTGCTGGGCAAAGACATTTAAAGTTCAGACATCTTTTAAAACATTGTTTATGTATCTTAAAGAAAAGTAATTACACTTTTTACTAAATGATTTTCTCCAAACTTTCTTCACATTGTGAACTAACTATACCATGCTCAACGGGTTCTAAGCCACAACATCTCATAAAAAATGTGATATAGAAAACATACAGACTTTGAGGAATGTGAGTCTGATTTCAGTCAATATTCAACTATATATGGGCTGATGGGCAAAATCACAGGTGCTCCTAGCCTTAATGGCAACCTATATACTATTAGTTTATCGTATATTACCGGAAATTTGATGACGGGGGGTGCTCGTATATTACCGGTATTTTGATGAAGGGTGTGCTCGTATATTACCGATAATTTGATGAAAGGGGTGTTCGTATCTTTCCGGTAATTTGATGAAGGGTGTGCTCGTATATTACCGGTAATTTGTTGAAGGGTGTGCTCGTATATTACCGGTAATTTGATGAAGAGTGTGTTACATTAATGTTCCGAAAAATTATTCCAAATATCAAATGAATCGGTGAAAACATTGACTGATTACAGACTCTGTTGTTTACAAAGTGTACTATCGATTCCATGTATATTTGGCTGGTAATAATTACTTACCTTCTTCCCCAGTGCTTAGCCCATGTAGTGCAGAATGGTACGGTTCCCTGCACTTAACAGAAAACACAACTCCACACACAACAATTTATAATCTAAAATAAAAAAAACCCTTGAAAACGAATCAATGTTGTATTAGCTCAATATGTTGATAAAGGTTATGATGGCGGCACACTTAGTCAAGTTTAGTTGTTTGTCTGAGGGTCATTATGATAAGGCCAGATAATGTCGGGGATTTTAAGTCGTGGCTGTACCCTAGGTTGATATTGTTCAGTTGTCTGTAAGTCAGTCAGTCTGTAAGATACAATCTAAATTGCTAAAGAAAGTTGGTAATATACAAAAGGCAGTGGCGTGGTGGGTCATGTTTTACTAGGGAGGAGGGGGGGGGGGACAAGGGCATTTTGGCACCCCCGAGAAAAATCCTCATAACAGTAATGGTTTGGCACATAGACCTAAATTGACGTGCACCGTTTATATGGCGCCGTTTAGATGGCGCCGTTTAGGTGGCGCCGTTTAGTTGGCGCCGTTTAGATGGCGCCGTTTAGATGGCGCCGTTTAAAAGGCGCCGTTTAGATGGCGCCGTTTAGATGGCGCCGTTTAGATGGCGCGGTTTAGATGGCGCGGTTTAGCTAGCGCGGTTTAGATAGCGCCATTTATATGGCACCGTTTAGATGACACCGTTTAGATGGCACCGTTTAGATGGTACCGTTTAGATGGCACCGTTTAGGAAATTGCTTAAACTAAGTATTTGAAATCTAGGAATAAAGCCCTGGAAGGGGTCTAGGGGACGGAGCCTCTGGAAGTCCTGCCAAGTTGGTAAAATATCCCGAAAATTGTAGAAATTTCCCATAAATTGAAGGAAATGTTTTTGAAAATTAAAGAAAATTTCTCAAAATTTAGAAAATTTCCCAAACATTGAATATGCTATTTCCGAAAATTGGAGAGAAAACAATTCCAGAAAATTGAAGAAAATTTACCCAAAATGAAGGAAATTTCCCAAAAGTTTAAGAAAACTTCCCGAATATTTCACGCAAATGAAGGCAAATTTCACGAAAATAAAGAAAACATCCCGAAAATTTTCCTAAATTTTCAGCAAATTGAAGTGGCTAGGGCAATTTGGCGCCCCTCCGCCCCCTTCCCCCTTAGTATAAGAAGAAGTTATTGACCAACACGTAAGTTTTCCTAAGGTCTAAAAAAATATGTTCTCAGGACGATTTTGGCGCCCCTCTTGAGCACTTGGCGCCCTTTCAGAAAATGTTCGCTGAGGGACAGTTAAATCCCCACGGACCCCCAGAGCTCTAGTTGCGCCACTGTACATAATATACTGATACTGAATTGAAAAGGAGTATGTGCATACCCCACTAGTGCACCACCCCTGCTCGAGACCCCTCAGACATTTTCATTGTTTTGCTCATTTGCAATCCAAAGCCAAGATTTCTAACTTAAATCGAATCTGTACAGCTTACCTGTATAACAGTCTTGAGCTCCGCAAGTAAATTCCTCGGTTAAATCCGCTCGGTCTTGCTGAAGAACTAGAGATGAAATCAAATTACCAACCACTTGGCTTGATTGAAAGAACATGAAAAATATTCCGAAAAATCTGTTGATAACTGCCTCTTTTGTCTCGCCTGTAATTTTTGCGTATTGAATGCCTGCCGTTGTCAAGTACGTGGCCTTCGCCGTCCACATTGGTGCAGCTCCTAGCCCAACCAAAGCCGACGCCGGAATCAATGTCGCCCAAGTTGGGTAGTAGTTCGCTGCAGTGTACACAGTATAACAACACATACTCACTGCAATGGTCCACTTTAACCCCAGGTATCGGATGCCCCCATTGTCATGATCGAAACAAGGCGGATTTCTATAACAACCTAAATAGTCAGTTTATAACTTGTTTAAAGGAATATTCCCTTGGGTTTTCATTTTTTCATATATGATAGAGAAAATTTGTAAAAACAAAGTGGTGAAAAAGTACGTCAATATCTTATTCCGTTTAGAAGTTATAACAATTTAAAGAGTAGCAAAATGTTCTTAAAACACTTCGTACAGTATATATCCTTTAGCTTGGTGATGTCATCAAGGCAATTCCAGCACAGTTTTATGTATTTCTTTTAAATTTAATCACACTTTTTTTTTACATTATCGAACAGCATTTTGGGTTCATTATAGAGATAAGGTGGCATTTAGAATTTACAAGAAAAATGTTTTTTATTTTTTTTGGTGTACATCATATTTTCAATGAGAAAAAAAATTAAAATCATTTTGAAAGAAATACAAAAGACGTTTCGTTGAAATTGTCTCTATGACATCACAGATGTTGTCAATCAGTCACTTTTGCCCAAATTAAAAAATATTCAACTTTTTTTGCCGAAATTTAAAAGAATTCAACTTTCAGTGCCAGCAGGACAAAGTCATCACCAACCAAATTAGGTGATATTTAAAACTTTAAAACAAAATCATTACCAAAATTGGGAGTTAGTTAACAGTTTAACCTATAGGCCTATACTATTTTTGTTAGAGTCCATTGCCCGAATATGTATAACATTTTGTATATATATATATATATATACTGGTATATCCCGCTAGTTACATTTTACTCACGGAGTTTCGCCAAGGGCAGTTGCCCTTTGTCCCCAACATGCACTGAATACGCCACTGAGCAATGATATTGTGATATGTTTGGTGTGGGGACCGAGCGCCAATGTCCACACGATCCCTCTGAAATCTAGTTACGCTACTGGATGGCGGCACACTTATGAAATTTAGTGGCGTTTTAGTAAGAAAGATTTTGAGCCATTTCACCCCAGATTGGGGATGTAGCTCCCCAGTCAAAGGCAGATGATGTAGATGGTTGAAAACAAGAAATGTTGGCGACTGAAGCCTGTGACAAAATTTCAGACATTTTTTTTTCCTGCTGGGCAAAGACATTTAAAGTTCAGACATCTTTTAAAACATTGTTTATGTATCTTAAAGAAAAGTAATTATACTTTTTACTAAATGATTTTCTCCAAACTTTCTTCACATTGTGAACTAACTATACCATGCTCAACGGGTTTTAAGCCACAACATCTCATAAAAATGTGATATAGAAAACATACAGACTTTGAGGAATGTGAGTCTGATTTCAGTCAATATTCAACTATATATGGGCTGATGGGCAAAATCACAGGTGCTCCTAGCCTTAATGGCAACCTATATACTATTAGTTTATCGTATATTACCGGAAATTTGATGACGGGGGGTGCTCGTATATTACCGGTATTTTGATGAAGGGTGTGCTCGTATATTACCGATAATTTGATGAAGGGGGTGTTCGTATCTTGCTGGTAATTTGATGAAGGGTGTGCTCGTATATTACCGGTAATTTGTTGAAGGGTGTGCTCGTATATTACCGGTAATTTGATGACGGGTGTGTTACATTAATGCTCCGAAAAATTATTCCAAATATCAAATGAATCGGTGAAAACATCGACTGATTACAGACTCTGTTGTTTACAAAGTGTACTATCGATTCCATGTATATTTGGCTGGTATTAATTACTTACTTTCTTCCCCAGTGCTTAGCCCATGTAGTGCAGAATGGTACGGTTCCCTGCACTTAACAGAAAATACAACTTCACACACAACAATTTATAATCTAAAATAAAATAAACTCTTGAAAACGAATCAATGTTGTATTAGCTCAATGTGTTGAGAAAGGTTATGATGGCGGCACACTTAATCAAGTTTAGTTGTATGTCTGAGGGTCATTATGTTAAGGCCAGATATTTTCGGGGATTTTGAGTCGTGGCTGTACTCTAGGTTGATATTGTTCAGTTGTCTGTAAGTCAGTCAGTCTGTAAGATACAATCTAAACTGCTAAAGAAAGTTGGTAATATACAAAAGGCAGTGGCGTGGTGGGTCATGTTTTACTAGGGAGGGGGGGGGGCAAGGGCATTTTGGCACCCCCGAGAAAATTCCTCATAACAGTAATGGTTTGGCACATAGATTAAATTGACGTGCACCGTTTATATGGCGTTTAGATGGCGCCGTTTAGATGGCGCCGTTTAGTTGGCGCCGTTTAGATGGCGCCGTTTAGATGGCGCCGTTTAGATGGCGCCGTTTAGATGGCGCCGTTTAGATGGCGCCGTTTAGATGGCGCCGTTTAGATGGCACCGTTTAGATGGCACCGTTTAGATGGCACCGTTTAGATGGTACCGTTTAGATGGTACCGTTTAGATGGTACCGTTTAGATGGTACCGTTTAGGAAATTACTTAAACTAAGTATTTGAAATCTAGGAATAAAGCCCTGGAAGAGGTCTAGGGGACGGAGCCTCTGGAAGTCCTGCCAAGTTGGTAAAATATCCTGAAAATTGTAGAAATTTCCCGAAAATTGAAGGAAATGTTTTTGAAAATTGAAGAAAATTTCCCAAACATTGATATGCTATTCCCGAAAATCGGAGAGAAAACAATTCCAGAAAATTGAAGAAAATTTCCCCAAAATGAAGAAAATTTCCCAAAAGTTTAAGAAAACTTCCCAAATATTTCACGCAAAAATTTCACGAAGATGCAAATTTCACGAAAATAAAGAAAACATCCCGAAAATTTTCCTAAATTTTCAGCAAATTGAAGTGGCTAGGGCAATTTGGCGCCCCTCCGCCCCCTTCCCCCTTAGTATAAGAAGAAGTTATTGACCAACACGTAAGTTTTCCTAAGGTCTAAAAAAATATGTTCTCAGGACGATTTTGGCGCCCCTCTTGAGCACTTGGCGCCCTTTCAGAAAATGTTCGCTGAGGGACAGTTAAATCCCCACGGACCCCCAGAGCTCTAGTTGCGCCACTGTACATAATATACTGATACTGAATTGAAAAGGAGTATGTGCATACCCCACTAGTGCACCACCCCTGCTCCGAGACCCCTCAGACATTTTCATTGTTTTGCTCATTTGCAATCCAAAGCCAAGATTTCTTACTTAAATCGAATCTGTACAGCTTACCTGTATAACAGTCTTGAGCTCCGCAAGTAAATTCCTCGGTTAAATCCGCTCGGTCTTGCTGAAGAACTAGAGATGAAATCAAATTACCAACCACTTGGCTTGATTGAAAGAACATGAAAAATATTCCGAAAAATCTGTTGATAACTGCCTCTTTTGTCTCGCCTGTAATTTTTGCGTATTGAATGCCTGCCGTTGTCAAGTACGTGGCCTTCGCCGTCCACATTGGTGCAGCTCCTAGCCCAACCAAAGCCGACGCCGGAATCAATGTCGCCCAAGTTGGGTAGTAGTTCGCTGCAGTGTACACAGTATAACAACACATACTCACTGCAATGGTCCACTTTAACCCCAGGTATCGGATAATTATTGTTGGGGTGAACATGGCTGAGAGGATAAGGGTGACATATACTGTGCTCAAAGAGGCGAGGCCGAGACCAGCATCGCAATTAATGCTGCTTTGGAGACTCTGCAGAGCCTGGTAGGCGGTGAAGAGAAACAGAAAGGACAGGCAGACGAGGAGGACGTTTTTCACTAAGCGTCGCTTTCCCCACGCTGGCGTCTCTGGCGGCTGAATGTCATCATCCATAGTGGCACTAATTAAATGAATATCTGTCTAGAAATAGACAAACAAAACGATAGCAGGCGTCACTCACGCTTGTTTTAACTTTAAACATAGTGTCTCTTTATGCAGAAATATCATTTGAAATATAATTTCATTGGCGTTTAAAAATCTTTTTCCCTTAGGGAGATATCAAGTTTATAATCTTATCTGTTAAATGACTTGTGTAGTGAGCATATATGAAATGTTGGTGCCCTTATCTTCACATTATTAACAATGTATTTTAAAGAAATTTGTATTTAAGTTTTTACTATTTGAATTAATTTCCGTCTAACTTTCTTCGAGTGGTAAATTATAATTACCTAAGCTCACTAGACTCTGTTTTGCTATACTTTCCTGACATATCCCATACACACTCGCAGGACAAAATATATAAAAAACATAAAAATTTGAGGAATTTAAAGTTGTGACGTCACAACTAGTCTGAAATCAGTCAAGTCTACAAAAATGATACCAAACTTTAAATATCTCCTAAACGGAATAGGCCTACTAGATTTTTGAATGCTTTTTCCATCATTCTTTTTAATTCCTCTTTCATTTCTGCAAATATAAAACTGGATTTAATTGAGGAATCTGAGGTTGTGACGTCACAACTTGTCTGAAATCAGTCAAATCTACACAAATGATACCAAACTTTAAATATCTTCTAAACGAAATAAGATTTTTGGATGCTTTTTCCATATTTTTCGTTGTTGAAGTCTTTTTTCTTTCTGCGATTATAAGATGGACTTGTTGGACGCCTGAACTAAACTGTTAAGCAAAACATTTGTAGGCGTCAGATATCCGCATTTAATCTTTTCAAGGTGTGAGAAAAATCAATTTAATGCAATCCATATCTGTCTTTTTGTTCACTGACTGAATACAAATTAAACAAATTGGAAGGAAATTTGATCATCAATATTCACAATTGATCTATTCATTGTATTTTTCACCGTCGTAAGAATTGTATTTGTTGTATATATGGCATTTATGGACCATTCAATAAGATTCTCAAATGTATAGCTAAATCCATGACATGATAAACTGATGCAAAGGCGTAGGATCAATGTTTTTTCTTGGGGGAGGGGAGGGGGGTGTAGGGTGTGTTAAAGGTTATGCACCACGAACCTCAACCCCCATCCTCATTCAAAAGTGTAATTTTTGTCCCATTTATTTATTTTCACGATTGTGGGATCTTTTTTTACAAAGAAGAATAGACAGACTAACGATGTACGTGACAGTACATACACGCTCGCAGTGCAGTGACATGTGACCTACATGTATACACGTACTAACTGCACGCTGTATGTTACACATACGCAGGCGCCACGTCGGTGTATACGATGTAATGCTACATTTTACGGCAAAATGTGGTCAATTTAAATGATTATAATTGGAGAAACTAAAATCGGATACAGGATTGGACCAAGGTATTATAAATTATAATCGAATAAATTAGAAGAATAATCGCCGAAAAAGTCTACATGTTTGACAGAGGGTACAAATAAGCCTAATAAGGAGTTTTCTTCCCTGAAAAGTGTGGGGCCCCCACATTTTTTACTAACACCCAGCCCCCATACCCAGCCCCTACCCAGCCACCCTATCCAGCCACCCATCCCCTCCCCATATCCCTTCCCCAGCCCCCCCCCCACCCCTCCCCCAGCTCCCCGCTTCCTATGCCCTTGAACTGATTAAAATTATATGAAAGTAAACGCGGGTTATTTAAAGAAAATTCCTCCCCAACACTTGTGGTTGTTGTTCCGTCGCATTATAAGTTCTTTTTTTTTGTGCGTACCATGTGCCTTCAGACTCTGTACTTGCAGTCAATTCATGAGTCGGTGCATGAATCCTCAGAAGTTTGGATGGAACAAGGGCCTGAAAAAAAGTGAAGAAGTTCAGCAAAAATGTCTGAAGTCAATTTGCACCTTAGTGATCATGCTAGCTTGCGCAGGTTTGGCAGCTTTTCTACCAGCGGCGAATATGCTAAATTGTAATTGGTCAATTCAAACAACAAAAGGCTGAAACTGAGTTTACCGGGAAAATAAGTTGAAAGTAGCACAAGGCTGCTATAGACCTTTTCATATCGGAATCGTTCATTTCCGGAAATCTAATCTAAACAAGGTTACATGGCCAAAACTTACGTGACCATAATGGACCAATCAAATTCTGGAGGAATCCTGATCGTCTGCACAATTTACTAGCGTATTGAATCAAGCCCATTAAAAACACAATTTCACACACTATTCAACAGTATATAAATACAGAAGTAGGCATTTCACTGAACTATTCAAGAGACTTGAATTGCAGCTTAATATGATTAAGCAAATTCCATACCAAACAGAAATCTTCGTATAAACTGTATCCAACTCCATCCACTCACGTTTTCCAAAATGCAACATTTGTCGTCTCATTCACAAATTACAAGGGATTTGCTGCCGAAAGTTCTCGATACTCCTTTCACATTTCCTGCAGTGAGGTCAACAACACAATTTCATACCATTAGGCCCTCTGCACTGAACACTAGCATTTTAAAACTATGAACGCGCCATTTTACGTCCCATTGTTGTGTCCAAATTGTGCACGTCATGCTTTTAATGTTTCCTAAATGCTGAGGGAATGTGAACGCCAACAAACATTCCGTGTTCGGTTCACAAAAACAACATTTTACGAGCCTGCAACTCCATGTATTGGACCTTCTGACTACCTGACTACTGTGTCATAAACGTGAGGCCAAAACTTAAACTTTAAATCTTACCTGGTTATCGCATATTCCTTAATTGCGACAGTCGGAAGGGAAGACTTCCTATCCTCGTGGGAATAAAAATCATTCCCATAAGAAGAAAAAATATCTAGACAGAGCAGTTGGAAGTTTGACGGAAATTTAGATACTTAACGTACGTGTGCATAAAACAAAAAAACAAAACTTTATTTTACATAACGTTTACGTGTGTATACACTGACTTATTGCATTGTGCGGGGGTTCAAGAATTTGAATGGGGGTGGGGGCGTCATTGTTTGTATAAAAGGGCAACAAACCTTGAAATTCTAGGTGCTTATGATATTTTTAGATGTCAAAAGGGTACATTTTCAGCAGAAAACGGTGTTCGTTCTTTCGGACAAACCTCCAGCCCCCTCCATTTCCCCTACGTGCGTACAAGCATAAGAAGGTAATACACGCGCGCATTGTTGTTGTTTACAATTTTCCCTGCAGCTGATTGGTTGGTTAGTAAAAGGAAAATTTCTCCAGCATTTGATTGGATAAAGTACTCTAACGTTTCAAGTTCGGCTAAACTCGGTTTGAAAAGGTCTAGACCTTTTCAAACCAGTTTAGGCGAAACGTGATTTCTTTAGTTTTTCGACCAATCACCTGTTGAGGAAATTTTACCTTTGTTTCGCAATCAATCATGTGCAGGTTTAAGCAAACAAAAAATGTAAGCAGCAATACATGCGCGTATTACCTTCATGTATGACGAACGTACTATGCGTGCGCTTGAAAAATTTTTCATTTACGCTTGGTTTTATACCGTGCGTGAATTGTGCAGACAGCCAAGATTTTCTAGTAATTGATTGGGCTTCCAGTGTAGACCTAATCCACCAAACGCAAAATGACGTTATCCGGCGGCAATTTTATAAACAAACCAAATTTTGGTAGGCAAAGCGCAGCGCAAACTACCAGATCGTACATCGCTGCGAGTCAACCGAAAACGTAAACAAATAAACTAGATTCTCGGTGATTGATCTAAGCAAACTTTGCCTTTAAGATGCTTTTCTAATTATCGAAAACCGTATCGAAAAGAATTGTTAAACCAAAACTACAATTTTTAAATATTCTTACAGTCTTACTAGTAGGCAAAAATGAATGTTGTTATTGTACTAACTTAGATATTCGATAACCTAATTTAAGTCAAAACAGGTCTACAATTTTGTAAATAAGTGTACACATTTTTGCTGACTAAAAAAAAAAAAAAAAAAGAACAACAATTGTCTAATTTCGAGATAATAACATGCAACGTTAAGATGTTTAATTTTTGCATGGCATAAGATTCAAAACAAATATAATACTAACGTTAATACTAACAAACACTTGGCCTAAGAAAAAAGTAGAATACAAGTTACATGGATAGGACAGAGGTATTTAGGCCTCGAAGTTACAAAAATATTTGCCTTAATACCTTAAAAGGTTTTGGTCACTGCGTGATTTGGGTATGAACTTTCGTGCTACAAATTACAATTCAATTCAAACTAGGCCTAGTTAATAAATTAAACAACACAATGCAAATATGGTACTGCATTATTGGCCTTTTAAAGTTATAAACCTTAACTTTTTGCATGGTACCCACTCATTTTCTGACTACATTTAGGTTATCTTATTAACATGTTTATGTACCTAACCCACTGTATTATCTTTTTAACTCTAAAACTTGGGACTGTTTACTGATCTTTGTAAGTTGTAACACTACATATACCCTTTCATTTAAAAAGCAGAACTGAAATGCTCATATTTAACTTTTTATTGACCTACCACATTTGGACTGCAATGAAATTATGTTTGAAATAAGCTTTATGATTATTTCATATATAAGATCATTGCTAATTAATTTTCTGTTTAAGTCAAGTTTAGGTCAAGTTAGTCGAAATAGGCCCATGATAATCAAATATCGGCAATGGGTGTGGCAAAGGTCAGTCTTATTAGGAATAAGACCTGTAGTTTTGCCAACTACATTGGAAACAACATTACAATTTTCTGCCAGGATTGAAAGTTGTGGGCACATTTTATTCTTGAAAACTAAAAAAAAAAGTAGTGATTGCTTCAGTTATATATCATATGTGATGAAAACACTTTTTAGTATTTCTTCAAGTGAATTTAAAGAGGGATGGCAGACCTGTAAAAGTATCAAAATTACCATGACAATTTTAGATAGGCCCACTACATTCATTTTACTTCATTAGAAAAAGTGTTTGCACGACTCTTTGTGAAAGTTATTCAAGAAAATTTTGATTTTCTCATTTGATAATATTCCATGAAGATAGAGCTTTACATGCATGCATGTACGTAATAAACATATTAATATATTGATATTTGGCTTCTTACATAGATAATAATTTTCCTGAAAGTGTTTTACATTTTTGATGAAAATTTGGTCTTCAAGCATAATCATATTACTATATCAATATTTGGCTTCTTACATAGATAATAATTTTCCCGAAAGTGTTTCACTTTTTTGATGAAAATTTGGTCTTCAAGCATACATAAAGTTCACCTATTTAGTGAATTACTAGTGTAGGCAAAAGAAATGTATGCATAGATGTAATGTTTATGTGTTAATACACATTTAATACTCTAATTTCACACACAAAAGTGCATGTACACATCTACACGATAAAGTTGCATAACATGTGTACGGCCTAATTGAAGCATTAAGAAAAATCACATTTGGATGATCATGCATGTAGTCTGAGAATATGATCTTATGGTGTGATGAATAGACCATATTTTTTTATAATCATATCACGCATCATTCAGCTGAAAGCTGGTTAAGGTGTAGTCAGATAACATCTGACTGTAGTATACGTTATATCTACAATATGGCTGCTATGTAGAAGAATATGCACGTATTTCCTTGCAAGTGTTAGTGCCTACTGAGTAAGGTGTTTATCTCACTAGTTAAGATGAGGCCTTGTTCAAATATAAACAAGCAAACATAAAATCAAACATCAGTAATTAATTGGCAAAAAGACAAATGCAGCAAAAGTAACAAACCGTACATTAAAATGTATGATAAAATCTCAGACATCTAAAGAAGATGTCCACTTTTAAAGTTTTGATGATAGTAACTGTGTGTGTATAATATAAACATACAGTACTTCATTTTAATCTTATCTCCTCATGAAGCTTGATGTTTAATGTACTTTCGGTGGTGATATTGATTAAAAAAAAAGCATAAACTTGTTGAATACATCAGCAGGTATTTGCAGTCATTCAAATGATAAATTTTGCATTGTGTTACAGAACCTTCAAAATCATTCCCTACATGTAGCCTAGCATGAGTATGAAACTTTTAAATATCAAACTTTTTAATCTACAATTTATGGCCATCCTATACAGATATGATCTTACATCGTTTAAAATAGTGCAAAAAGAACCTTCCTTCAGTGGCATTTGATTAGTTGAGAAACCACCCACAAGGTCCACCTTAAACTAAACAGTATATATAAATCCCAGATCAAATCCACATCTAGATTTGATATAAATTACATGCATAACCAGATAAAGACATGCAATTTATTATCAGTGTAATTAACTATTAGGCCTACTCAGTAATGTTTTCTTTAATTTTGGATGGCCTAACTTTAGTGGATTTATGGTTCATATTAGTAGGTAGGCCTATGCCTACTGGCTGAAAACATAAATCATATGTGCATTTTTTTTTTTTTTAACCGATTCTGGTCCTACTTGGATTTACGGCGTAGGCCTAACGTTATAAAATTTGAGTTCGACAAAATTTGATTAAAGTGTTGATTTACGCCAAATACTTAGATTACAATCTCCCAAAGAGTTTTACAGCGATTAATAAGTGATTAATCAAATCCGTATTTTCATGCGTGAATACTAATATCGGCCTTGGTTAAAAAAAAAAACTTGGCAACGTTCAAGTTGGAGCTTTGCTTACTTGCAAAACAACAAATTTTCAGTTAAAATTACAACCAACTGTGTGGATTATTCCCCACTACTATTGTGCATACAAATTATTGACTAAATTTAAGCGTTTTGTTCGAAATTGATAATGAATTACGGTGAGAATAACCAATTTACAATGATTTACCGTTAATCAATCGAGCACAATATGCGTAGTTTGCGTACGTACAGTTTTCCTGCACTCTGCCTACCAATGTGCCTGCGCCTCTAAAGTTCCCGGATGGTAAACAATTTTTGGATTAGTTATATACACCTTTTTAAACCGAGTTTTGCCGAACGTGAAACGTCATGGTACTTTAACCAATAAAATGCCGGGGAATGTTCGTTTTTACTAACCAACCAATCAGCTGCAGGAAAAATTGTAAAGAACAAAAATACGCGCGCCTATTACCTTTATAAAGTTGTACGCAGATACATAATAGTACATACAACATTAAATGTACGACGTACGTACGTACGTAAACGTTATGTAAAATGTATAAGCTTTGTGTTGTATGCACACGTAAAGTATCTAAATTTGCGTCAAACTTTCAACTGCTCTGCCTGGATAATTCTTTTCTTATGGAGATGTTTTTTTGTTGTCATATTCCAAGAGGATCCGTACTGTCTTCCATTCAGACTGTCTCAATTAAAGAATACGCGATAACCAGGTAAGATTTCAAGTTAAAACTTGGCCTCAGGTACGTTTATAACACTAATGTTACGTTCAATGAATGTAGTTGTAGGCCCTATGCCTAATATGCACGTTAAAATGTTGTTTTTATAAACGCCGTATGTTCTTTGGGTTTCACATTCCCTCAACATTTACATAACATTAAAAATATTTGTGCATATTTGAAACACAAAAATAGGACGAAATTGGCAAAAATCGTTCAAATTTGAAAAATTGATGTTTAGTGCGGAGAGCCTAATGGTATGAAATTGTGCCGTTGACCTCACTGTACAAAATGTGAAAATAGTATTGCGAACTTTCGGCTGCAAATCCCATGTTATCTGTGAATGAGACAATTAGTTTTGCATATCAAAAAAATTGTGTGAATAGAGATGATACACTTTATACGAAGTTTTCTATTTGGTATGGAATTTCCTAACCAAATTACGCTACCATTTAGGTCTCAGGGAAGTGCTTATTTGTGTATGTAGGCCCCTATATACTGTAGATTACTGTGTGAAATTGTATTTTTAATGGGCTTGACTTCCCATACGCTAGTAAATTGTGCAGACGATCAGGATTCCCCGGAATTTGATTGGTCCATTATGGTCATGTAAATTTCGGCCATGTGACATTATTTAAATGAAATTTCCGGAAACTACCGATTCCGATATGAAAAAATCTATACGATTGGTCTATCATGGACAAGTGAATCTCGGCCATGTAACATTATTTAAATCACTTTTCCGGAAATTGCCGATTGAGATTTAAATAGGTCCATAGAGGCGGGCGGATTGTTTAACTTGGCACTGGCATCAACTGATTATACTTCTCTTGCGTGCTGATTTTGACTGTTTGATGTATTTTTGATTGATCTGCACTCAGGAACGCAACAGTAGGGGTAGGAATGGTGTGTAAACCCAGGCCCCTAGCAAAAATGGAGATTTGAGGGGCCTCAAGCGCCGAGCAATGACACTGCGATATGTTTGTTACATAGCCAGTTCTAACACTAATCTGTGGAAAATCCCCCCCCTCCCTCCCCTCCGCTTCTTATTATTTCCCCTTAGTGGTGAGGTTTTGCCCTGGAAAATATCCCTATGAAAGGAATATATTAAGATAATACATAATAAATTAGGATCAACAATCAAAATTGAGTGACACCCTTAGGAAAACTCCTTCAATTTTCGGAAAATTTCACTCTCTTTTGAAAATATCCTTCATTTGAGGAAATTCCCTTCAAATTTCTTCAATTTTCCTTCATTTTAGTGAAATTTATGGGAAGTTTTCTTTTTTTTGGAAGTCTATTTCTTCTTCAATTTTCGAAGAAAAAAAATTCCTTTTTTTGATAAATTTGCTTTTATTTTTTGAGAAATTTGCTTATTTCATGAAATTTTCTTTATTTTTGGAACAGTTTCTTCAAATTTTCTTCATTTTTGGGAAATTTTCTTCATTATTGGGAAATTTCCTTTATATTTCTGCAATGTTCTTTCATTTTCGTGAAATTTGCTTTTAATTCTCGAGAGATTTCTTTACTTTTTCAAGAAAGTTTGCTTTCATTTGTTGGAAATTTGCTTTAAATTCGTTAAATTTTCTTCAATTATCAATTTTTCACAAAAGTTTCGTAAGTTTTCAGGAATATTCCTTCATTTTCAGGGAATTTTCTTAAATTTTGGAAAATTCCCCACACTTGGGGGAAATACCCTTCAAATTTCTTTAATTTATATTCATTTGGGGAAAATTTCCCTCATTTTTGGGAAATTTCCTTCATATTTCTGCAATGTTCCTTCATTTTCTAGAAGTTTAAAAAAAAAAAATTATGTCCAAAATAGTTTTTGGACATAAGGGATTTGTATATTTTCTAGGTTTGTTGAGACGAAAATGTAATTTGGCTCCTCCTACAACCCTACCTCATGTTCAGTATCTTCCTATAATCTTACACTGCTGACTCTATAAATTGAGTTAAGGTGATACATCCCTTCTGCACGTCCCCTACCCCCCTTCCCCACACACACTCTAGATTTCTTAGAAAAAACATATGGCTTGTTGTGGGGCCCCGAACGCTAAATTCCCAACCGGCTCCAACACCTCTAGTTGCGCTTCTGTCTGCTCTAAAGACATCTATACAATGAGCGACGTTGAGCGCAAGATGGACCCGGATTACGGCATATACTGCAAAACATAAAGGTATCCAACCACGTTGCCAGGAATATCTATGGTGCGCTTTCACAGTAAAATTACCCAATTTGTGTACGGCGGTAGGCGGGGTGCGAACGTACCGGTTGCGCCTCTCCTTTCCCTACGGGTAGAGTATTTACATAAACAGCTGTTGGAATTGGGTTTCAACAGTTCAATGATTACTTTGAATTACATTGCATTGATTTTGGTTATTTTCTGAAGAAAATAAAAATAAAACCATACTTACTATTATTATTAAATGTAAAAGCTAAGTTTCGCGTCCAAATTTTATTATTTGCAGATGATATTCAGTTGTGCAGTATTCTGATCATTCTTTCGGAAATGAGCTTTACCCACTACAGGAGCAGTTGAAAATTAATTCAGTAACACCTGAATGTTTTACAAACTGTTGTATAAACACACACAACAGCAATCTGTGGTTGACAAACAAAAGTACAAAGTCTGACTACTGGCAGTAATTTAGGATTTATTATCCAGTAAACTGTTTAGGGGATCCAAACACGACGGGGTATATTCCCACACAGGCTCAGTTTGGATAAGCATTTCTTTTAGACAGTTTACCCAAAAGTTGACAGTCAGTTGATAATCGATCTTTGAACAATCCAAATTGCTGGCATTATAACCTCTTATCACTGATTCGCTCTCTATATACGTGCATGTTTTAGTATAATATCTATATAAGTGCCCAGAATTGAAACATGTCATAATTATACAGTACTTTGCACCGACTGGAAAGCTGCTGTGTGTTTTTCGTTAGTATATGTATGCCATTGGAGATTTGTTTAAAATGCAACTTTACGATGTTATTTGATTGTCGACCCAACCTTTTTTTCTTTCAGTGAATTGACTCAATACTTGCAGGATTATTTCCATTTAGATATCTATATGTTTAAAGGACATGACGGATGATATCATTTTTTGAAGTGCGACTCTGCGGTGTTATTTGATTATCAACCTAGGTTACCTGGTTACCCAGCCCCTTTTCTTTCAGTGAATGAACTCAATACTTGAAGCATTATTCATATTTACAGATAAATATGTAAGACGGATGACATCTAGTTCGTTTTGAAATGCGACTCTGCGGTCTTATTTGATTGCCAACCCTGCCCTTTTTTCTTTCAGTCAATTTACTCCATACTTGCAGGATTATTTATATTTACATATTTATATAACACGGATGACATCAGAATTTTACACACACCAGCTTTAAATAGTTTATATTCTAGGTTTTTCTTTTACAACATTGTCTATATCTTATTGCAACGTGAGCCGTGTTGTTGAATAACAGTATAGACGACACTAAGGAAAAACAAAATTGATCTGCTGAGTTGATACACTATAGGCTATTACTGCAACTATTCTACTGTTCCGTTCTGTACTTCTATACTACTCTGCTCTGGGCTTAGCTCAACTGACTAGCCACGGCTGTGGGAAAAGTAAGTATGTTCCTGCCTTCTGGTACTTAGCTCAACTGACTAGCCATGGCAGTGGAACTGAAGTTTAACTTGAATTTGAAGTAGAAATGAAAAAGTTGATTAAAACTTGAGCATTAGAGAATTGAAGTGAAGTGTCCTCTGCCGGCTTAGCTCAACTGACTAGCCATGGCAGTGGAACTGTAATTTAACTTGAATTTGAAGTTGAAATGTAAAAGTTGATCAAAACTTGAGCATTAGAATTTAAGTGAAGTGTCCTCTGCCGGCTTAGCTCAACTGACTAGCTATGGCAGGTGGAACTTGAAATAAAAAAGCTTGATTAAAGTTGAGCACTGGAATTGAAGGGAAGTGTCCTCTGCCGGCTTAGCTCAACTGACTGAGTCATGGCAGTTGGAACTTGAAATGAAAAAGTTGAATAAAACTTGAGCATTAGAATTGAAGTGAAGTGTCCTCTACCGGCTGAGCTCAACTGACTAGCATTGGCAGTTGGAACTTGAAATGAAGACGTTGATTAAAACTTGAGCATTAGAATTAAAGTGAAGTGTCCTCTGCCGGCTTAGCTCAACTGACTAGCCATGGCAGTGGAACTGAAGTTTAACTCGAATATGAAGTTGAAATGTAAAAGTTGATTAAAACTTGAGCATTAGAATTAAAGTGAATTGTCCTCTGCTGGCTTAGCTCAACTGACTAGCCATGGCAGTTGGAACTTGAAATGAAAAAGTTGTTTAAAACTTGAGCATTAGAATTGAAGTAAAGTGTCCTTTTCCGGCTTAGCTCAACTAACTAAGCTTCGCAGTTGGAACTTTAAATGAAAAAGTTGATTAAAACTTGAGCATTAAATTTAAAGTAAAGTGTCCTCTGCTGGCTTAGCTCAACTGACTAGCCATGGTAGTTGGAACTCGAAATAAAAAAGTTGTTTAAAACTTGAGCATTATAATTGAAGTGAAGTGTCCTCTGCTGACTTAGCTCAACTGACTAGCCATAGCAGTGGAACTGAAGTTTAACTTGAATCTGAAGTAGAAATGAAAAAGTTGATTAAAACTTGAGCATTAGAATTGAAGTGAAGTAACCTCTACCGGCTTAGCTCAACTGACTAGCCTTGGCAGTTGGAACTTGAAATGAAAAAGTTGATTAAAACTTGAGCATTAGAATTGAAGTGAAGTGTCCTCTGCCGGCTTAGCTCAACTGACTAGCCTTGGAAGTTGTAACTTGAAATGAAAAAGTTGATTAAAACTTGAGCATTAGAATTGAAGTGAAGTGTCCTCTACCGGCTTAGCTCAACTGACTAACCATGGCAGTGCAACTGAAGTTTGACTTAAACTTGAAGTAGAAATAAAAAAGTTGATAAAAACTTGAGCATTAGAATTGAAGTGAAGTAAGCTCTACCGGCTTAGCTCAACTGACTAGCCTTGGCACTTGGAACCTTAAATGAAAACGTTTTTTGGAACTTAAAATTGAAGTGAATCCGTCCTCTGTAGGCTTAGCTTATCTAGCCACGACAGTGGGGAAAGAAATGGTGTTGTGTCGTCTTCCGGTCCTAGCTCAACTGACTGACCATGTGAGTGGAAATTAAAGTTGAACATAATGAAAAAGTTGATTTAAAACTTGTGAAGTGAAAGTTGTTTCCTCTATCGGGCTTAGCTCAACTGACTAGCCACGACTGCGGGGAAAAAATATATTTGTGTCGATGTCTACTGGATTTAGTTCAGCCGACTACCCATTGCAGTGGATTATCAATGGGGAAAGGGGAAAATGATGGAGTGATCCATTCTTATTTTCTTCAGCTACAACTGATGCTGGGAGGATTCCCCTAGCTTTACGGAGCATGATAATGTACATGTTACAATGTTGATGGCATGCAATGATGATTGAATCTTTTTTCTAAAGCCTACAAAATATTGCCGCAGCCTGTTGCTAGCCTCATCTCCATAATGTAGGATTGAGAATAGATGGACTAACCTTACTCACTACTGGTACATTTAAGTAAAAATTACAACTGCAAATATTTTGAAAATCTGGGTTCCATCCAGAAAAAGACGAAGAACCCGGTATTATGAATTATGAACTTGTTTCTGTTTGGAGCAAGTGGATAAATGGTTAAAATTTCATAGCTTCCATTAATGAGTATACTATATAAAAAAATCAATGTGACCAGAACACGGTTCATTTTGTAAAAGTTTATTTAATCAGAAATTAAAATTTGAACAGTGTTTCTGTTCAATAACATTTGAACCGGCTATCTAGAACATTTCTCAGAATGAAGCGGATCTGGATCATTTTGCTTTAAACCGGATCTACGGATCAAAATGACCCGGACCGGTTCTGTTCCCCAGGGACCCAAACCCGGGTCAAATTTGAACCGATTTGGTTCATATTTGAACACAGTATTTTTAAAATGTTACTCTCGCAAAATGTGTTTCATGATTTTTCCCAATGTTGGTTACCCGACGAAGTTGACCATTATGCAAAATAAGAGATATGAATTTTCTCCAAAGATAGCGTAAAATTGGAGATAAATGTTGAATTTGTTTATATGAAGGTGTCACACAAACTCCTCTGCTGCCACCATTCACACAAACTGTTACCAGTTTATGGTATCACAAATCTTTACATAAATCAACAATCAAATTAAAGTTTACAAGAAATTAGGCTTGAATCAAACTTTCAATCTGTAAACCGTTGCGAGATTATGTTTTGTCCTTCAAATTATATCAAAATTCAACAGTCAAATACACCTGTTATATTGGTAGTGAAAATAGATTAATAATACAAGTTAGCTACCGAGTGTTTACAGTAAGGCAGCCTAAAATTTCACCAACTATACCCAATTCAATCATAGCCTCTCTCTACAGCATAAGATATACAATTAACACAGACCCGCCCCCATGGAGGAGGAATTACAAGAAGTAGCCACCATTGGTTACAGGCACCAATAGGCCAACCTTCTTCTTAGGTGGCATATAATATTAAGATAAAATAAAAGTATTATATTCCACCTCTGGCCAGCTTAACCAGAACCAAAAGGTTTTGTGGTTCCAATGCTTCTTTTTCATAAGCTGATTGCACAATTTGTATTTACTGTCATGTCATTGCATATCATGAAATATTTGTTCATAAACCACACCCACCATGCAGATCAATAAAATTGTTGACAACATTAGCATTTACACAATAATTAACTACATCATAGCAAGTATGATGCAAAAACGGTTGCTCATTTATCCTATTTTAATTTGTCAGTAAGGCCCGTCTACTAATTTATATTCATGAAATCACTATCACAACATTAGAACATATGTACAGACCATGACCCATCTGTGTACCTAATATAGCATAAATCTGATGTATCATTTATGGGGTACAGTATGGTGTTTACATCATTTAGCACTTTCACATTAAGCCACACCCACCATGCGTATTATTATTGTTATAAAAAATTATATAGCGCCCTATCCAATCAGAAATTGCTCTAAGGTGCTTTACAATAAAAGACGTACAAATTTAAAAAAATTACAGATATATAAATTGTAAATGTAAAGATAACTAGAGTAACTTCCAGGTTGCATTCTCGTGAAAGCCACTCCTATTCTGAAATATACATATGTATACGCTATCAAATACATTTGCATACGATTAATGCTGTTTTAAATCAATTTAGTACATCATCGTGTATTTTCAGTATATCACGATGAAAATTTAGTATATCATGATATTTAGTATATATCATCATAAATATTTAGTATACAATCGTGTATTTTCAGTATATAATGATGAATATTTAGAATATCATGATATTTACATGTAGTATATATCATCATAAATATTTAGTATATAATCGTGCATTTTCAGTATATCATGATGAATATTTAGTGTATCATGATATTTAGTATATGTCATCGTAAATATTTAGTATGTAATCGTGTATTTTCAGTATATCATGAGAAATATTTAGTATATCATGATAAATATTTAGTACATCATGATTAATATTTAGTACATCATGATATTTAGTATATCATTGTGTATGTTGGAGATAAAAGCCACTGAATGGCTATTGTAATGAAGTTATAATGAGTGTTTTGTACAGAACAATGCATGCATGTACGTGAATTAATGTGATGTGAGATCAAAATACAAACAAATCATGAAGAAACTCCAAAATTCAACAAAAGAATGACATGCACATCAATCAACTGAACTACTTTAAAGTTCTTTTGGATGTGAAAGTTACAAGCAAAAGGAATGATGAATTCATGTCATACAATGTTAATAATCACAGTACAACATCTCACATCAATGTTTCATTCTTGAGTGTTCATGTTCACGAGCTCAAATATTTGCAAAACCGCATTAAATTCCGCCCACCATGCATATTAATGAGATTTTACGATTTTAAATCATGTACATATGCACATTAGTATTATACCAACATTGTCTAATAACAGTATAATAACACCAGATATGAAAACAGAAATCAAGTTGTCAAAATATGAGCGTTTCCAGATTTGTACATAAAGCCCTACCCATTCGTTACTATGCATGACATCACCACCAAAATCAATAGAGCACATTTGCAGACCATGGGCCGCATGTACCACATATGACATAAATCCAATGTGTCGTTCTGGAGATTTCGTGTTTACAAGCTTTATTTGGCAAAACAACTTTAAGCCTTGCCTACTACACATATTAATGATTTGACATTTTTATACCATGAGTTTGTTTGATGAGGGCTTAACGGCGCCACGACAGCGAGGGTCAAATTATGCCTGAGAAGTTAGATTATTCCAGAGGTAGGAAGGAAAGAAAACAAAGGAGGTTGAGAGAAACTCAAGAACTATATGCCAGAAAGCTGGGATCGAGAGATGGGGTGCCTGGATGAAAAAACACAGTTGGGAGAGGAGGACTAAATAAGGTTGTAGAGGGAAGCATGATGAAGGAAGGAGATATTTTTTATCCAAGGTTTGTTTTGGAAGAGCTCGGCTATTGAGTTGTGAGGGGAGATGTAAGCACTGGGAAATTTGTGCAGGGGCAAGCAAGGAGAAGGTGAGGTTGCATTGGCAATTGTTGCAAAGGCTTGAGGGAGCCAATAAGGAGTTGGGAGTGAGTGAGGTGGGTGTGACCTATTCTAGGACAGGTAATGTGATCGTTGTCGACACGGGAGAGGTTGTGGATGGTAGCTTTGATTGGAATGATGGGCTGGATGACGTGCCAGAGTATGTTATCAATTCGGGAGCCCCATGAGGTTTGCCAGCGGTCACGAACAAGGGAAACGATAAACGGTTTGATGTCAGAAAGGATTTTGGGAAATGGCGTAGGGGGAGGATGAGGGCAAGCTTAGCTGCTGCATCAGCCCTGTCATTGTCAAGGATGCCAACATGGCTGGGTATCCAGAAGAAAAGAATACCTTTCCTGCACAAGCTGGGCGAAAGGAGTTTACGGAGGAGGTGGAATGTGGGGTTATCCCATTTAAGATTGAGAAAAGAAGTAAGGACAGCCTTTGAGTCGGAGAAGATGGCAAAGTGGCTGAACGGAGAGTACTCAATACAGTTGAGGGCGAGGATGATGGCCTTGGCCTCGGTCGAGAAAATTGACAAGTAGTCGGAAAGCCTGCTACTGAGGGTGATGTCTTGGATGACGGTAGCATCAGCTGCCTTGTCGCCTTCCTTGGAGCCATCAGTATAGATGGAGGTGTAGTTTCAGAGTTGGTCTTTGATTTGGTTGTGGAGATTATAAGGTTATAAAGAGGTTAGGGTGGGTTTGGGTTTTGTAATGAGCATCGGCATGTCAACAGTAGCATGAGTATGTCGACACTGGCTGACAACATTATTACACGGAATATGAAACAAAACGGACAAACAGTTATTGAAATTTATCATACCAAATATGAAACAAACCGACATACGGTTGTTGAAATATGTATTTCAAGATTTTACGTTAAGCCCCGCCCACTCATTAATATGCATGACATCATTACCAAAAATAATAGGGCTCATCTACGATCTATGGGCTACCTGTGTACCAAATATGATATGAATCCACTTCACCGTGCTTGAGATACCATGTTTACAAACTTTATTTGGCAAAACCATTAAGCCCGCTTACTACACATATTAATAAGATTCAACGTTTTTATACCATCATCATGGAAACACTACCTAACAATATCGTTATAACAAATATGAAACAAAATGAATATACGGTTGTTGAAATATGTACATTTCAAATTTTGTTACGTTAAGCCTCGCTCACTCATTAATATGCATGACATCATTACCAAAAACAATAGGCACATCTACGAGCCATGGGCTACATGTGCACCATATATGATATAAATCCACAATACCGTTCTTGACATATCGTGTTTACAAGCTTTGCGTCACACACACATATACACATACATGCCACACACACACACACACACACCCATACACTTACACATACGCCATCATGACCGCATAGATTCCTGATGCTATTGCATCGGAACCGCACCAGGACCAAAAATGATAAAAAGCAAAACTATTTTAAATACACTTTGATCCCCATTCTAAAAAACCACTAATTACTAACCCTGAGATTTCAGTCTCCTCTCAGACACATCAACCTGTCAGAATGTTCTTTTCTTATATTCAATTTTCCAGTCATGTGGGTCAAACTCTAGGGCCCACAGGCTACGGCGTCCTGTCAAATCATTATCTGTTGGGATTTTCCACAAACCTAACAGACGTTTATGGTTCCGTGAATATGCGGAAATGATCCAAGTAAATAATGTTTCAAATGGCAAATAGACCAAACAATGGCCCACAATTCTCCATCGTAAAATCAAAATACAGATCTAACACTTTTATTTTGGGTTGTGGCAAAAAAATAGAATAATAATGGGGGCCAAATGGAGAACTAGTACAATGGGGCCATAGGGAGCCATTGATAAGGGAAATTTTATCCTAATTGCTTGATGTTTTCAGAATAAAGAGGAAAAGGTCTGACCCGACCTGCTTACATAGTCCTTCAAGTGGTGGACTTGGCTTCGCTGCTTGGTTATAATAGAAGGATGGTGGCTTAATTGTCCTACCAGATCTTGTCTGGTTTTGTGGCTCTTCTGATAGTCTGTCTATTGTCATTAAGCTGTTTGGGCTCTGGCGATGTTTCTGCATTGACATCAGGTCTGCAAATTGTTTCTGCTGTTTTCCGCAGATGGTTTCTGTTACGCCGATAAATGATACCATCCTGTCTGTACGTAAGAATGAGGTTGTGAATTTGAGTGCAGAACTGTACCTCTGCGCCATCTCTTTTGTGGGGAATGTGCCCGTATGTGAACCACATTTCCTGATGGTGGATTTGGCCTCGCTGCTTGGTTATAATAGAATGCTTGTCTCTCCGCACGGAGTGTTCCATCTTCTCCTTCAGCTTGCTTGGAATCTGATATTTCAGCAGCCTACCTGCAACATACAAAATTAATTCATTGGTACATCACCGGCTTTAAATCGAGAACACTAAAACCAGCGCTAAGGTATCAGGTAAAAGCTACTTATGTTTTCCTTTATTTCCAAACCACAAGTATGACGTCAGTTTCAAAGCTCTCTGGCCAATCCCTTCTCAGATTCCAGCTGGAACTAATGAAGTAATTTAGTAACACAGATATATATCCCATGCAGAACCTATATAGAACTTTGGTAAACAAAGGGTGTCTTTCTGTTGTGTTTGGTATTTGGGGAAAAAGTGAGAGTATCTTTTGATATGGCCTGGTAGCAAGAAATAAGTTTAATTGGTGGAAAATTTGATCATTTGTGGTTACAAAATTTCTTGTGCAAATTTTAAAGCAGGCAGTGTAGTAATGATAAAGTTCTATTAATATTAATTTAATGTGAATAACATGCATCTCAAAGCAATTGTACTAAAATAACAACTGACAATACTGAAGCAAAGATTTAAAATAAACGTGTCAAATAATTCATTTAAAAAATAAACAGTAAAACTAGAAATTTGAAGTTAGTAAGTCTCGCCTGGCATATATTTTTGATTTTCTTATTTTACAAATAGTAACAATGTATGTCATGTTGGCACAACCTTCAGCTTTACACCCACATGATACCATGTTGAGCAAAGTATCTGGGCAACAGGTATGTCTGTTAACACTGGTGCAAGCCGTACCGTCATGTGACCGCCATCCTCAGTCTGTTGGAGGCAGAGGATCTATTGTTGAAGTGTGAGGCATTAACGTGCAGTAGGAATATTACTTTGCTAAGCACGGGTAAGCTTGCTAGCTGGCATGATGAACTAAGGGAACTCTTACCAATTGCCCGTGTATTTGCTATATGGCGGTAATCATCCAGAGATTAAAAATTGCTTGCTCCATACAACTTTGAAATAAAACTTTCTCCTGCTTTGTTCAACTCTGCATTTAACCTTTTTGAACGTGTCCAACTGATCATAGTCCTGTTTTTGTGCACAAGATTTGTCCTGACGATAGATGGCAGAAACAGTATCACATCCTGTTATAGCATGTATAACCATCAAGTGCTTGGCTGTGTCTTTGATCGCCTGCTGAATTTCATGAATGGTGTACAAGGTTGTCGGGTTGCTGCGGCATAACATGTACACATTTGTAGAAGTAGTTGCCCGAGCTACTAGCAATAAGTCAGTATCTGTTCCTACAACAACAACTGGCAGCTCTACTGACTCTGATACGGAAAATGATGTGACACAATTCGTACATATGCATCTGCCTCTGCCTGCTTAACGCGGATGCCAAACATTTGCATATTTCATACAGATTTTGAATCAGTCTGTTCTTGTTCATACTGTTTGTCAAGAATGCTGATTGAGGAGTGGTCGTTGGTGTGTTATTATCAAATATGACCTCACTGGATGTACACTTCTGAGCTTTCCGCCTCTGCTCAGCTACCTTCGTTGAAGCATGATGCTGCCATAACCATCACAAACCACTGTTGATCCAATACCATAATGCTTCAGGATGTACGAAATATATGACCGACATATATTACCATAGATTGACGGCTGATGCCAAACGACTGTTTGAAGTAGGTGCCCACCATCTAAAGAGAAAAAGCAAGTTCCTGGTACGTTGGTTTGCTGTGTAATAAATGATTTAAAAATGACACCAAGAGAACTCTTTGCAGGCTTCTGCATTACACCATCATGCAATCATCGAAGAGGGAAGGTGGTGGAGAAGCAAGCTTGTAAGCGAAGAACGCTTCCATCTCAGAAATTTTGTTAAGAACACTAATGATTCTGTAGAATAACAAACTTGCGTTGGCTTCTGTGTTCTTTCCTCTGATTTGAACAGTCTTTTTCTTGGTACTTTCTGCCAAGGAAAATTTGAATACAGCCATGTCCTTTTTCAGAGAAATAGCAAAATAACTTAGTGTAAGTCATCGAACAGTCGTTTCTGTTACATGCAATTACGTAATGCTCAGTTACATGGACCTCGGCGGCTTCACATACATATCAAGGTACTAAGTAAATAATGGTTTAAGAGATTAAGGACGGTATCAGTACCAATTTGCTTTTATTTCCTTTTATAATTGTCAGTGATTGAAAGTATGCGCCTGCGGAAGAAACTATCAACTGCGATCTCGATTTACAAAATTACTTCTGTGCATGCACGGCTTTCCATTTTTACCGTAAAAATGCGGTACATGTTTTACCGTAAAATTAAGGATGCTACCGGACTAAAAGAGTTTATACTCCTCAACTTGCATTGTCTGCTCTAAAGCTTCCATTTGTTGTTGATACATTCGTGCCGCTTTTGGGTAATGGAGGTGACCTGCGGCATGGAATGTGGAATAATTTCTCTCAAACAGTAGAGGTGAAGTTTCTGTTCATCCAATCTTTCAGCACGAATAAAGTGTTGCATGAGTGCCACTTGGTAGATATACTGCACCCAGACTTTTCTAGTCCTGCTCTGACATACTGCTTGGTCAAATATTGTTGATATAAGTTGGTTAAACACTTGATAGACTCCTCCTCAGCTACTTCAGTGGCATTGTGTGTTGGTTAGGAAGGCCTTTGTAAAGGTTTTCTAAACATTCTTTATCAATGCTGTCCAAGAAATCAGGTGTACCCATTAAAACACAAATGAAGACTGCTGATGTAAGAACGTGAGCACGGAGTGCACGAGCTAAGGCATGGCCAGTTAACATGTGTAAAACGGATCCTTTTGCGTACACCGTCTCCCAAAGCTCCGCGATTTAACTTCCTGACATGATCTGCCCAATGCTGTCGAGATAAGATATCAGGAGATGGAATCCACTAAGGCGAACAACGACTTTGTGTAGATCTTTTGCAGAAGCTACAATCTAGAGGAATCTAGAGGGGCTGCATTGTAACAGACTGTAGACCTGGAACAGCTGGCTTGCTATACGTCTTTATGAAAATTTGGCCATAGGCACCAGTCATTTCAGCAGACTGCTTTACTTCGCAATTTATAGGTGATCTATTCACAATACTAAATGGTGTTTCACAAGCTATGCCACCCATACTATAAACAGTGTTGTGTCCCATAACTATAGCTACATTAAAGTCAGTGTTATCAAACACAAACTATGTGAAACCATTCAGGTCATATGACAGGTCACCACCTGACATAAGGGCTTGCTCAAACCGCTAGATCTCTTTGTAGTTATCTGCAAAGCAAATGCTGCTAAGAATGTCAATCAGTTCACGGAAGGCATAAGTGCGGTGTATTTACACAGCTATTCCAAACAATAGTGGTGAGGTAAAGGATCTGGGTCTGCTTGCAGAAATTATAGCATGTGCTATGGCTGTATATTTCCTATCTGAAACAGTGCTGCTTTTACCCTCAACGCCCACCAAGTTGTGTAGGAAACGCTTAAGAGAACTGGGTGTCAATGTATGTCCGTTTTCTGTTTCTTCTTATGTTGTGTAATCGTCAGTCATACACTGCCAATATGATATCATTCATCTCTGGAATAATTGAAACATCCATAGCTATTATCAGTTCACTTTTGACCATTCACATCAATCACCTTAGTGATCCATTTTTCATGGAGGATCCTGTGTGCTGAGTCACGGAAGCATATGATACTTGGTTTTCCAGAAATACTGGTTACAAGTATAACATCACCGTAATGTTCCTTCAGTTTGGCCTTGAATTGCTTCACTGAGTATCCTTCAGATCCATCCAAGAACGCGCTCATGTATTCCAAAAGCTCCTGCACTGAGTATTGACACTCATCATTA
>JAIGNY010001917.1:0-19480 GCA_020152595.1 Chiridota heheva | reverse complement strand
AATGCCACGAGGATATATCGTGGAATGCCATACAGGACATAGGGTGGATTGCCATGGGATGGAATGTCATGGGACATGGGATGATATGGATATCATGTGGGACATGCATCCCACCCCCATTTCAACAAGTCATTTGCATATAGTTATTATATGAACTGACACTTTCATACATAGTATGCTTAATCAGGAAGTGTAATTGCTAAGATGAGACTTCTTATGGAGCCTATGGGACATCATGTGAGACTTAGGGTGGGATGCCATGTGGGACATGGGGTGGGATGCCATGTGTGACATGGGGTGGGATGCCATGTGGGACATGGGGTGGGATGCCATGTGGAACAGGGTGGAATGCCACATAGGGTATGTGGTGGAATGCCATGCAGGACATAGGGTGGATTGCCATGGGATGCAATGTCATGTGGGACATGGGATGTCATGTGGGACATGGCGTCCCATCCCATTTCAACAAGTCATTTGCATATAAGTTATTATATGAACTGACACTTTCATACATAGTATGCTCAATCAGGGACTGTGATAGCTAGGATGAGACTTCTTATGGAGCCTGTGGGATGTCATGTGGGACATGGGGTGGGATGTCATGTGGGACATGGGGTGGGATGTCATGTGGACATGGGGTGGGATGCCATGGGGACATGGGGTGAGGATGCCATGGGGACATGGTGGGATGCCATGTGGGACATGGGGTGGGATGCCATGGGACATGGGGTGGGATGCCA
This sequence comes from Chiridota heheva, assembly GCA_020152595.1. NCBI lineage: Eukaryota > Metazoa > Echinodermata > Holothuroidea > Apodida > Chiridotidae > Chiridota > Chiridota heheva. The sequence continues at coordinate 18,740 of JAIGNY010001917.1, read as the reverse complement.
TGTGGGACATGGGTGGGATGCCATGGGGACATGGGGGATGCCATGTGGAACAGGGTGGAATGCCACGAGGATATATCGTGGAATGCCATGCAGGACATAGGGTGGATTGCCATGGGATGGAATGTCATGTGGGACATGGATGATATGGATATCATGTGGACATGGCGTCCACCCCCATTTCAACAAGTCATTTGCATATAAGTTATTATATGAACTGACACTTTCATACATAGTATGCCTAATCAGGAACTGTAATTGCTAAGATGAGACTTCTTATGGAGCCTATGGGACATCATGTGAGACTTAGGTGGGATGCCATGTGGGACATGGGTGGGATGCCATGTGTGACATGGGGTGGGATGCATGTGGGACATGGGGTGGGATGCCATGTGGAACAGGGTGGAATGCCACACATAGGTATGTGGTGGAATGCCATGCAGGACATAGGGTGGATTGCCATGGATGGAATGTCATGGGACATGGGATGTCATGTGGGACATGGCGTCCCCATCCCATTTCAACAAGTCATTTGCATATAAGTTATTATGAACTGACACTTTCATACATAGTATGCTCAATCAGGGACTGTGATAGCTAGATGAGACTTCTTATGGAGCCTATGAGATGTCATGTGGACATGGGTGGGATGTCATGTAGGACATGGGGTGGGATGTCATGTGGGACATGGGGTGGGATGCCATGTGGACATGGTGGGATGCCATGTGGGACATGGGGTGGATGCCATGTGGGACATGGTGGATGTGGGATGCCATGTGGGACATGGGGTGGGATGCCATGTGGGACATGGGGTGGGATGCCATGTGGGACATGGGGTGGGATGCCATGTGGGACATGGGGTGGGATGCCACGTGGGACATGGGGTGGGATGCCATGTGGGACATGGGGTGGGATGCCACGTGGGACATGGGGTGGGATGCCACGTGGGACATGGGGTGGGATGCCATGTGGGACATGGAATGGAATGCCAAGTGGGACATGTGGTGGGATGCCATATGGGATGCCATATGAGATGACATGTGGGATGCCATGTGGGACATGGGGTGAGATGCCATGTGGTACATGGGATGCCATGTGGGACTTAGTGTGAGATGGAACAGGGTAGAATGCCATGTGGGACATGATGGGATGCCATGAGTAATACACAGTGTGACATAGGTTGGGATGCTATGTGTGACATAAGGTAGGATGCCATGTGTGACATAAGGTTGGATGCCATGTGTGACATAGGGTAGAAGGCTATGTGGGACATAGGGTAGGAGGCCATGGGTACATGGGATGTGATGCCATGTGGGACATGAAGTAGGATGTCATTAGGACATTAGGAGGGATACCATGTGGAACATATGGTGGGATGCTATGTGGAACATCAGGTGGGAAGCCACTGATGCGGGACACAGGGAGGGATGCCATGTGGGACATAGGGAGGGATGTCATGTGGTACATATGGTTGGATTAATGTGGGACATACATGTAGGATGGGATCCATGTGGGTTATAGCATGGATGCCATGTGGGACATGGTGGAACGCCATGGGGACATATGGTGGAATGCCATGTGAGACACTGTATGGTGGTTTGCCATGTGGAAATATGGTGAATGCCATGTGACAAGGCATGGGATGTCATGGGTACATGAGGTGGGATGTCATTTGGTACATGGAATGTGGACATAGGGTGGAACGCCATGGGGTCATAGGATTGAACATTTGTGGACATATGATGGAATGCCACGTGTGACATGGGATGTCATGTGGGACAGGGTGGGATGCCATGTGGAAGATATGGGTGGAATGCCATGCAGGAAGATATGGTGGAATGTCATGTGGACATGGTGGGATGCCATGTGGACATGGTGGGATGCCATGTGGGACATGGGGTGGGATGCCATGTGGACATGGGGTGGGATGCCATGTGGGACATGGGGGATGCCATGTGGGACATGGGGTGGGATGCCATGTGGAACAGGGTGGAAATGCCACGAGGATATATCGTGGAATGCCATGCAGGACATAGGGTGGATTGCCATGGGGATGGAATGTCATGGGACATGGGATGATATGGGATATCATGTGGGACATGGCGTCCCACCCCATTTCAACAAGTCATTTGCATATAAGTTATTATATGAACTGACACTTTCATACATAGTATGCTAATCAGGGACTGTAATTGCTAAGATGAGACTTCTTATGGAGCCTATGGGTGGGACATCATGTGAGACATAGGGTGGGATGCCATGGGACATGGGGTGGGATGCCATGTGTGACATGGGGTGGGATGCCATGTGAGACATGGGGTGGGATGCCATGTGGAACAGGTGGAATGCCACATAGGGTATGTGGTGGAATGCCATGCAGGACATAGGGTGGATTGCCATGGGATGGAATGTCATGGGACATGGGATGTCATGTGGGGATTGATGGCGTCCCATCCCATTTCAACAAGTCATTTGCATATAAGTTATTATATGAACTGACACTTTCATACATAGTATGCTCAATCAGGGACTGTGATAGCTAGGATGAGACTTCTTATGGAGCCTAGCTATGGATGTCGTGTGGGACATGGGGTGGGATGTCATGTGGGACATGGGGTGGGATGTCATGTGGGACATGGGGTGGGATGCCATGTAGGACATCCATGGGTGGGATGCCATGTGACATGGTGGGATGCCATGTGGGACATGGTGGGATGCCATGTGGGACATGGTGGGATGCCATGTGGGACATGGGGTGGGATGCCATGTGGACATGGGGTGGGATGCCATGGGGCGTGGGACATGGGGTGGGATGCCATTTGGGACATGGGATGGGATGCCATGGGGACATGGGGATGCCACGTGGGACATGGGGTGGGATGCCACGTGGGACATGGGGTGGGATGCCATGTGGGACATGGAATGGAATGCCATGTGGGACATGTGGTGGGATGCCATATGGGATGCATGGAGATGACATGGATGCCATGTGGGACATGGGGTGAGATGCCATGTGGGACATGGGATGCCATGTGGACTTAGTGTGCCATGGAACAGGGTAGAATGCCATGTGGGACATGGTGGGATGCCATGAGTAATACACAGTGTGACATAGGTTGGGATGCTATGTGTGACATAAGGTAGGATGCCATGTGTGACATAAGGTTGGATGCCATGTGTGACATAGGGTAGAGGCTATGTGGGACATAGGGTAGGAGGCCATGGGGACATGGGATGTGATGCCATGGGACATAAAGTAGGATGTCATTAGGACATTAGGGGGATACCATGGAACATATGGTGGGATGTTATGGAACATCAGGTGGGAAGCCACTGATGGACACAGGGAGGGGATGCCATGTGGGACATAGGGAGGGATGTCATGGTACATATGGTTGGATTAATGTGGGACATACATGTAGGATGGGATCCATGTGGGTTATAGCATGGGATGCCATGTGGGACATGGTGGATTGCCATGTGGGACATATGGTGGAATGCCATGTGAGACACTGTATGGTGGTTTGCCATGTGGGAAATATGGTGAATGCCATGGGACAAGGCATGGATGTCATGTGGTACATGAGGTGGGATGTCATTTGGTACATGGAATGTGGGACATAGTATTTCTTATTTATGTAAATGAATTTCCCTCTGTATAGCTCTAATTTTAATTTCATTCTTTATGACGATAATACTAATATTTTATATAGTGCAAATAGCATCTTAGATTTGATAAATTAAAATGAACCGTCACTGAGATGGATTATATAATTATATGGTTTAAGTCGAATAAGTTACATCTTGATGCTAAAAAATCATTTATAAAACTTTTTTAGTCCCCAAATGAAAATGTTGATCTTCTCAGTAATAAACTTGTTATTAACAAAGCTTCTATTCCGTGTTCACACTCTACCAATTTCCTTGGGGTTGAAATTGAAGAACATTTAACATGGGTTCCACACATAAATAATATATTGGGTAAATTTGTTAAGGTATTGGTATTATATGCAGATTAAAAAATCTTCCCTATTGTTGTATGGTATGGTGTACTTTTGCAAAACATCTGAATAGATTATTTGTCGTACAAAAAAAATCGATGCGTTTTATTAATTGTTCTCCTTCTAATTATTCCTCCGAGCCCTTATTTAAAATGAGGTACCCCATGAATACTTTTCAACTCATTGACAATTATACGTCCACTTTCACGTTTTAATTTTCAAATACCCTACTCTCAATTACCTTGGTGAAGCTTTTTGCTTGAATAGGCATTTTCATAGCTACAGGACTAGAAATTGCTCAAATATCCTCACCTCTTTATTTATATTTAGATTTAGACTTACAGTACCTCCTTCACATTTTCTCGTTTTCTTCTTCTTTACTTAATCTTTTGTCCATCTGTATTTTTGTTTATTTCTTAGTATTGTTATATTAACTTTCACATTATCTTATAACTAATAACTAAGGCATTAAGGGATGGGTCTTTTACATGCTCATTTTGATTTTTATCGAATCCCCTCAACCTTCAAAGAGTCTTTATATATTTCAGTGTTGGTCATCTGTTGAAATCTTATGTAGATTATGATGTAATGATCATATTTATGATCTCTATTGTCAAAAAGGTTAATATAAAGCTACGTTGAATTTATTAATCAAAGAAACTGATACAGAATAATTTTCTGTGATTTATTTCACACCCAGTTTGATAAGTTGGCATTTAGGTATATGTGAAACTGTGTGTATTATCCACTGTTGAAGCAAGTCTTAAAATGATTTTCCCAGTGCCTACAAAGATGAGAGTACGGACTCCTTTTCTTTACAAAAGTCAGGTATGCCAGAGACAGGGAAGGACTGCAGGGAGGGGAAGTTAGTCAAAAGAACAAATCTATCAAAAATACAAATAAAATATGACGATGATGAATGTGACATTATTATTTTTCTATATTCAACAGCCGGTTTCTGCATCTGCCAAGTTGGGGCCGGGATCAATTGGACCTTCAGCTACAAAACAAGGTATTCCAAATCTTAAAGAAAATCATTTTAGGTGATGGCTGCAAATGTTGTGTGAAGTGCCAAATACTCAACAGTGAGTCAGGTGACTTTACCAATGGATGACGCAGATGACAGTTACAACATAGGATACAGATCATGGAACCAAAGTCATGAGCTTGGCTTTTGAGGGAGGGGGTTCGTTGCAAGGGCAATTGACCCCAACCAGATATGAGTTTTGGCAGGACTTTGTCTAATACTTGACATGCCTCACAAAGCTTGAAAAGCAGAAAATTTCAATTTTCTGCAAGGCTTTCTAAACTGGTATGCCTTATTCAAATTTGGCAATTATATCAGTGGCCATGACCATGATTCTAAATTTCTTTTTTTCAGTGGATTTAATTCTAAACACACCACAGACTAAAGCACTATCAAGGCTACAATGACAAGTATGATTTGGTTGACAGGGTCAAATGTTGAATGATGATTTAAATGACTGAACCTAATGGGGGATTTTAACCGCAATCGTTTTGCTTGGGAGAAATGTCCATCCTTTTGTCACCAAATATTTAGCTTGAAAATCAACTCTTGTATTTCAACTTCGGCCTGTGAAGCTGTAAATTGCAGGTATCAATATGTTTGAAAAGCAAATGAGAAAACTTTTCACTTTTATCATTCATTCATTTTCTTCTACCACATCCTGATTGCAATAAAATGGTATATCCAAAATATAAAAAAAGACATGTAAATTTTTGCATCACTTCTAAAACTAAGATATGGCACTGAAGCGAATTGATTAGTTGCTTGAAGTACAACTTTTCTCTTCTCTTTGTTTTAGTTTGATGCTTGTGGTGTACGATTCTAAAATTTATCAGTGGGAAGGACATGGATGGGATCAGCTCACCAAAAGTGGGCTAAAGTCACAAAATAAAAATTACCCTACCGAAATGGGGTGGAAAGGGGGAGGGGATCAGCTTGCAAAAGTGGGCTAAAGTCACAAAATAAAAATTACCCAACCGAAAATGAGGTGGGCGGGGACCAGCTCACCAAAAGTGGGCTAAAGTCACAAAATAAAAATTACCCTACCGAAAATGGGGTAGGGGGGGGGAGGGATCAGCTTATCAAAAGTGGGCTAAAGTCACAAAATAAAAATTACCCTACCAAAAATTGGGGGGGAGCGGGAATCAGCTCACCTAAAGTGGGCTAAAGTCACAAAATAAAAATCTAAAGTGGGCTAAAGTCACAAAATAAAAATCTAAAGTGGGCTAAAGTCACAAAATAAAAATTACTCTACCGAAAATGGGGGGAGAGGGGGGGGGGGGCAAAATCATAAAATCACACTAAAATACAAAAAATCACCATACAAAAGATATGAATATAGAAAAAATGCCCCTTGCCCCCGAAATCCCACCTACAGTATTGGAAAGGCATTCCTTGACAATTATAGGGAAGGAGACTTGTCCCATTTAAGCTTTTGATATAATCCCTAGTTTATCACACACTTTGTGGGGCTTCTACTGTTGTGCATGATGTAAATTTTTCTTCCTTTTCCATCACATTTTTGATGAATCATAACTGTCTCTCTTTTCAGCTGCTCCATTGTCTCAGAAAAAGGAAACAAAAGACATTTGGGATGATGCGGAGGTTGCAGAGGGGGCTGAATATGAAGACTTATTTGACCCACGACCTCAACCTGAGTAAGTTCCTTTGAAATCTGAAAGTTTGAAGATGTTACCAAAAAAATCTTATGAAAGAAAATAAGAAATTATATAGATCAACCATGTTTCAACGCACACATATATCTCTCCCCCAATAAACCATTCACATCCGCCCCAGCCCTGATCCCTATGAAGAAAACATATGCATGCAGGTTAGTTATAAAGTTGCAAGTGTTTAAAGTTACTGCCTATTAACCCCTAAGCATGGACTGCCTGTTCCAAGCTGAGCAACATATGGCGTAGTGATCTCTCCAGAGATCTCAAAATCAATTTCTTCAAGGCAGCTGTTGAAAGTGTGCTGTTGTATGGATCTGAGGGATGGACTATGACAAATGCACTTTCAAGGAGACTGGATGGTACGTACACAAAATTGCTGAGATTTGCCCTTAGTGTGTCATGGCAGCAGCACCTCCTAACAGCCAACTTTATGAAACTTACAGCCTATTTCCGAAGTCATCCAGGCAAGGCGCCTTCAATTTGCTGGCCACTGTTGGAGGGAGAGATGAAGTCCTACATCAGACACTTCTCTGGGACCCAAAACATGGAAAAAAGAAGTCGTGGTAGGCCAGCAATAACCTACATTGATGTTCTTGAGAAGGACACTGGAATTGAAAGAGATGTCCTGCCAGGTGCCATGGATGATCGCAAGCAGTGGAGAATCTTTGTCGGCAGTGCCCGAATTTGCTGGATATGATGATGATGATTAACCCCTCTGTAACACACATTTTCATGTCTTTCTTACATAATCAAATCTGAATTGTATTAAAAGATTCATATTGAGCAATTATTACCAAATAATGTTCTTTCATTTTGATCAATTCAGACATTATTAATTTTGTTCAACTTTTTTCTAAAACCTTTAATACTAATGCTTGTATTCAATCTGCCAGGTATGAAATCATCTTTCAACAAGCGGTGAATACTGAGGATATTTTCTTACAAATGGGAAGGAAAAACCCAAGTACAGCATGCTGTCAGGATTTAAAGGTATGAGAAAGTGGCAAAAGGAGACTAGGATTTACCTACGGTATAATGAATACCATTACAATGGTAGTGATTAGGTTTTAAGATTTCTTTGAACCCTTTACAACTTAAGCTTAATTGAAAAAAAATATGTTATAAACCGTGAAAGTAGCAAAAAGTTCCATTAAAATCAGGCACCAAAACGGATTCACGATTTTACAGCATTTTGGGGGGTTAACTGCAGGCAAGAGTGTATATGTCCCATACGGCTTGTTAAGAGTAAAATTTTATGATGGATATTAACTCAGAAAATTGTTCATACATGTACCTTGGTATACATTTTTGACCTCATGCTTGATAATGATATTAATAGACTGCCACCTTTTAACATCCACAGCATTTTGTTTGAAACTATTGCAGTTCCATCCTTTCATTCATTGCTTTGTTTCAGGTAAAGATACAACTTCCAGGGACTCAGTATGCAGATGTTGACCTCGATGTCACTGATAAATACTTGGACTGCAGATGTCGAAATAGTAAGTTGAAAGTAATTAAGTAATTGACCACTGTTTCCCCACTTAAGAGTGCCGTGACTCAGTCATTAAGAAGTCGTCGCGGTGACTCAGTCATTGAGAGTCGTGCTTTCGTATCACGAAAGTGCAAGTTCGATTCCCACTCACGAGTGCTGTATTGTGTCCTTGAGCAAGACACTCAAGTTCACTCAGCTGTAAAATGAATACCAGCATTGGGGAGTTAACCTGCGATGGACTGGCATCCCGTCTAGGGAGACTTATGTACTCTCATCCGCTTGCGTCATGGAAACCGGGGATAAGCACTAGCCCTATGAGCCTAATGGATCGGTTGGATGTTCCCTCACCCCCTCCCCTGGCTTTGCCACTGTTTTCATGGACAGTTCCTTCATGGTAGTGCAGTGGTCTTCAAAGAAAGATTTCATTCTATGACCACCGTATGTGAACTACATTTATTAGCCCAGCTATTCGAAGAATAGTAGGAGCTACATGTACTTTACTCACCTTGGTGTTGGCGTCCGCTTTGGCGTCAGTGTCCGCCTCGGCATTGGTTAAAGTTTGTGGGGAGCAAGGTCTATAAAAGCCTGTTGTCATTTGAAAATTTACATTTTTCAAAAGTGGAATAAATATATAGAATGTACATGTCTGAATTAAAATTTACAGTGTCATACATGTAGATGGTAACCAAAATAACAAATGATTAGGCTTAAAAAGAACTGAAAAGTTTAGAAATATCTTTATTATTTTTTTTTTTTTAAAAGTTTTTCAGTGGAAATTATTAGATTCCACCTTAATCATTTAAGTTGACTGCTAATTTGCATAGAGTTGTTATCTGACTTTTATCAATGTATGAGCACAAACAACAAACATAGTATGCAATTTACATTTGAAAAAGGACAAAGGTATTGATTACTCTTTTCTTTCTTTAAATACACAAATAACTTCTACCAATGTATTACAGGTGGCCAGTTCTTTAAACAGGATTTTTTTATGAGATATGCTTCTTTGACTAATTTCAGAAGTGTTCATTGCACTATTTGAATTGGCACTTGGAATTTAGAACATTAATATAAGGATCTTAAGAGACGACATGTAAGATGGTAATAACATATGGGAGGGATGGCATTGGGGAGGATGGATGGCATCAGAGGGAGGAATAGATGGCATCAGGGAGGGGAGAGATAGATGGAATCAGGGAGGGAGAGATAGATGGCATCAGGGGAGGAGAGATAGATGGCATCAGGGGAGGGAGATAGATGGCATCAGGAGGGAGGAATAGATGGCATCAGAGAGGGGGAATAGATGGCTTCAGGAGGGAGAGATAGATGGCTTTAGAGGGAGAGATAGATGGCATCAGGGAGGGGAGAGATAGATGGCATCAGGGGGGGAGTGGGGATGGATGGCATCAGGGGAGGAAGGGAGGGATGAATGGCATCAGGGAGGAGGGATGGATGGTATCAGGGGAGGGAGGGATGATATAAGGGAGGGATGGATGGCATTAGGGAGGGAGGGATGGATGGATTTTTTAAATCTTTTAGAGGCAACCGGCTGCAAGACAGGTGCAACATTAACGGTTTTAAATTTTCCAAATACAAGACAGTCTGCATGCACTTCTGTCATTTCAACAACCTCCACCTCAACCTGAACCTCATGCTCAATCACATCCATAAAGTTGACCACACTAAGCTCCTGGGTTTAACTCTAGACCCCTAGCTCTCCTATAAGCAACACATCACCAACCTGAAACAGAAATGCGACAGCTCCCTCAACCTTTTCTGCCTCCTCTCCAACACCACTTGGGGTGCAAACCGCCATGCTATTATCAAAATATTCAGACTCACCATTTGTGCCAAGCTTGACTACAGCAATATTGTCTACTGTGCTGCTCACAACTCTTACCTCAACCACATCAACACCATCCAAAATGAAGCCCTCAGGCTTTGTCTGGGTGCCTACAGGACCTCCCTTATCACCAGCCTTCATGTTGAAGCCTACGAACCCCCCTTTCTGCTAAGGTGTAAAAAGCTTAGCCTCTCTTATGCTTCTAGAGTCCTCACTAATACCCGGAACCCTGTTTACAACCTAATTAGGTAACCCAATTTCTCCACCCTCTTTGATAGGACTAAAACCCTATCCCCTCCCTTCAGCTTACGCATAAAATCAGACCTCCATCTCGGTATCAACCCCGCCATTTTTGGCACCTTCTCCTGGCCCACTTTTCCTCCCAAGGCCACCCCCTCACTTCTATCTACCAGGGCCTCTCCACTCATCACAAAATTCAAACCCACCCTAACCTCTTCATCAATCTCCGCAACTAAATCAAAGACCAACTCTCAAACTACACCTCCATCTATACTGATGGCTCCAAGGAAGGCGACAAGACAGCTGCTGCTGTCATCATCCAAGACATCACCCTCAGTAGCAGGCTTCCCCACTAACTCGTCCATCTTCTCGACCGAGGCCAAGGCCATCCTCCTCACTCTCAACATTATTGAGTACTCCCCGCTCAGCCACTTTCCCATCTTCTCCGACTCTAAGGCTGTCCTTACTTCTTTACTCAATCTTAAATGGGATAATCCTACCTCTTCCTTCGTAAACTCTTTTTGGCCACCCTCTGCAGGAAAAGTATTTTTTTCTTCTGGATACCCAGCCATATTAGTATCCCTGGCAATGACAGGGCTGATGCAGCCGCTAAGCTTGCCATCAACCTCCCCCTACCCCATTTCCCACAACCCTTTCTGACATCAAACTGCTTATTGCTTCCCTTGTTCGTGACCACTGGCAAACTTCATGGGACTCTCAAATTGATAACAAACTCCACATCATCCAGCCCACCATTCCGATCAAACCCACCATCCTCAACGTCTCCTGTGTCGACAACGTTCACATTACCCGTCTTAGAATAGGTCGCACCCACCTCACTCACTCCTACTTCCTTATTGGCTCCCCCAACCCCTCTGCAACAATTGCCATTGCACCCTCAGTCTATCACGTTTTCCTTGCTTGCCCCCTGTACAATCTTCCCAGAGCTTTCCTCGCTCCCCACAACTCAATAGCTGAGCTCTTCCAGAATAACCCTCTAGATAAAATTATCTCCTTCCTTCATCATGCTTCCCTCTACAACCATATTGAGTCCTCCTTTCCAGCCCCCTCTCTCTACATTGTATTTTTCACCCATGCACCTCCTCTCTCGATCCCAGCTTTCTGGCTTTTACTTCTCATTTTTCTCTCAATCTCCCCCTGTTTTCTTTCCTTGCTACCACTTTAATGATCTAACCTCTTAGGCACAATTTTACCCTCACTCACTGTCATGGTGCTGTTAAGCCCTCATGAAACAAAGAAACAAACTTTTAGAGGCAACATTAGGCAGGTCAATAAAAAACATTACAAAATCTTAAACATCCATCCATCCATCACAGCTATATTAGTCTTAATCATTTTAAATGTTTTCCATCATTTCAAAGTCGTTTAAGGCTATCAAAAACTAGGAATCTTCAGAGCTTCCGGGGCTTTGCACTAGCTGAACCCCATGGCACGTACGCCATTAGTACGTGATGTTGGCTTTAATAGTCCTTTCATCGGTTATCTTCATTATCTTAATTTTAAAGCTATTTGGGCCTATCATTAAACAGGGAATCTTCAGAGCTTCCGAGGGCTTCACCCTTGGACCCCTACCAGGGCTTTTCCCCCTTGACTCCACCAGGGGATCTTAAGGGGGCTCCTGGACCCCACGTCTTTAAGCGCATGCTACACATGTGCACAGTGCCATTAAGGCAGCGTATGTTACTTTTTTCAGATTCTTTGGTGTGACCCCCTCCCCCCCATTTTTTAAATATTATTGTTGTTTCCCCCTAAGCTAAAACCTCTGGCAATGCCACTGCACAGACAAGCTTTACATATCAGGAATTCAAGGTTATTTTGCAGGAATTGTTGAGTTGAATGTGTTGATTGAGGTAATGAAGTCGTTGAAGTATTGAAAATGCAATGAATGTTTATTGCACTTAAAGGATATCAGTGAAATCATGAAATATAGTCAAGTTCTTCTTAAGATCATAATGAAATTAAATATAACATTTGGACAACATAAGCATGTACATACTACCTAATAACTTAACTATGCCCCATAAGAAGCAAATCAGGCATACACTTGTAAAGATTTGAACATTTCAAATATTTTTACATTAAGCCCCACCCACTCATTAATATGTACAATATAACAGTTTAACACTTTATTTACTTCTTTGATTAGGCCTCCGGCCTTTTTTAGAATAATACATGCACAGTGTACAGAAAAACAAAGGTACAAATGGAAATATGAACAGAAATAATAACAGTCTTCAACATATTAGTCTTCAACATAAACAATTTCTGCGCGATATTTCAAAGCATGAATTAAAAACCTACTTACCTTATACAATAAAGAATTGTTTCTAGTATTAAGCAAACGTTGGTGAACAAAAGAAATACCGAGGTAAAAAGTAAGCAAAGTTTGTACTAAAAAGGACACTTTAGCAAAAAGTGGAGTTCATCCTCAATCTTATGTAAATTACAAAGAGAGCACAATCTTTGGTCACATTGTATATTAAATCTACGCCCTTTGTGAATCTCCCGATCAAGACCACAACATCTAAATTTACTTTAGATCATACAGTGATACCAAGAATCAATGTGCGCTAAATAGAATTCATAATCGTTGGTTTTGTAGTTCCATAAAGGTACAACATTTCCATTGAATTTATATTAGTGGTCCACATTTGTTTATCAATATCATTTAATCTTTGTAAAATCTTACATAAAAACAGTTCATCATTGCTTGTACCCTGTTGCTGTCATATAACCCTGTAGCCTGAGCTATCTAAAATTGATTTAACATCCCTTGTTAAATTTTAAAGAGTCAACACATTAAACAATTTTAGCCCTTAGACCCCTCCAACCCGATTTTCTCAAAATTGGGTAATCCACACCATTCAACCGAGAGACTCTTCACAATTCATTGACTAGCATCCAGCTATTGTAACACCATACACAACACAGGGATAATCTATACCTTCTTAACTGATAACATCTTCATAGTCTATTCACAGTTCACTTGTTAGCAACCAGCTACTGTTACACTGTACACAATAGGTCATTCATCTTGGGCTCAACCTACATAACTGCTGTTCAGTGATATGAATCAGATTAGTCCTTGGCAGAGCCTAAATAAAAATATACATCATATGCGTGGGAGGACTTTGTGCAAAACCCATGAATGATTGATGGACCATTCTTCATAAGGATGGTTATTTCATCATGAGCTTCTAAAATCTTACCATTAATATGAAAACGAGATAGCCCTCCTCCATTTCTGAAAACAACAACATTCGACTTATTTTCATTGATTGTTAAAAGCCATATTTTACAATAATCATCTAAAGCATTCAACAATTTGCTCAATATTATTGGTATACAATGTAAATAACAATGGCGAAAGAATGCAACCTTGCTTCAAACCATTCTCACATTTGAATTCATTAGTAAGCATGTTCTCAAGGTGAAATTTTGCATTGACTCTCTCGTACAATAGTGACCCATCTTTGAATCATGATATATCTATGTGTCAAATATGACGTGCCACTGGTTTACGGTTCACGAGATACCTTAATTACAAGCTATTTTCAGAAGAAAAAAATATATACCCACCCCACCATGCATATCAATTAATTTGAGCATTCTTGTAATATGTGCATTTACATCTTTCCTACTTACTTGAATGTGCCAAATAAGAAGCAAAACAAACATGTGGTTGTAAAGTTAGGAACATTTGAAGATTTTTACATTTAGCCCTGCCCACTCATTAATATGCATGATATCGACACCAAAAACAATAGGGATTATCTACTAGTGACAATGCATCTATGTGCCAAATATAACAAGATATACTGTAGATGTACCGCTCATGAGATATCGTGTTTACAAGCAAAGCGCCACACCCATACCCACCTACACACACCAACACCACTGCACAGGTTCCTGATGCTGATAGCATCAGAACCAAAAATGAAAACAAAAAATAAAATATTGTAAGTGGACTTCCCAAAAGCTTAGCTTGTTATCAAAATTTCTCTCACTGGAAGTTACCGGATAAGTAAGTGCTTACTTCCTTAAAGTAGTGCACTCCCCCCTGTAGCTTCAAATAGTCGAGCATGCTGTCATTTAGACAGCTCTAGTTCATGGTTAGAAATAATTATAATAAAAAATCAACCAGCAAAAGTACATCCAGCAAGTTTGTTAATGCAAAGAAACCATAGATGAATGATTTTCATTCTAAGAAGTGCCTTGTTTTGATATGAAAAATGCTACCTATTGTCAGTAAAACACATATTGTTTGTTTACGTTTCCTTGACTTAGGATTGTTTGTATGGATAACATTAGTCATCACTACCTTGAAGCCACACTGGCTCTTGGGGGAACTGAAGCCACACTGGTTCTTGGGGGGAACTTAAGCCACACTGGCTCTTGGGTGGGAACTGAAGCCACACTGGCTCTTGGGGGAACTTCCTCTGCAATGGATGGAATGAGCCTGTCAAGCAGGACTCCGGCTAGGATCTTGCCTGCAATGGATAGTAATGTTATGCCTCTGTAATTGGAGCAGTCAGACTTCTCTCCTGTTTTTGTACCATAGGAGACAATCAGAGCATCACGCATGTCACGTGGTAACACTCCCTTCTCCCGAGACAGTACAAATAGGTCTGTTAATTTATTTATAATTAGGCTTCCTCCATATTTAAATGCCACTGTGGGGAGATTGTCGATACCAGAAGCCTTGTGCTTTTTCAGCTTTGTGACTGCAGACCTGACTTCCTCTACTGTGGGCGGTTCATCAAGATCCATCTTTACATCCTGCTGGGGGGTACTGAATGTGTGTCTCCAAAGAGGGTCCTGTAGTGCTCAGTCCAGCGATGTAGAATGGTTCCCTTGTCAGTTAGGAGTGTGCAGTGGAACGAAGAGGTGCTTGGTTCCCTTGTCAGTTAGGAGTGTGCAGTGGAACGAAGAGGTGCTTGGATCTGATGAGTGGGATCGTAACGCCTCATAGAATACTCTGCTGTTTCCAGTGTCAGCATATAGTGCTGAGTTCTTTCTGCAAGTGCAAGCCACCAGTTGTTCTGTATCAATCTCAGCTTCCTCTAGAGGGTGTTACAGGCTGATCTGTAGGCTGCCTTTGCTGCCTGCTTGTGTGGATTAGATAGCACTCTCTGATGACAGATGTGCTTCTGTTGGATGAGCTCTTGAATCTCTGCATTGTTTTCGTCAAACCAGTCCTTGTGCTTCTTGGTAGAAAAGCCTACTACCTCTACTGTTCTTTATTGCAGGCTAGTTTTGAGATGTTGCTAGAGTATCTCTGGGTCAGAGTCTGAAACTTCGATGTTGATTAGTTTGCTTCCCAATTTTCTCTGGAATTCGTCACTTAGGACCATAAGTTTGTCTACTTAGAGTTTCTTGATTTGAGGACCTCTTTTCTTCATTACAGGTTTAATGAACAGCCTGACTTTAGCTTGGACCAATCTGTGATCCATGTAGCAGTTTGCACTGGGCATGATTCTTGTGTGTAGCTCATCTTTCTGGTGCACCAGGATGTTATCCAGTAGGTGCCAATGTTTTGAATGTGGACGCCGCCAGGTCGTCTTGAACCTCGTCTTCTGCTGGAATACGGTGTTTGTGATGGTAAAGCCGTACTCCATACATAGCTCTCATAGCAACCTTCCATTGTAATTGCAGTTACCAATTCCACAATGCCCTAACACGCGTGGCTATAATGACAACTTTGTTTGCACTGTCAGTTTTCTGGAGAAGGTGTCTGAATTCGTATAGAAGACTTCTCTTACTGGGGGATCAGCTTGCAGGGTCGGTGCATACACACTGATGATGGTGACAAACTGTTTTTCATGTAGTGTGGGATGCGAAGGTACATGAGGTGATCAGAATGACCAACTGGAGGAATCCACTCATCTTTGCCTTTGCTAGACCAGTAAAGAGTGTACCCTGCTCCAGCCTCTATCAGGGAGACCTGCCTGGAGAACTGAACTTCACTAACAGCTGCAATGTCAATGTCTAGTCGGGCCAGTTCTCTGGCAACAAGTGCTGAACGCTTTGTTGTGGGTGATTGCTGTTGTCGGAATCCTGCATTATGCGCTCATTCCAGCATGCTAACTTCAAATTTATTGTTGACTTCTTTCTAATTTTTCTTCTCTTCTTATTTTTGGTTCGCATGCGAAGCATTTATGCAAATCTATGTAATGGTGATTATGTCTGTCCGGCCGTCCACAGATTTGTCCTGAGATTTCCTCAGAAATGTTAAAGTTTTTTGAGAATTTCTCAGAATTTCCTTATAAAATGTTAAAGTTTTTCAGAGGTACTTAAGATAAGATTAAAGACTAGTTCCCTAAAAAGTCTACAATACATTTGATATTTTCTTAGAAGATAACTGTAAAATGATATAATTTTCCAATATTCTTCAGAGATCCTCAAGTCTTTCTTGTAGCATTTGAGATTTAAAATCTTTCAAATTCTTTAAAATATTTGGGCACAAACAATTATATCAGGCATGATTTTTTAAACTCCACCTTTATTATTGTGTTCATTTGCATAAAATTACTACAGTATATGACCTGACCAGACTTTTTGTTTAGCATGCTTAGTCAGGAGTGTGACAGGATGTGATTGCATATAAACATAGAGAGGATGCCATGTGGGACATGGATGGGGGCCATGAGGACATATGATTTGATAATTATTTGACTCACCTTTTTTCTTATTCAACAACTCATTTTGCATATAAGTTATTATATGAACTGACACTTTAATACATAGTATGCTCAATCAGAAACTGTGATAGCTAGGATGAGACTTCTTATGGAGCTTATGGGACGTCATGAGGCATAGGGTGGGATGACATGGGATGCCATGTGGGACATGGGGTGGGATACCATAGGGGACATGGGGTGGGATGCCATGTGGAACAGGGTGGGATGCCACGTAGGATATGTGGTGGAACGCCATGCAGGACATAGGGTGGATTGCCATGGGATGGAATGTCATGTGGGACATGGGATGATATGGGATGTCATGTGGGACATGGCATCCCACCCCATTTCAACAAGTCATTTGCATATAAGTTATTATATGAAGTGACACTTTCATACATAGTATGCTCAATCAGTGACTGATAGCTAGGATGAGACTTCTTATGGAGCCTATGGGATGTCATGTGGGACATGGGGTGGGATGCAATGTGGGACATGGGGTGGGATGCCATGTGGGACATGGGGTGGGATGCCATGTGGGACATGCCATGTGGAACAGGGTAGAATGCCATGTGGGACATGGTGGGATGCCACGAGTAACACAGAGTGTGACATAGGTTGTGATGCCATGTGTGACATAAGGTAGGATGTCATGTGTGACATAAGGTAGGATGCCATGTGTGACATAAGGTAGGATGCCATGTGTGACATGAGGTAGGATGCCATGTGTGACATAGGGTATGAGGCTATGTGGGACATAGGGTGGGAGGCCATGGGAACATGGGATGTGATGCCATGTGGTACATAAAGTAGGATGTCATTGGGACATTGGAAGGGATACCATGTGGAACATATGGTGGGATGCCATGTGGGACATCAGGTGGAAAGCCACTCATGCAGGACATAGGGACGGATGCCATGTGGGACATAGTGAGGGATGTCATGTGGTACATATGGTTGGAATAATGTGGTACACACATGTAGGATGGGATCCATGTGGGTCATAGCATGGGATGCCATGTGGGACATATGGTGGAATGCCATGTGGGACATATGGTGGAGTATGCCATGTGAGACACTGTGGTGGAATGCCATGTGGGAGATGTGGTGGAATGCCCTGTGGGACATATGATGGAATGCCCTGTGGGACATGGGATGTCATGTGGGATATGGGGTGGGATGCCATGTGGGAAATATGGTGGAATGCCATGTGGGACATGGGGTGGGATGTCATGTGGGAGATATGGTGGAATGCCATGTGGGACATGGGATGGGATGTCCTGTGGGACATGGGGTAGGATGCCATGTGGGACATGGGGTGGGATGTCATGTGGGACATGGAGTGGGATGCCATGTGGGTCATAGAATGGGATGCCCAGTGGGACATATGATGGAATGCCATGTGGGACATGGGATGTCATGTGGGACATGGGGTGGGATGCCATGTGGGGAGATGGATTGGAATGCCATGTGGAACATGGGATGGAATATGGTCAGTGTGGGACATGGGGTTGGATGCCATGTGGGACATGGAGTGGGATGCCATGTGGGACATGCAGAGTGGGATGCCATATGGGACATGGGGTGGGATGCCATGTGGGAGATATGGTGGAATGCCATGTGGGACATGGGATGGGATGTCGAAGTGGGACATGGGGTAGGATGCCATGTGGGACATGGGGTGGGATGCCATGTGGGACATGGGTGGGATGCCATGTGGGTCATGGGATGGGATGCCCTGTGGGACATATGATGGAATG
>JAIGNY010001916.1:82500-181361 GCA_020152595.1 Chiridota heheva | reverse complement strand
ATGTCTTCAATCATGTACTTAGTGTTGGTAGTCCTTTGATGATTTGGGGGGTATTGAGAAATCTTTATAATCTACATGTGGATTAATTTGATACTTCCCAACATGTTTTTTGTATGGTAAAGAGTAATGTGTTTTTGCTAGTGGATAAGGGGTAAAAATTAATTTTTATTGAAAAAGAAATGATGCTTTGATAAAGATACCATGTGACCTCCAAATAAGAGTTATTATTATCTCCTCGCCAACAAAGTTGGTGAATAGGGGATATAGCAACTTTAGCATTCATCCGTCCCTTCGTCCACATCCATTGTCCGTCCAACCACTTGCATTGTTCAGCTACTGGGGAACAAAAGATTTTAGCCCTTGAAATGGAATTCCAACTGTTTTTATGAAAATAAATTTATATACAGGAAAATCTTGCCTTGAAAAATCATGGAACAAATGCATTCCAGACTTCAATGGCAAGTAAAATGTATGTTCTGGGATGAAAACAAGTTTAATGATAGAGCTGACGACTGAGTGGAATTTATAATGAAGTGTCTTGGGAATGAATGTACAGAAAGAACAAGAAGTCTTCGCTTGCATAGAGTGGAAACATAATTGACTTTTGATCAAGTCCAAATTAATCGACAATGAATTTTTATTCTGATTTGGTAAATAGATCAGCTCTATCTGGTTTTTAAGGGAAATAAATTGAGCATGTTTTTATTGGGAGTATCAGATTTAAGTTATGGTGGGGGGGGCTGTTTTGCAATGGAGTAAGTGAAGGTTATATTGAAGTTTGGAATGATTATTTGGTTAAAAGCATATTTGGTACATGAGGGGATGGCAAAAGGTGGGATGGGGTAGTAGGTGAAACGGATGGAAGGTGAGTCGTGTTGGGGAATGGAGGATGGTAGCCGAATGGAGGATGGTAGATTAATGGAGAATGGCAGGTGAAGGGGGATGGCAGGTTAATGGGGCATCTTGGGTTGATAGTTCTAAGTGAGGGGATGGGAGGGAAGAATGTCAGGTGGAAGATGGCATAATGATTGGTACTGTAGATGTAGGGATTGGGATGGCATGGGGGACGGGATGGAATGAAATATGGGACAGGGTGAGATGGCATGTGGGACAGGGTGACATGTGGGACAGGGTGACATGTGGGACAGGTTGACATGTGGAACAGGGTGCCAAGGAATGTGGGATAGGATGTCATGTCATCCATGATCTGGCTATAAATTTTAAGTTGAATGAATCCAAACTCACCAGAGTCTTATAACTAACTCACTGATGAAAACATTCTTTTAAAAGTCCAAATTAATCCTTATCCCCACATTACATGCATGACTTGGCCCTGCAGCAACCAAATCCACAATACCTGGCCCTTCACAGTAAGTTCCATTGTGTGCATATAGATGATTGGGAGTGTAATTACTGATGCGTAAAATTACTGAACTATCAGTGATGGATTTCTTAAATGCTTCTAGCAGAATCTAAAAGTCATTCCCACCGAAATGGAGGCAGTACGGAGTCTGACCTCGATATACGACCGTTATTACGTAACTTTCAACAACGTCGACCTCACCCGGAAGCGAGCTAAACAGTACGTGTTTACAAGCGAAAATCATCAACGAACGATTCGTCAGTTTTATTTTATTATTTGCATTTTGTTTAGAATATGATGCAAATTTTACCAAATTTGGTTATAGTATCACCAAAAAAGGTTAAAACTCCATATTCATAAGGTGATAAGACCTAATCAGCGTATCCTGTGCAAGATTTAACCAGATCTTTCCTCTTCACTGGTGACAAAAATCGAGCAATCAAGGTAAATATTGTAGCCACTTTAACATCTGTAAGGCTTCCGTATTAGACGTTCTTTGGATAAATTGATGCAATATATAATGATTTTAGATAATATTCTACCTCACAATGTAATATAATTTGGGTTCATTCAGAAGAAGTGTGAAAAATAGATCGATAATTTTTTGGCTTCAGTTAAGCTTCCGGGTGTCCTATTGTTAGGCTTGTATGTACTTAAGTGGGGACACGATAACATTAGGCCTACTTTTTCTTGTGTCTTAACTTAAAATGTAATTGTAAGTTGTAGGCCTGTGTTAAATTTAGTCATAGGCCACATATGAGTGTGGCCTAGCAATGGTTACTGTACTATTATAACTGTCTGTTTGTTTTGTTTAGCCTAACGTTTACTCAATACAAATTGGGTCTAGTACTTTACATTCAAAACATTTTGACTGGTCAGTCACACAACACCATGGCTTAAGTCAAGTCTAGCCTTTTACTCAGTTTTGATATAATATAGTCTAGGCTCTGGCCTTTTAAATCCGTAGCCTAGAGTAAAATCTGTTAATACTAAAAGTAAACATGATGAGATTTCATCATTAAAAATACTGTTAAATTTCATTATCTACGTTAGGCCAAGCCTGGCTGTACCTTCTCCCGTGTTCGTTTTGGGAGGACGACGCTGTATCACCTTTTGTCTTTGTTGTTGATGTTTCCTTTGCCATAATCGCATTTACTACATTTAAGTATTTTGGGTGAAAATATTCAGTCCTTTTTGTTTTGCAGCATGGGTTATCATTTTCAATTTTATCTTTGATGATTTTGCCTTATTGCCATTTACTACTGCAGTAAAGGCAGCTGAGCTGAATTCATTCAAGCTATTCATGGAATAGGGCCGGTTCTTATAAATATGGTTTATGTAACATTGATCGGATAGAAATTTTATTCCCAATTTAGGCCGCAAGTCTATTGCAGGTTAGCTTTCCAGCATTGCTGGTATTTATTCTACAGCCAAGTTAACTGAAGCAAACAAAGTTAATGGTCTTGCTCGAGGACACAAATGCAAATAGTCCTGGCCAGGACTCAAACTATGGCCCTTACCATCTTGAAGCTGAGTCTCTACATCTATACCATATGCACCTCCCCATTTGTCATTGCCATTTACTGCATTGAACTATTTTGTCCTGTTTCAAATTTTCAGATATATGGTATTGTTAATGCAGGGTTTTTTTTGCAGCATTGTTTTTCCATCGATTTTCATGTGAATAATTTTAATTTTGACCCAATATTTTACCATTATGCCACCAAAAAGAACATTTTGTCAAATTCTTCATGAAGGCAGAGAAAGTGGTCCCTGTGCATTTTGTGGTGAGCATAAGCCAAGGTATTGGCACATTGCACAAGCTACCCCAGAAATGCTTCAACACTTATTTTATTGAAGCAAAACAACATTGCTGAGAATGACTGTATTTGTTATGCCTGCAAATTAAAAAGTAAGTCAGGACAGGGTTACAACCACCAAAATCACGAAGAAGGAGATTCCCGTGTGTGGTATCATGCCAGCAAACCCCATGTAAACATGTTGTCATTTACTCCCCAGACAGAGATACATTTCATGTTGGTTTGCCTCTCATGTCCTCTTTATCCCATAAACAAATTTATGTGCAATTGAGAGCAGCTAAAGGTGATGATCTCTTTATTAATATGAACACACTTGTTCAGCAAGTGTCATCATATCTTGAATTACAGAAACTGGGAAGTGATCTTAAACCTCAAATACCTCTCTTTCTGCAAGTGTTATATGTTGTAAGTGGTTGTGACTTCACCTCTTTTTTTAGGGATATTCAAAGAAATCATTTTTAGATGTCTTTTTCGTGACTGTGGATTTATAACTAGTGTGGACACTGATGGAAAACTTGGCAATTTTCAAGACGATTCATGCAGTAAAGGGTTATTAGCCTTTTATCGTTTAATAGGTTCTTTGTACTTTCGAAAGCATACAAGTGCTTTTGAATTTGATGATCCAAGAGAGTTATTTAACTCATTGTCCCACAATGACAAAAGTCCAGAAGAAGTCCACTTGGCATTTTTAAAGACTGTAAGGGATGGTCACTTCCACCGGATATCAAGTGAATCCAGTGGATGCCCTCTGCCGATGCTTTGAAGCTACATTGGTTACGATGTTGTTGGGTTTTGCAAATGTGGGCCCAGGCATTGTCAAGTTGTGTGAATGTTCCAAATTTGTTAGATTATGGTTGGGCTATGACTGATGGGCAGTTAAGCATTGTGTGGGACTCTGAAGTAAATTTGAGACAAATCAATGAAAATGTGAGATTGCTAAAAGAGGGTTGTAAGTGTAGGTCGGGATGTAACAAAAATTGGTGTAAATGTAAAAGAATGGGAAAAATTGCTCCCTTATATGTCTGTGCAAAAATTGTGAAAACCAATGTTTGTCTGAAGAGGTTATCCAAAATGAGGTCATTCCCAACAATTTGCCTGTATTAGGCACAGCCATATCATATGATAGTGACAATATGTCTGAAAACAGTTCTGACCTTTCCTCTGAAAGTTGTGATGATAATGAATCTTTGAGTGAATTGTCATCCTCAGATGAGAGTTGGCAGGCAGACGAAACATCTCAGTTGTTGACTGATTTTGATGATGTCATGTCAGTGATTGAAAATGTTCCAAATGAAGGTTGCTTTTGAAGATCTTTTAGATGAAGGTTGTTTGATAATTAATGGAAGTGTTTTACTAAAACTATTGTAAGAAAGAAATGTATTGTGGTCATTGTTTAATGAATGCGACTCTTTGTAATTTGAGTACTACCTCACAATTTGACTTCAAAAAATGTTTAAAAAGAACATTTGTATATATCAGTATATTGTAAAAATTGGATGAGCATCCTCATCAACAAATTACATTTAATCACTTGAAAATTACAGAGGTCATAATCAACCTACATACAAAGCTGTTTGAGAATTACCGTATAGTATGGTACTGAAGTGAGATCATCACTGATGTCATTACATCAAATAGATTCACTTTCACTAATTATCAATAACATGTATTGTTTCATATCAATCTATGCATATTTGCCCTCATTAACCATATTTTTTTTTACACAGGATTTGAACTTCAGTCGTGACAGATACATGTAAAGTGCCTTTCATCCAACACACATTGTATTTTGGGTGTATTCACTTCTGTGACCCCACCTGTTTAACTTTTTTATGGACTTTTGATTTAAATTTAAAAACACCCAAAATGAGCATTTTACATACCTTTTAGAAAATTACGGCTACCTTTGTTTATATATACCCAGTATGTTTAATTTCATATGAAATTACTATCAATTTATGAACTTGTGTGTTGGATGTTGAAATAAAAGTCTCAGGTTTGTATGATTATAAGGTGCATGGGCAAACACTTTGTAAAAAGTTATACTCTTTTATTATATTGGTCACATAGATCTACTTCATAAAATATAACCATAGAACACTGTATAACCTGCTCTTTGGCTGTGACTAGACCATTTTGTGTATGTGAAATAAAACATTTCACTCTGTGTACAAAATATATTTGGCATTAATGGTATGTTGTCCATACATCTTGCAGTGTCGTAGCTAGGACTTTTTGTGGGAAAGCCAAGAATCCTAATTTTGCTGGAAAGTAAGAATCGAGGGTGTAGATTTGGTTTCAAATTGAGGAGTAAATATAGGTGTATTACTTATTATAAATATGACATTTTTCTGATTGTTGAGTGTTGTCAACCTCTAGCTATGCCACTGCTTTCATGACCATTGACAAATGGAAAAGAGATATTTGTTCAACAAAAGTTAAAAAGTAATTTCACAAACAGTACATCTCCATTACTTGTATTTGTTATTTTTTCTTGACATGCACTGTTTTTCTAGCATTCCCTGCAGTCATAACATTCTTTTACTCACAAGGGACATTTCTACTTACTAAAAATGTATTTATATGCAATGAAGCAATCACATTCTCCATTCCATTTACTTTGCCACATCACTTGCCTACTTGTGTTTGATAAAACTGGTGCTTCCATCTCCATACTAAGTTATGTTGGTGCTATTATCTTGCTCAGTCTTTCTATGAGTGTATTAACAGGGTATGCTGTTTTCTAACAAAAGCATTTATCAAGCAAGCTTTCATTGTTTCATACGTTATGTTTTCTTATCAATCTTATGTATATTTATTTTTAGTTGCTTAAGCATTTCAAAAAGTTTCTTTATGTATATTTTCATATTTGACCTGCATGTGATTTGTATTCTGTTACTTTGAAATGTGTGCATTACCTTGCTCATGCATATCTTCTGTATTTTTATGCAAGTGTTTTGCCAAAACTGTTGCCTTCATGTATCATTGTGCACTGTAAAGAAAGCAAAACTGCTGGTGGTGTATGTATTACTAAACTCAAAGGTGTGGTGTAATTATAGTATATTTTATGGGAATTACACTTATTGTTCATCAAATGTTTAATGTACATACTCACAATGTTAGTGGTGTGATACAAGAGTATTCAATTGGTTTTCTGAAAGTTGTGCATGCTGCATTACCCTGATTTATAGTATTTGTATTTAAAAGTATAAAGAGTGCTTTTTAGTCACCTGTCCATAGTGTACATGTATGGGTGTGATTTCAAATGGTGACATGATTGATGAATTTCACAAAAAGATTTCCTTACTTGTTGATGAAGTTGGTGTGTAGATGAAAAAAAATAACTTTACAGTCATATTCTGATTTTTCTTAAATGATGTGAGGAGTATTTTTTGTGTTTTTCAAAGTATACCTTGCATGCTGCTATCTTAAATTGTACATAGCAAAGAAATATTATTTAGGAAAGCATCAAACATACATGCTTTTCTTTGTTTGTATAGAATATTGCATACTTAAGTTATTCATCGCATGTATTCATGTTATGAAGATTTAGTCTGAGCTTTTATATGTGAAGTATTGATGGTTTATTAATATTTGATAGCTTCCATGAAGCTCTTTTTAAGTGTTATATATTTCTTCAGAAGGTTTTTTATCTGTTTATCTGAAACAAGCAGAGTTTTTGTATAATTTCTTTCAGTTTCAGGTCTTTCATTAATATTTGTTTTATATTGAAATTTAAAGTGTGAGTTTCTTTCAGCTTCACAAGTTATTTATTTAAAAGTTTTGAGTTAAGTGTACTGTACTACCAGTAATATTTTTTGCAATAAAAGGTGCTTTTCTAGAGTAGTGAAGAAATTTTTACTTAAGCTTTTTAAACAAAAGATAATGTTTTATGTTGGTTCATGTTGTGCCAAAATATTGTATAGTGTATATACCATTATACTGTGACCTCACACTTAAGTATTCATGCAGCTGGTGCTTTTAAGAGTAGTGAAGATATTTTTACTTAAGCTTTTTAAACAAAAGATAATGTTTTATGTTGGTTCATGTTGTGCCAAAATATTGTATAGTGTATATACCATTATACTGTGACCTCACACTTAAGTATTCATGCAGCTGGTGCTTTTAAGAGTAGTGAAGATATTTTTTACGTGTGCTTTTAAACAAAAGCTGATATTTTATGTTGGTTTATGTTTTGCCAAAAAATTATATAGTGTATATACTATTATACTGGGACCTCATACTTAAGTATTCATGCAGCCGGTGCTTTTTAAGAGTAGCGAAGATATTTTTACTTGAGCTTTTTTAGTTTGTGTTTTGCCAAAATATTGTATAGTGTATATACTATTATACTGTGACCTCATACTTAAGTATTCATGCAGCTCAATATATTCAAGTTTAACATGCATTTCTCATTAATTGTTCCATCATTTCAAGTTGTATAAAATTGGTTGGAAGGAGATACAAAAAAAAGAAAAAAAGAGAGAACTCCAAGAATAAATGTGCCTCACAAATACTACATCATTTTCCAAAGCATGCGTTTCTTTCCATATTGTCTTTTGTTGTTATCAAGTGGTGAGGAGGTGTGGTGGTCTAGTGGTAGAAAACTGTTTTGAGACGCAAAGACCTGGCTTTGAGTCCTGGCCAGGACTACCTGCATTTTGCCCTTTCAACACACTTTAACTTCATTTGACTCAGCTGTAGCATGAGTACCAGCGATGCAGGGGAGCTATGCCATGATTGACTGGCATCCATATCCAGGGGAGTAAAACTCCTATCAGCTCTGGCACCATGGAAACCAGAAATATGTACCTGCCTAAAAAGCCATGGATAGATTAAACTGATTCTTTATCCCACTGGCCTCATCAACAGTCTGGGCTTGAAAATGAGTTGTCTTCAGGGCGAGTTGTTTGCTTGGGTCATATGAAACCAAGGATAAGCACTGCTCCTCTAGGACCTTCCACAACTAGGCACCTCTGTCCCTCTATCTTCCTCCTTGCAGGATTGTTCTGGTGCAGTTATTAACCAGAAGTATTGGTTCTTGCTGGTGAAAAGACTTCAACTTTGTAGCGAGGATTGGTCATAATTTCTAGGACAGGGAGGGATGGCATGTGGGACAGGGAGGCATGGCATGTGGGACAGGGTGGCATGGCATGTGGGACAGGGTGGCATGACATGTGAAACAAGGTGGGAATACATTTATGACAGGCTGGGATGGCATGGGGACAAGGTGGGATGGTGTATGGGACAGAGTGGCATGGCATCTGGGACAGGATGGCATTGCATCTGGGACAGGATGGCATTGCATCTGGGACAGGATGGCATTGCATCTGGGACAGGATGACATTGCATCTGGGACAGGATGATCTGGGATGGCATTGCATCTGGGACAGGATGACATGGGGACAGGATGACATCTGGGACAGCATCTGGGACAGGATGACATTGCATCTGGGACAGGATGACATTGCATCTGGGACAGGATGGCATTGCATCTGGGACAGGATGACATTGCATCTGGGACAGGATGACATTGCATCTGGGACAGGATGGCATTGCATCTGGGACAGGATGGCATTGCATCTGGGACAGGATGGCATTGCATCTGGGACAGGATGGCATTGCATCTGGGACAGGATGGCATTGCATCTGGGACAGGATGACATTGCATCTGGGACAGGATGGCATTGGGGACAGGATGACATTGCATCTGGGACAGGATGGCATTGCATCTGGGACAGGATGGCATGGCATCTGGGACAGGATGGCATGGCATCTGGGACAGGATGGCATTGCATCTGGGACAGGATGGCATTGCATCTGGGACAGGATGGCATTGCATCTGGGGATGACACAGGGGACAGGATGGATGACATGCATCTGGGACAGGATGGCATTGCATCTGGGACAGGATGGCATGGGACAGGATGACATCATCTGGGACAGGATGACATTGCATCTGGGACAGGATGACATTGCATCTGGGACAGGATGACATTGCATCTGGGACAGGATGACATTGCATCTGGGACAGGATGACATTGCATCTGGGACAGGATGACATTGCATCTGGGACAGGATGACATTGCATCTGGGACAGGATGACATTGCATCTGGGACAGGATGACATCTGGGCATCTGGGACAGGATGGCATGACATTGCATCTGGGACAGGATGGCATTGCATCTGGGACAGGATGGCATTGCATCTGGGACAGGATGGCATTGCATCTGGGACAGGATGGCATTGCATCTGGGACAGGATGGCATTGCATCTGGGACAGGATGGCATTGCATCTGGGACAGGATGGCATTGCATCTGGGACAGGATGGCATATAATGGATGGCATCTGGATTTCAGGTGGGATGGCATGTGGGACAGGGTCAGATAGCATGTGGGATATCATGAACTGGCCTGTGGGACAGGGTTGGATGCCACTTGATATAAGGAGGGATGGCATGTGGGACTGGGTGGGATGGCACATTGTACGGCATGTGGGACAGGGTGGCATGTCATGGTTAGATGTCATCTTGATTGCAGGCATAATGACTTCTGAGGTATGTGGTGGAATGGCATCTGGATTTTTGGGTATGATTTCCTGTAGGGAGGGAAGTAGCATGGTGCTGTATGGCATGTGGAACAGATGGTGGGATGGCAGGTGTGACAGGCTGGAAAGCATATTATTTTTGATATTTGTATCGTTTGCGATGTCTGGTTTTGTCTATGGAGGGAGAGTATAAAGGAGAGAGTATGCATTCTTGTTTCCTCACTCGGGGGCTAAATTTTCCTATACACTGGATTAGCTTGTCTATAAACAATCTGAAAACTAGCTGGGACAATGAAATTGAGAGTATTAAGATTTAAAAGAATGACACTTTGTTCTTAGTCCTATTTTTAGTACCCATTGTGGGGGAGCAAAAGTAGCCATATATACTGTACCCAAAAAGTTTCATACATTAAAATTAAATCACACACAACTAAATTGTATCAATAAAATGTTGAAAATTGCTTCTAGGGTCTTGCTTCTAGGCATATCCTGTGAGATCATGCTTGGTGAAGTTATGCATATTCATGACCAAATATCATACAGCAAAATGCTTTACATGTTATTGTTTTGTAATTCATTATTTTTATATATTGTTGAGCAACTAAAGAAACAAAACAATTACTTCCAAGATTTGTTGATACCTTGAATCAGGAGCTTAATTTTGATTGCAGATGAATTAAGCTTTCCTAAATAAAATAGAAATTATAGCTATAGAATTACAACTTGATCATGATCTTGTGATTGCTTTATCACCTGGCCAATGAAGTTGGTAAATGGTGAATCTTTACCATGTGTCCTTCCATCTATTTGTTCACACATCCATTGGCCAATTAAGGGAAACATTAGATTGTTGCCCTTCAAAGGGAATTCTAACTTTCAGTATCTTGCTTGAAAACAAATTTATGTAATGGAGACTTTTGCCTCAAAAGAGCTTGAAACAATTCATTCCTGACATGAATATCAATTAAAATGTTAGTTTCTGGTATGAAAAGAAAATTTAAGAATATCAATATCAAATAAAATGTGCAAGGTATATGATTGGTGGTGAGAGGATTTACCTTTTTATGGTGATATGTCTTGCTTGATTTCTTTCTCTTTAAACAATAGTGTGCCTATCAACTTGTCATTCATACATTTTATTCAGATTAAAAGTCCACAATACCCTGTTTTAACATTTTTAGTCATGCAATAGGTGATAAATGTCATCAGTCATTTTCCACAAGCTTAACATACAGTCACAACCATTTATTATGTGTAGGAGTAGTATCAGCTCAATTGCTTTATGATACTAAGATGATTGCTGCAGT
Source organism: Chiridota heheva (assembly GCA_020152595.1). Classification (NCBI taxonomy): domain Eukaryota; kingdom Metazoa; phylum Echinodermata; class Holothuroidea; order Apodida; family Chiridotidae; genus Chiridota; species Chiridota heheva. The sequence goes on along the minus strand of JAIGNY010001916.1, from coordinate 170,323 downwards.
GGTCAAACATGACATGTTCACCACATATGAAGAGGATTTCAAAAGAACAAACTGATGAAGAAACAATCAAAAATCTTATTCCATGAAGGAGATATTTTAAGTTTAAAGTTTGACTTGTATCATTTGTGTAGCAATGACTGAAGTCAGACTAGTTGTGATATCACATCCACAGATTTCTCCAAGTTATGTATTCTATCATATTATTCCTGTGATTTTGTGGCCTAAAAACCATTGGATATGTCGGAAAGTAAAGCAGAATCTAGTAAGGGTAATTAAAATTTTCCACCTGAAGAAATTTTGAGAAAACATAATTCAAATAGTAAAAAAGTTAAACAATTTTTCTAAAATATCTCTAAAATTCAAAAGATTTTTACAAATATTTTAGAAAGTTGATTTAACTGTATCCTAAAATTAAAATTTATCTTAACATCTTTAGAACATTAATTGACCTCTGAACTAATCCTTTAAAGGTGCATACTCCATAACCAATTGATTGATTAAAAATATTTCAGATGATTTCTTTCAGATAATTTCTTTCAGACAATTCACTGCTCCAGTATTTATGATATTAAATTGTATTGTATCATTTGATTGAAACACAATGAAATATCTGTTTACAGAGATAAGAAAGACCAAAAAGCTGCTGCTGCTCCAGTGTATGCACAGCCTGATAAGAAAAAGTAAGTGATCTTCAAAAATATCCAACCAAAAGCTTCTTATCTGCTGCAGCACTCTCAATCAAAGGCAGGAAGCTGTAAAAGATCAAAGGCAGCGAGGCCATACATTATTTGATTGATAGACTCCATTGCCATTTTTCAACATTTTTCATTGACATGCTATCTGAGCAGTTACATAGCCAGAGCAAGAAATTTGAAGGGCAAATTGGGTGTCCTTGATTCCATAGTTTAGTTTATAGGCCATTAAATAACTGAAGGGTGAGGATTAACAATATGACAGAAGGCAAAAAACTTATATTTTCTAAATTGTGAACAGAATTGAAAGTTTAATGAACTCCCTTTTGTCTGGTGGCATTTTCTTTCTTAATTTGTGAAAAAAGGGAAGAAATATTCAGAGGCAAACCAAGCAGGTCCTTATTTTGTTTTACTTGTAGCACTTTTGATGGTAATATATTTTTCCCTGGGGTTTGTGCAGGAAAGGCTTGTTGGAATAGCTACAGGAAAAATTGTATTCAAGTTTTAAAGATTTAGAAATGACAGATTGTGGATTTTAAACAGGCAAATATTTATATAATTCAATTCTTTGTCATTTTGTGTGTCTCACAATGTGTATCACCCATCTTCTGCTATGAAAACCACATTGGTTCCAGGGCCGTACCTAGCACACAATTTTTATGGGGCAAAATATGAGAAACATGGGCATTGTGGATTATGCATACCACACATGTAAAGATTCACAATTGGCAACAAATTCTCCCCTGCCTGACCCTCCCCCTTCTTCCACCAGCTCCCTTCCCCTAGGTTCCAGTGAAAATAGGGCTGTAGGATTCAGGTTAAAACAACACCCCTCCTCCCCAAGAAAAAAAAAGGAGTAAAATGACCTTCCATAAAAAAAAAAAAGGGTTCAGATGTCAAGGCAACGACATTCCTACTTGACTTCAACAGCATTTCAAGTCCCAACCATACTTGTGCAACCAACAGTAAGTGTAAATATCTCATACAGTAGAAATCTAGTATCCATGTTTCTTGTTTTGTAATCTATGATTGAAAAATATATTAAAATATGTTGTTTCAAGAGCTTTTAAAGAAACACAACAACGAACCACTTCAACAACTTGTTTATGCCTTTGTATTAAATCATATAGAAGCCCAACCACCATTCAGTTCAACAATTTGTTTATGCCTTTGTATTCATTCATATAGAAGCACAACAACCAATCAGTTCAACAATTTGTTTATACCTTTGTATTCAATCATACAGGGGCGTAGCTAAGAAATTTTATTCAGGGCATGTGAAGGAATATTTTCCGACAAAATCTTTGAGGTCGTAGGTGTCAATGCTAGCACAAAGCAAAATCTCAATTTGTTCACACATCCATTGGCCAATTAAGGGAAACATTAGATTTTTGCACTTAAAAGGGAATTCTAACTAGTTCAGTATCTTGCCTGAAAACAAATTTATATAATGGAGACTTTTGCCTCAAAAGAGCTTGAAACAATTCATTCCTGACATGAATATCAATTAAAATGTTAGTTTCTGGTATGAAAAGAAAATTTAAGAATATCAATATCAAATAAAATGTGCAAGGTATATGATTGGTGGTGAGAGGATTTACCTTTTTATGGTGATATGTCTTGCTTGATTTTAAAGAATTGGAATTTCTCTTTAAACAATAGTGTGCCTATCAACTTGTCATTCATACATTTTATTCAGATTAAAGTCCACAATACCCTGTTTTAACATCTTTAGTCATGCAATAGGTGGTATAAATGCAATCAGTCATTTTCCACAAGCTTTACATACAGTCACAACCATTTATAATGTGTAGGAGTAGTATCAGCTCAATTGCTTTATGATACTAAGATGATTGGTTCAGTGGTCAAACATGACATGTTCACCACATATGAAGAAGATTTTAAAAGAAACAAACTGATGAAGAAACCATTCAAAAATCGTATTCCATGAAGGAGATATTTTAAGTTTAAAGTTTGACTTGTATCATTTGTGTAGAAATGACTGAAATCAAACTAGTCACAGTGATATCACATCCACAGATTTCTCCAAGTTATGTATTCTATCATATTATTTCTGTGATTTTGTGGCCTAAAAACCATTGAATATGTCGGAAAGTAAAGCAGAATCTAGTAAGGATAATTAGAATTTTCCACCTGAAGAAATTTTGAGAAAACATAATTCAAATAGTAAAAATGTTAAACAATTTTCTCTAAAATATCTCTAAAATTCAAAAGAATTTTACAAATATTTTAGAAAGTTGATTTAACTGTATCCTAAAATTAAAATTTCTCTAAATATCTTTAGAACATTAATTGACCTCTGAACTAATCCTTTAAAGGTGCATACTCCATAACCAATTGATTGATTAAAAATATTTCAGATGATTTTTTTCAGATGATTTCTTTCAGATAATTTCTTTTAGACAATTCACTGCTCCATTATTTATGATATTGAATTGTATTGTATCATTTGAATGAAACAATGAAATATCTGTTTACAGAGATAAGAAAGACCAAAAAGATGCTGCTGCTCCAAAGCCTGATAAGAAAAAGTAAGTGATCTTTAAAAATATCCAACCAAAAGCTTCTTATCTGCTGCAGCACTCTCAATCAAAGGCAAGGAGCTGTAAAAGATCAAAGGCAGCGAGGCCATACATTATTTGATTGATAGACTTCATTGACATTTTTCAACATTTTTCATTGACATGCTATCTGAGCAGTTACATAGCCAGAGCAAGAAATTTGAAGGGCAAATTGGGTGTCCTTGATTCCATAGTTTAGTTTATAGGCCATTAAATAACTGAAGGGTGAGGATGAACAATATGACAGAAGGCAGAAAACTTATTTTTTCTAAATTGTGAACAGAATTGAAAGTTTAATGAACTCTCTTTTGTCTGGTGGCATTTTCTTTCTTAATTTGTGAAAAAAGGGGAAGTATTATTCAGAGGCAAACCAAGCAGGTCCTCATTTTGTTTTACTTGTAGCACTTTTGATGGTAATACATTTTTCCCTGGGGTTTGTGCAGGAAAGGCTTGTTGAAATAAATACAGGAAAATTGTATTCAAGTTTTAAAGAGTTAGAAATGACAGATGGTGTATTTCAGACTGGCAAATATTTATGGAGTTTAATTATTTGTCATTTTGTGTGTCTCACAATGTGTATCACCCATCTTCTGCTATAAAAACCACATTGGTTCCAGGGCCGTACCTAGCACAAAATTTCTATGGGGCAAAATATGAGAAACATGGGCAATGTGGATCGAAGGAGGGGGGATGCCTTCTGTTCCCATATTATGCATACCACACATGTCATAATTCACAATTGGCAACAAATTCTCCCCCTGCCCGACCCTCCCCCCCCCCCTTCCCACCAACTACGGCCCTGATTGGTTCCAGTGTAAATAGGGCTGTAGCCAGCGTATTCAGGTTAAAACAACACCCCTCCTCCCCAAGAAAAAAAAAAAGTAAAATGACCTTCCATAAAAAAAAAGGTTCAGATGTCAAGGCAATGACATTCCTACTTGACTTTAACAGCATTTCAAGTCCCAACCATACTTGTGCAACCAACATAAAGTGTAAATATCTCATACAGTAGAAATCTAGTATCCATGTTTCTTGTTTTGTAATCTATGATTGAAAAATATATTAAAATATGTTGTTTTAAGAGCTTCTAAAGAAACACAACAACGAACCAGTTCAACAATTTGTTTATGCCTTTGTATTCAATCATATAGAAGCACAACAACCAATCAGTTCAACAATTTGTTTATGCCTTTGTATTCAATCATATAGAAGCACATTAACCAATCAGTTCAACAATTTGTTTATACCTTTGTATTCAATCATATAGAAGCACAACAACCCATCAGTTTAACAATTTGTTTATGCCTTTGTATTCAATCATATAGAAGCACAACAACCAATCAGTTCAACAATTTGTTTATGCCTTTGTATTCAATCATATAGAAGCACAACAACCAACCAGTTCAACAATTTGTTTATACCTTTGTATTCAATCATAAAAAAGCACAACAACCAATCAGTTCAACAATTTGTTTATGCCTTTGTATTCAATCATATAAAAGCACAACAACCAACCAGTTCAACAATTTGTTTATACCTTTGTATTCAATCATATAAAAGCACAACAACCAATCAGTTCAACAATTTGTTTATGCCTTTGTATTCAATCATATAGAAGCACAACAACCAATCAGTTCAACAATTTGTTTATACCTTTGTATTCAATCATATAAAAGCACAACAACCAATCAGTTCAACAATTTGTTTATGCCTTTGTATTCAATCATATAAAAGCACAACAACCAATCAGTTTAACAATTTGTTTATACCTTTGTATACAATCATACAGAAGTGTAGCTAAGAAATTTTATTAGGGGGATGTGAAGGAATATTTCCCCACAAAATCTTTTGAGGCCGTAGGGGTCGATGCTAGCGCAAAGCAAAGTCTCAATTTGTTCACACATCCATTGGCCAATTAAGGGAAACAGATTTTTGCACTTAAAAGGGAATTCTAACTATTTCAGTATCTTGCTTGAAAACAAATTTATATAATGGAGACTTTTGCCTCAAAAGAGCTTGAAACAATTCATTCCTGACATGAATATCAATTAAAATGTTAGTTTCTGGTATGAAAAGAAAATTGAAGAATATCAATATCAAATAAAATGTGCAAGGTATATGATTGGTGGTGAGAGGATTTGCCTTCTTATGGTGATACAGTATGTCTTGCTTCATTTGTTTTTTAATGTTAAATAATTGGAATGATATTCTCTTCAAACAATAGTGTGCCTATCAACTTGTCATTCATACATTTTATTCAGATTATAATTCCACAATACCCTGTTTTAACATTTTTAGTCATGCAATAGGTGGTATAAATACAATCAGTCATTTTCCACAAGCTTTACATACAGTCACAACCATTTATAATGTGTAGGAGTAGTATCAGCTCCATTGCTTTATGATACTAAGATGATTGGTTCAGTGGTCAAACATGACATGTTCACCACATATGAAGAGGATTTCAAAAGAAACAAACTGATAAAGAAACCATTCAAAAATCTTATTCCATGAAGGAGGTATTTTAAGTTTAAAGTTTCACTTGTATCATTTGTGTAGAAATGACTGAAATCAGACTAGTTGTGATATCACATCCACAGATTTCTCCAAGTTATGTATTCTATCATATTATTCCTGTGATTTTGAGGCCTTTTGAATATGTCAGAAACATATTTGGATATGTCGGAAAGTAAAGCAGAATCTTCTAGTAAGGGTAATTAAAATTTTCCACCTGAAGAAATTTTGAGAAAACATAATTCAAATAGTAAAAAACTTAAACAATTTTCTCTAAAATATCTCTAAAATTCAAAAGAATTTTACAAATATTTTCGAAAGTTGATTTAACTGTATCCTTAAATTAAAATTTCTCTAAACATCTTTAGAACATTAATTGACCTCTGAACCAATCCTTTAAAGGTGCATACTTCATAACCAATTGATTGATTAAGAATATTTCAGATGATTTTTTTTTTATAATTTCTTTTAGACAATTCACTGCTCCATTATTTATGATATTAAATTGTATTGTATCATTTAAATGAAACACAATGAAATATCTGTTTACAGAGATAATAAAGACCAAAAAGATGCTGCTGCTCCAAAGACTGATAAGAAAAAGTAAGTGATCTTCAAAAATATCCAACCAAAAGCTTCTTATCTGCTGCAGCACTCTCAATCAAAGGCAGGGAGCTGTAAAAGATCAAAGGCAGCGAGGCCATACATTATTTGATTGATAGACTCCATTGCCATTTTTCATTGACATGCTATCTGAGCAGTTACATAGCCAGAGCAAGAAATTTGAAAGGCAAATTGGGGGTCCTTGATTCCATAGTTTAGTTTATAGGCCATTAAATAACTGAAGGGTGAGGATGAACAATATGACAGAAGGCAGAAAACTTATATTTTCTAAAGTGTGAACAGAATTGAAAGTTTATGAACTCCCTTTTGTCTGGTGGCATTTTCTTTCTTAATTTGTGAAAAAAAGGAAGAAATATTCAGATGCAAACCAAGCAGGTCCTTATTTCGTTTTACTTGTAGCACTTTTGATGGTAATATATTTTTCCCTGGGGTTTGTGCAGGAAAGGCTTGTTGGAATAAATAAGGAAAAATTGTATTCAAGTTTTAAAGATTTAGAAATGACAGATTGTGGATTTAAGGCAGGCAAATATTTATGGAATTCTATTATTTGTCATTTTGTGTGTCTCACAATGTGTATCACCCATCTTCTGCTATGAAAACCACATTAGTTCCAGGGCCATATACCTAGCACAAAATTTCTATAGGGCAAAGTATGAGAAACATGAGCATTGTGGATCGAAGGAGGGGTAGGGGGGGGGGATACCTTCTGTTCCCATATTATGCATACCACACATGTACAAATTCACAATTGGAAACAAATTCTCCCCCTGCCCGACCCCCCCCCCACCAGCTACGGCCCTGACTGGTTCCAGTGTAAATAGGGCTGTAGCCAGTGTATTTAGGTTAATACAACACCCCCCTCCCCCCCTTCCCCTAAAAAAAAAAGTAAAATGACCTTCCAAGAAAAGGGTTTAGATGTCAAGGCAATGACATTCCTACTTGACTTCAACAGCATTTCAAGTCCTACACATAAACCATGCTTGTGCAACCAACATGAAGTGTAAATATCTCATACAGTAGAAATCTAGTATCGATGTTCCTTGTTTTGTAATCTATGATTAAAAATATATTAAAATATGTTGTTTGAAGAGCTATAGTACTAAAGAAACACAACAACGAACCAGTTCAACAATTTGTTTATGCCTTTGTATTCAATCATATAGAAGCACAACAACCAATCAGTTCAACAATTTGTTTATACCTTTGTATTCAATCATATAGAAGCACATTAACCAATCAGTTCAACATTTTGTTCAAACCTTTGTATTCAATCATATAGAAGCACAACAACCAATCACTTCAACAATTTGTTTATACCTTTGTATTCAATCATACAGAAGCACAACAACCAACCAGTTCAACAATATGTTTATTCCTTTGTATTCAATCATACAGAAGCACAACAACCATTCAGTTCATCAAATTGTTAATGCCTTTGTATTCAATCATATAGAAGCACATTAACCAATCAGTTCAACAATTTGTTTATACCTTTGTATTCAATCATATAGAAGCACAACAACCAATCAGTTCGACAATTTGTTTATAACTTTGTATTCAATCATATAAAAGCACAACAACCAATCAGTTCAACAATTTGTTTATGCCTTTGTATTCAATCATATAGAAGCACATTGACCAATCAGTTCCACAATTTGTTTATACCTTTGTATTCAATCATAGAGAAGCACAACAACCAATCAGTTCAACAGTTTGTTTATGCCTTTGTATTCATTCATATAGAAGCACAAGAACCAATTAGTTCAACAATTTGTTTATACCTTTGTATTCAATCATACAGGGGCGTAGCTAAGACATTTTATTGGGGGGATGTGAAGGAATATTTTCCGACAAAATATTTGAGGCCGTAGGTGTCAATGCTAGCGCAAAGCAAAATCTCATTTTGTTGACACATCCATTGGCCAATTAAGGGAAACACTAGATTTTTGCTTTTGAAAGGGAATTCTAACTATTTCAGTGTCTTGCTTGAAAACAAATTCATATAATGGAGGCTTTTGCCTCAAAAGAGCTTGAAACAATTTATTCCTGACATGAATATCAATTAAAATGTTAGTTTCTGGTATGTAAAGACAATTTAAGAATATCAATATAAATACAATCTGCAAGGTATATGATTGGTGGTGAGAGGATTTGCCTTTTTATGTGGTGATATGCCTTGCTTAATTTGTTTTTAATGTTAAAGAATTGAAATGATATTCTCTTCAAACAATAGTGTGCCTATCAACTTGTCATCAACTTGTCATGTGGAACATATGGTGGGATGCCATGTGGGACATGGGGTGGGATGCCATGTGGGACATGGGGTGGGATGCCATGTGGGACATGGGGTGGGATGATATTTCAGAATGGTGGGACATGGGGTGGGATGCCATGTGGGACATGGGGTGGGATGCCATGTGGGACATAGGATGCCATGTGGGACTTAAGTGTGAGATGCCATTTTTATAATTGGCCGGATCATATGATATGGGTGTCAATTTGCATGGGCATGCAAACCATGACGGTATTTACCGTTCTAGTTCAGATTATAATTCCACAATACCCTGTTTTAACATTTTTGTCATGCAATAAGTGGTATAAATGCAATCAGTTATTTTCCACAAGCTTTACATACAGTCACAACCATTCATAATGTGTCGGGGTAGTATCAGCTCAATTGCTTTATGATACTAAGATGATTGGTTCAGTGGTCAAACATGACTTGTTCGCCACATATGAAGAGGATTTCAAAAGAAACAAACTGATGAAGAAACTATTCAAAAATCTTATTCCGTGAAGGAGATATTTTAAGTTTAAAGTTTCAATTGTATATCATTTGTGTAGAAATGACTGAAATCAGACTAGTTGTGATATCACATCCACAGATTTCTCCAAGTCTTTATGTATTTTATCATTTTATTCCTGTGATTTTGTGGCCTAAAAGCCATTGGGTGTGTCGGAAAGTAAAGCAGAATCTCGTAAAGGTAATTAACATTTTCCACCTGAAGAAAGTTTGAGAAAACATTTAAATAGTAAAAATGTTAAATACATTTTCTCAACATTAATTTACCTCTGAAAATTAACATCTCTCTAAACATCTTTAGAACATTTATTTACCTCTGAAGTAATCCTTTAAATGTGCATACTCCATAAGCAATTGATTGATTAAAAATATTTCAGATGATTTCTTTCAGATAGTTTTTTTCAGACAATTCACTGCTCCAGTATGTATGATATTAAATGACATTCTATTGTATCATTTGAATGAAACACAATGAAATATCTGTTTACAGAGATAAGAAAGACAAAGAAGCTGCTACTGGTCCAGTGTATGCAGAGCCAGATAAGACAAAGTAAGTGATCTTAAAAAACATTCAACCAAAAGCTTCTCTGCTGCAGCCCTCTCAATCAAAGCAGGGAGCTGTAAAAGATCAAAGGCAGCAAGGCCATACATTATTTCATTGATAGACTCAATATTTTGACATTTTCCAATATTTCTCATTGACATGCTATCTGAGCAGTTACATAGCCAGAGCAAGAAATTTGAAGGGCAAATTGGGTGTCCTTGATTCCATAGTTTAGTTTATAGGCCATTAAATAACTGAAGGGAAAGAATCAGTTTGGGGGTCATTGTCTCCTCTGGTTACTTTGCAATATCTGACAATCAAAAACATGACAGCTAGAAGGCAAAAAACTTATATTTATTTAAATTGTGAACAAAATTGAAAGTTTAATGAACTCCCTTTGTCTGGTGGCATTTTCTTTCCTAATTTGTGCAAAATGGAAGAAATATTCAGAGGCCAACCAAGCAGGTCCTTATTTTGTTTTACTTGTAGCACTTTTAATGGAAATATATTTCTCCCTGGGGTTTGGGCAGGAAAGGCTTGTTAGAAAAAAAATTGGGAAAATTTGTATTTAAGAAATTTAGAAATGACAGATGGTGTATTTCAGACAGGCAAATATTTATGGAATTCTATTATTTGTCATTTTGTGTGTCTCACAATGTGTATCACCCATCTTCTGCTATGAAAACCACATTGGTTCCAGGGTTGTACCTAACACAAAATTTTCTATGGGGCAAAATATGAGAAACATGGGCATGGTGGATGGAGGGGGAATTCTGTTCCCATATTATGCATATACCTTACATGTAGAAATTTTGCAATCGGCAAATTATCTGCCCCCCCTCCCCCTTCCCGTTGGCTATGACCCTGAATGAATGGTTCCAGTGTAAATAGGTCTGTAGCCAGGGTATTCAGGTTAATGCAACACTCCCTCCTTCCCCAAGAAAAAAAAAGTAAAATAACCTTTAAAAAAAAAGGTTCAGATGTCAAGGCAATGACATTCCTACTTAACCTTAGGAGCATTGCAAGTCCCACACATGAACCATACTTGTGCAACCAAGAAATCTAATATCCATGTTTCTTGTTTTGTAATCTATGATTATAAAGTATATATTAAAATATGTTGTTTGAAGAGCAACTAAAGAAACACAACCAATTAGATCAACAATTTGTTTATACCTTTGTATTCAATCATATGCTTTGCAGTATACATTTTGTTTTTCATTATTACTCATCCGTATTTCCTTTTCAAGTTTTGTTTTCTGAATAGTTTGATTTTGTCTTTAAACAATCACAATAGCACTTATAGTAGGTAAATTATAACAAATCAAATTTGTCAGCATGTGCAAAACAAATGATTTATGAAGAGGAAGACAACTGAAATTCTTTAATGTAATTCTCTATATATCTTTCCTAAATTCCAAATATCAAATGTTCTTAAACTAAATTTTGGTCATGGCTAAGATAATATCCATTTCCCTGTTCTCTTGTCACATTCAACATTTTGGGGAATAAAAGACCGGAAAACAAACAAAAACGAGCATTTTCTGGTTGTCCTATTCTGAGTCTCAAAATACTGCAATTTATGCTAATTAGGTATCTAACATGCTGTAAAATGGACAATATTTAGCTGATTTTGATGGAACTCTTTACTGTTTGCATGGTTTATATTTTATTTTAAATCACTTAAGCTCATGATGTTGCTTACTGTTAATATACCATTAATGTTGAAATTTGGTTTTCACTTAGCTGATATGCATCTCATAAAGTATGACTGATAGATTCCAAGAAATTTGTTTTAGCAAGAGCTTACATGTAATGCTGCTATGCTAAACAGCTATTTAAAAGTCTGTGAGCGACTGGAAGCTGAATTGCTGCATATTAAACACAAAGATAAACATATATTAAAATATAGTTACAAATTGCACATTTGACAGATTTTTGAATTTCAGTTCTTTGTACGCAAATCAAATTATTGATGTATGTAGTTGTTTGAAGAGCAGTGATTTTTGAAGAAAACAAAAGTACGCTTGTGATTCTTGGCCATCACTGAAATAAAAATAGATAAATAGCAATTAACAAATGATTCATGAGTTTTCTTACTGCATCATACACCATACAACTATTGCATATCAATAATCTTTGTTCAGTCATAGCTCAAAACCTAATCTTGCTATTTTTAAGTAGATTATAGCATATTTAATCCATACACCTTTAGGCAAATGGCCCGTGTATTGCTCTCTACATTTACATACTTTGCGTTTTACCTGTTACCAGGCACGTAGCCAGAAAATTTTATGGGGGAGCTGACCTCTATGAAAATAATTTCCACCTGAGTGAACTATATATAAAGTGGAAAAATTCAGAGGCATCACCGTTACAATAATTAAAATACGTCCCAAAAATTTGACATTCAGCAAGGTGGAAAGACCACGGCTCCTCCCCTTGGCTAAGCGCCTGCCTGTATCCTGGAGGTTGCAGCTACCATACGTAGAGGTGGGGTTATTCTTCACCAGTAGAAGGGATATTTTGCACGTCTCACACACTCCTTCACATTAAGACCCAACCACTTTGTTGCTATGTTTTATACCTTTCTTAAAAAATCTCTTTGAAAAGTAAGGAAGTAGACTTCATATTAAAGGGATTTTGCTGCTTGCAGCAATATTTTTTTGGAAAAATATGCCCCCTCTTGCCTTCCATCTTTTTTGTAAAAAATAAAATTGTACCCTCACTGTGTACTATATTAGCTTTTTAGCAATATCCTGCCTGCTGAGCTTGTGGAGATGATCCGCTGAAATTCTTAGTTTAACAAAAAAAGTTCCTTCACACAGCCCCTCGTCTGTAACAAATTATCCCCCTTCAAGGTGTTGGGGAAAACCTTTATTTATGTCCTTCTTTGAGTATAACTGAATCCCAGAACCCACCACCCTTTTAGGAGGAAAACAGTTCCTACAGGGGAATCACATTCAACATATGACTAATGATATATTTCCTCAAAGAATCAAAAGGTAAAGATTAGGGTCGTAAATCTCATCCGGAAAGTGGGTGGGATATGGCCTCTTATCCAAAAAGTGTGGGGGAGGGGGAGCAAGAGGCAACTCCAAAATGTACTGATATTTTAAAACTCTACAGAAAAGTGAGGGGGGGCATATCCCTTGTCCCCCAGGAATAACAGCCAAGGTTATGATGAATTAGTGTTCTGCTTTTTGAAGTCTGTTTTGTTCACCCCACAACTCTAGTAATCTCTGATTGTTTTTCTTGCAAACTTTATCTGCATTCTAGAAGCTTTTTTCTTTTGTAGCCATGATAAGAAAAAACACATTTCATATAATATTTTGATACTTTTTCAAAGCGGTAAGGGGAATACCCATGCATGGTGTATATGGATATTAAATAGTTTATGTCATTCATTGCTTCATGGAGATTGTAAATTATTGGTTTACAGAGCTGCAAAGAATGAGCCAATTTATGCTGAATCCAGTAAAAGAAGGTAATCATGAGTAAGATCGTAAAGGCAAATCTGGTCTCTGCTGGTGCACAGTTTTATTGGAGCTTTTATTGGGATTCTTTCTTTCTTTGCTGCCATAGTGAGGGGTGTAGTTGCAATGGGCCATTAATTAGGGTGATGTGATGTCCATAAAACTGATTCTATGCACACAAAAAAGTATGAATTACAGAAAGCACTTATCAGAATTCAGGTAAGAAAAAACAATGGTAGTTGACTAAAACGTGACCAAGTCTGTTTCTATTTTAAGAGTGATGTTCCTGCCAAATTTTGATAAGTGTTTTCTCGTGTGTCCTTGTAATTTTGGACATTGGTGGGCCAAGACCTCCACTTCTCAGGAATCCAGATTTCCCCCAACTGCCGTGATTCTTTTTTCTCGAGAAGCAAAATGATCTGTTGCTGTTACTTCTTGAGGTACAGTATTCCCTGGAATGGGTGGGGGACCGGTCTAACTCTCACTTGCTTCTTAAACTTATCTTTATGTAGACAGAAAAGTCTTATCTTAAGTGTGCTTATTTAGATGAAAGTGTTTTATATAAACTTGGGGTGAAAGTTATACTAACACTTCATTAAGTGAAATTTTTTAGCACTTATGCCCCAAAGAAGATCAGTGTTATGACATTCACTGGAATGGGTGGGAGATGTGCCTTTTTCTCATTTGCTTCTTCAACTTTGTTATCTAATTGATATAGACAAAAAGTTCTTAACCTAGCTGCTGCAGATGAAAGTGCTTTACATATATTTTGAGGTGAAAGTTTACATGGGATTTGGTATTTATACTAACACATTGTTTAGTGATCATTTTCAGGAACTTGCTCCATTAATTGAGACAAATGAAAAAAATCAGTGTTACAGTCAAAGTGATACCACATGCAATGTATTGTTTGGTTCAAATTAAAAGCATAATTTTTAAATTTTCCTTGATTTTCCATGTTTTGAAAGAAAGATTATCAACTGCAGTTGTCTGGCTTGCCCATATGAAAACATGTTATCAAAATTTCCTAATTTCATTTGATGTATTGGCTGTAGGAAAAATATCTTGTCTACTAATTGACCATGAAAATAGAAACTACCAAATAAAATATGATGACAGAAGCAGGGTATCTTGACAACAATCAAAACTTTAAGTGTGTGATTACAGTGCCTTAACATTTTAGCTGTTTACTCAAAGCATACAGCCTAATGTACATGTATCAAACCAAAAACGCTTTGGTCCCTAGTTTGACACTCAAGTTTGCTACTAGTCATTTCATCATGTTAGCATTTGTTACTAACACGTACAAGCATGTATAGTACTGGTGTTTGATTTAGCTGTTGATCAAAGGTTGAATTCCACCTACATTATGATACATGCAAAATGTAAACATTAAATGGCAGTTGAGCCATTGTTTTGCAATGGGTTCATTGCTAATGGAGTAATGTTCTTAGTTTCCTGTTTTAGCAATTTGGTAGGCTAATGTATGAAACTAACAAAAAATGTGATGGATGAGCAATAAGGGGTTGAGAATGATTTTAGTGTAGTTTTTCCCACATAGTTGTAAAAGAACCAGTGAACTATACCCTGGTGGCTTTTGCATTTTCAGGGAGGGAGAAATGCAGGGATTTTTTAAAGGAATTTTATTGGTGGGCAAATTGATGGCAAAATGGCATCGGTAGACAGTGAATCCCTAAAGCAGAAGCAGTACCATTGGGTTGGGGAGGGTTTGTATCTGTGTGGGGGACTGGGCTGTATCTTTGTGGGGACAGGTGTATATGTGTGGGGGACTGGGGTGGATCTGTGTGGGGACTGGGGTGTATCTGTGTGGGGTGGGACTGGGGTGTATCTGTGTGGGGGGACGGTGTATCTGTGGGGGGGACAGGGGACTGGGGGGACTGTGGATCTGTGTGGGGATCTGTGGGGGACTGGGGTGTATCTGTGGGGAGAACTGGGTGTATCTGTGTGGGGACTGGGGTGTATCTGTGTGGGGACTGTGTATCTGTGTGGGGACTGGGGTTGGATCTGTGTGGGGACTGGGGTGTATCTGTGGGGGGACTGGGTTGTATCTGTGTGGGGACTGGGGTGGATCTGTGTGGGGACTCTGTGTGGGGGGGACTAGGGTGTGTGTGGGGGACTGGGGTGTATCTGTGTGGGGGACTAGGGTGTATCTGTGTGGGGACTAGGGTGTATCTGTGTGGGGGACTGGGGTGGATCTGTGTGGGGGGACTGGGGTGTATCTGTGTGGGGAGGGTGTATCTGTGTGGGGACTGGGTGGATCTGTGTGGGGACTGGGGTGTATCTGTGGGGGGAACTGGGGTGTATCTGTGGGGGACTGGGGTGTATCTGTGGGTGGGGACTGAGGTGTATCTGTGTGGGGGACTGAGGTGTATCTGTGTGGGGGACTAGGGTGTATCTGTGTGGGGGGACTAGGGTGTTCTGAGAGAGACATATCCTGCACCTTTTTGGTTCCGATGCTAATAGCATAAGGAACCTATGCAGTCATGCTGACATGTATGTATGTATGTGTTTCTGTGACAGCAAGCTTGTAAGCACAATATCTCAAGAACGATACTCCGAATTCATGTCATATGTGGTACACAGATTGCCCATGGTCCGTAGATGTGCCCTATAGTTTTGGTGGTGATGTCATGCATATTAATGAGTAGGCGGGGCTTAATGTAAATATCTTGAAATGCTCATATTTTTACAACCTGTGTGTCTGTTTTGTTTCATATTGGGTGTAATTATGCTGTTAGCTAGTGTGTACATGTTCATGGTACAAAAATGTTGAATTTCATTAATAGTGGATGGGGCTTAAAATGATTTTGTTGAAAAGAGCTTGTAGCATTGTATCTCAAGAATGGTAAACTGGATTTATGTCTCATTTGGTAGATATTCCATATGGTCTGTAGATGTGCGCTATTGTTTTTGGTGGTGATGTAATGCATATTAATGAATAGGCGGGGCTTAATATAAAAATCTTGAAATGCTCTTATTTTGACGATCACATGTTTGATTTTTTCATATTCAGTGCAATTATGTTGTTAGCTAGTGTGTATGTGTTCATTGTATAAAAATGTTGAATTTTATTAATATGTGTAGTAGCCAGGTTTTAATATGGTTTTGCTAAAAGACCTTGTATACATGGTATCTCAAAAAGGACAAACTGGATTCACGTCATGTGCAGTACAGATAGCCCATGGTCTGTAGATGTGCCCTAATGTTTTTGGTGGTGATGTCATGCATGTTATTTAGTAGGCGGGGCTTAATGTTAAAATCTTTAAATGCTCATATTTTAACAATCACATGTATGTTTTTTTTCATATTTCGTAGAACTATCATTTTAGCTAGTTTGTACGTGTTCATTTTATGAAAACATTGAATATCATTAATGTGCATAGTGGGCGGGGCTTAATATGATTTTGCTGAAAGAGATTGTAAACACAATATCTCATATATTTCATGATATGCAATGACATAACAGTTAATTCAAAGTCAATCAGCATGAAAAAAAGCATACAACCACAACCTTTTGGTTCAGGTTATTTGATAAGAAAATAATGACAAAAAATAAATAGAAACTCTCCTTAAGAGTAAATTTTTCCCTTCAAATCATATGATTTTTTTTTTTAAAGTGGTAGCCCAAGTGAACTGACTGCATGGTGGGCCAGTCAGATGAATATGCTCTTTGATTGATGTATGAAAAACATCAATGTAGACACAAGGTGTACTATGTGCATTTGAATACAATTCGGAAAGGGGTTTAAATTTTCCATTTGGAGAAAGTTATTAATTATAACATCAAGTCTAGTTTCATGTGCTGATCATCTTAATAAGAAGTGTGTGGGTTAATATGGTAATTGAAATTAAATGCAGTGAAAAAACATACCGTCTGGCATGGAGCTTGCATTGCACTGGTACTCTCGTCTTAACTTGTTATCTTAAAGATTGCTGATCAACAAAAATCAATGCTATATATGAAAAGTGCATTCAAATCAATATACGTAATAGAAAGTTTCAATTTATACACAATTCACCTCATTACTCATATATGTCATTTTTATTAAGTGGTTCACCCTTTTTAAAACGACATAAACTGAAGCACAGGTCCCTCTCTTGTCTTGGTTCAACAAGGACGACCATCAAATGGGAACTAGACTGAAAGTGAGCATGTAATTTTTGAGAGACCCTTAAATATTCAGCAAATCTTTGTGACCCACATGGATAGCTGCAAAACTTCTGCAATACCAATATTTACACCAAATAGTTAGATAAAATATAACACAGCCATTTGCTTTCACATCTCAGTCCAACAAAATTAAGTTCAAATTAGAATTTTGAATACATTTTTGGAAGCAGTGGTTCACTAACACTAACTGACTGATATCATGTTTCCTTTTTTCTGGTTGATTTCTCTTTAAGTAGTTAATGAAATACATACTATGTGAGGACGAAGGAATTGTGTTTAATTTCATGATTGAAAAATAGGAATTAAGAAATGGTGTAAGTTTAATTAAGAAAACAGATACATATCATTGGCACAGTATGGAATGATGTGTGAGCATTTTACAGTAGGATAATTTGGCCCCTTTTATACAGTCTGAACTGATCTAAGTTATTGTTTTGTCCTTAAATCATTATACATAGTTATATTTTCATTTGAGCTATTTTTCACTCATTCATCCCATATGCTGCATTCCATCATCCTGCATTGCCAGAGCACTTTCCTGGCTGATAGGCCTTGTTAAAGATGTGCTTGACTAGGGTCCCTAAGACAACTTGAGACTTCTCAGCCCACTGATGATTATTAGAAATTACCATTGCTTTCAGTGGTTCTTGCTTTGGGTGGCAGGAACATGCAATTGTACTGTTGGGTTAAACATGCCACCATGGTACTAACGACTATCAAATGCGATCACTTTCAGTGAAAATATGCAAGAAATATTGGCATTTGGTCGAGTCTTTTAGAATAAGTGTTTCTGTGTGGCATGATAAAAGCTCAAAAAGACATTTTCTTATTTCATTAAATTATCTTTTTGTACATCAGGAATCAAACTGGTCCAAGCCCCGCACCCAGAGCCAATTCTCAACATGGTGAAGCTGATAAAGAGGTAAGTGCATCTCTTCTTTTAATTAGTACATTCATTTAAAGAGTTAATCTCATCAACAACAACAAAAATGTGTATTTTATTTCACGAGTCTTTCTCATGTAGGAATTAAGAAATGGTGTAAGTTTGATTAATTAAGAAAACAGTTCTTATGTTATTGATTGACTTTTCAGTATTTGTGCAAATATTTCAACCGAGCAGAAACTTTGAATATGGTATTCAATATTTATCTTCATATCTGGCCTTAGTGTTGAATCTCCAAGCTTTATCCCAATTACCCTGGGCAGTAGTTTTCTTTTGATTTTGTTGGAATTTGAAAAATCTATATATAGAGATCACAGGGCATTTAACTTATAGCTGAATATGAAAGATCTTTTGCAAAAAAGAACAAAACTCCTCAAGAAAGATATCACCACATTCAAAGGGCACAGAGAAGTAGCAGTTTCAGTATATCACCACATTCAAAGGGCACAGAAGTAGCAATTTCAGTGTACATTTTGAGTATTTTAGCTACATAAGATTCTTTCAAAAGTTTGTTCTCTTTTGACTGTAATTTGTATGTTTTTAACTGATACAGCAAGCACTAGAATGTACGTCAGGTTATATACACTCAGGGAAATTTGAATATTGGTTTCTGTTGTTTGTTATATGTTTGGATTTCGATACAGATATAAAAAAAAAAATCAATATTGTAATATTCATGGCTATAACCCAAAATATATTTAATAGTCATTCATTTTCATGTGAAATAAACTTAAAGGAGTATTAAAGAACAAACATTTGTTTAAAGGAACTAAAATGGAAATCCATACATATGATCAGTATATCACAAAATTGTTATGTCACTATCCCACTGTCAAATACCTTTTTGAATTTTACAAATCCACTGATTATCATCTTCTTTATGTATAATGATCTTTTTGTAGTTGCAGTCACACCCTAAAGCAACTTACAGAACTGTATCTTAATATTTATGTATCTTAACTATGACTTACTATATCAATGTAGTGTAGTTAAGCATTTATTTTTGTTAATCAAACATTTAATTATAATACTCGAAAATGAAGATACATTAGAACAACCACACCCATCCATTAACTATGATGAATAATAGACCATCTCCCTTCATTACAAAGCGCTTTCTTTCATATACAGTAGCTCTAAGTGGTTATAGCAACAGATTCCATGAAGCTTGCTGCAATCATGTTTAACACAGCAGTTCAATACTGTAACGAGCCCATATTAAGGGGAATCCCCTTCAGTGTTATGACTGCTTTTATCTTACTGTAGATGTTTACTCAATCAAAATTGGCTTTGTGTGTAAACCATGTATGATGAGTGCATATTGAAAATTATAATTTCCATATGCACATTCATAGTGTACAATGCAGTTGTGTATAGAGTTGACTGTATATTGCAATTGCATGCATATACATACATTTTATGATAAAAATGTGTATCAATTTATTTGGTTTGTGAAGTAATACAAAATAAGCAGTCACAAATAGTTTGTATCATCTTCAGTGTAAATATGAATAAGCCATTTCCTGTTAGAGATTTCCCTATAAACATTTATGATAAACTTGTCCAATTATACGTATGTAGTAATACCTATGCAGTTGAAAAAGGACATCAATACTTTTTGTGTGGCTGCGGAGAGCTATATTGTGACTGATACACAAATAATATTTCATTAAATTTCAGAATAATTCTAAATCAGGGAGCTAGTGCCTTTTAGAAATTATTGCTAACAGTATTTTCGGAATCCATGCATATCCACATGGATACATATCCTGCTGACAAATTTGACTTATCCTATTTGCATATAAAAACAATATCTTCTTGAGTATAAGAATAAATGATTGCCCAAAAAGCAATATCCTTTTATTTGTTAAATGTGTTCTTCAGTTGAAGCCATGCAGTTGTACATTTTATTTCGTCATTGCTGATTATACCTGTTACCGAAGAGGTACATGTATATATGTTTCAAAATACTCAAAAGGGAATCAGATGTTGACTTTCAAAATATTTTTTAGAGAGGATTGAAAAACAAATGATTTACTTAAATTATGGAAGATGTGTTCATTTGCATATGTCACAGATTATTGCGCAATAAGCCCCAGCAATTGAAAATGCTGTACAATGGTCAGATTTTAACCGATTTCATGTTTGTTTTGCTGTATTAATAATCCATTGTCATTTTTGAAGCAAAAAAGCTCAAATTGCTTCTACATGTCACTCAGAGGTTTTAGAATTGGGGTGCCCCCCCACAAGCAGATTTCACCTTTATAGTTGCATGCATGCTTTTTGCCCAATTGGGAGATGAAATTGGGAAATCATTAATGTAAAATTGAAAAATGATTGGATATTTTGGTAAAATTGGCCAAAATTTTCTGAAAACTGGCGGAAATTCCCAAAATTGAAGAAAACTTCCAGAAAACTCGCCAAAATTTCCCAGAAATGAAGGAAAGTTTCTTTAAATGAAGAAAATTTTCTGTAAATGACAGAAATTTTCTGAAAATGATGGAAATATCCCGGAAGTGGAAGAAATTGAAGGGATTTCCCGATTAGCAGCAACTTTTAATAGAAATTTGTTCATTTACCAGTGCAATTTTCCACTAGTCACCTGGAAAATTTGTTTGTTTTTTCCCTGATAGGTGACCTTTCCTACGCTCCTGATGTCACTAGTTCTTTATAAGGACCTTACCCCATGCTTGTCATATGGTATAGAGAGCATTACAATTTTAGGTTGCCACAGTCTCACCTAGAAAGGCAATTTCCATGTAAAACAACTGATACCAGGGCAACCAACACAGATTTGAGAGTTGAGGGGCCAGGACAAATAGATGAAGGCCTATTTGGAAATTATTGCTTGCAAAGATATTTTAATTATATAATTATTGCTTTAAAACTTACTTCCCCCTCCCCCCCCCCCCCCCCTTGGTGTCAGACCCTTATTACACACAAATAGTCAAGGTTTGATCCCCATATGAACAAACTACAAACCAATCTACAGTATCACAGTTATAATAATTGTTACATTATTGTAGTAACCCTTTTCAATTGACTCTATTCGTATTTTTCTTTGAGATTCATACGATATTGCCCAATTTCCTTCTTAAAGGTAAGTGATTCAATCTAAAAACTGCTGCCATGGGAGATTTTAATGAAACAGATATTAAGAAAATTTGCTTTTTGTGAAAATATTTCTTGAAAATTCTGTCTGACAATTTTTTTTTAAGTATAAAGCCATTTCTGCACTATACAGAAGTTACTTCTAACTTTAAAATATAAACAAATCCCAGTCCATTGGACATTTTGTGGCAGTTTTAGAGGAACTTGTACAGTACTCAAGAAATAGAGGGTGCTTTTTCAATATTAATCTTACACCAGGGAGCTCCCTGTCAAGGAGGAAGTACATTGAGTCAAAAAGGGTAAACAATGACTGTTTGATTTGTGTATATATACATTTCAATGGAATTTCTTCTTTGTTCTTCAAATAGCGCAAGTTGTCACTGGCAGTGTATGTGTGTGTTGACTTTGGTACTGTGTATGCAATGTAGCATAGAAGTGCATTTACTTCCTTTAGAACAAAAATTACCTTATTCCCCCCCCCCCTTCCCTTTCATTTCATTATTTTACCCTGCTACAGGGTAAAATGGTGTAACAAATATTGGTCATTATGCACTTGTCAGTTGTATGACTTACCCCCGGCAATATTAGTCAAAGGTGGGTCATTGACCTATGAAACGGTGACTCACATGTGCGTCATTGTACCAAATTGTCAGTCACCAGAGTGACTCTGGAGTGAGTCAATTTACTTCAAACCCATTGACTTTGCACAGAGGCGAGTGATTTGGCTTAGTCATTTGCACAATAAATGCCAGTCACCTAAGTGACCGAGGGGTGAGTCAATGTACATATTTTGACCACCCACTTTGGTGCAATGACTCACCTTGTCCGGGGGTGTAGGGGTGAGTCACACAATTGACAAGTGCATTACTGCGGAAATGATAGTTATAAATAATAGAAATACAGGGGAATACCAAAAACCTATACCTGTAATATATGACTGATGTCATATTAAATCAATACTTATAAAAACAAAATAAGAGAAACCTAGGCATCTATTTAATTATATGTATGTCTTGATGGATTGCTAAGATCGTACCTCTCCCCACCCCATCCTCAAAAATTGATGATATCAAAAGGTTCATACATATGGCACTTGATGGTAGAAGGCATATTAGCTTCTTCAGAATGATCTAATAATGTAAATAAGTTTCATTGAAAAAGCATAAGACCCGGCTGGTATCATAGAATTTATATTAAAACCATTTCACACCTATTTATTTCAAACTGAAGAAATTCTATACAAATGGAAATATCAAAGGTCGGTTTCATATCTTTATAGCACCAGGGTGCATATTTCAAGTGATAAGGAAGAGTGTGTAACTTTCTTTCAAATCAAGTTGTTAATGATAGGTTATTAGGGCTATCAGGGCTTTGATAACTGCAGGATTCATGTATGATAACACAGTAGTATTTTCATGTAAGATAGGTTTAAAGTCTGCCCAGTAGCTATCTCTGACCTTGTTGTCTATACCAGTGTCTTATTTACTTTTTCAGATGTCATAAATGTCTAAAAGATGGATTATGATGTACAATCATAGAATGTACTGGAATATATTTTAAAATGACACTCAGCTCAGATTGCTGTGGGCAAGATATACAAAAAATGAAAGCTGTTTACGATGATTGATACACATAATATATTCTTCTTCAGTTCGATACCTAAGTTTACACCTTTTTGGTATCAGGGACGACCTAATAATTAGGGACATTAAAGTCACCGGTTGGTTTTCTTGTAGATGTGGACTCTCCAGGGGGAAACAATATACCTCCTGAAATTGTAGGCATTTTCATTGCTGTCTCTGTTTGTTCTGTGCAGGCAGACTGTGTATGAAAATATGTGTATTTAGGTACATTCTCAGAGTAATATATTCTAACATCTATGTCCCCAGTTATGTGATTCAGATTGCATGCTGTCCCCAGTTGAGCGAATGAACTTTAACACATCACCTGTGTCCATGATTAGTATCTTATATGTAGTGGTCCCATTGGAGGACATACCAGGGATGGCTGAGCCGGGGGGTTCAGCCCCCAATAATTTTAAGTGAGCATGTGTTATCACGTTACCCTAGCTCAATTCCAATATTGTCATCACATGTCACCTGACCTCATTAGCCCCCCTTACCTAATATTTTGAAAGCTCCGCCACCCCTGCATATACATGTGTGTGCCCAGTCAGTATTTACTAGATTACAATCCTGTTCCCTTACCTAATATTTTGAAAGCTCCGCCACCCCTGCATATACATGTGTGTGCCCAGTCAGTATGTACTAGATTACAATCCTGTTTTGCGCCATTGAAAAGAAAATGATGAGTGTTAATGAAAATGGGTTGTGAAATTGTGACCAATGCATTAATTAACAATCTCAATAGGCTTAAAAAAATGTCCAGGGATGATATCAATGTTTGGATGAATCAAAATGCATGTTCCCGGTTGTGACTCCCTACATATGCGTGTTAACGACAAAATATGTTTGAAAACCCGCATTTCCAATTTTAGTCAAAACTTGGCATAGGCGTCTCCCAAATTTTGGGGGTCAAGTGTCAGAGGTCAAATGAAACAATTTATTACCGAGGATCATATGCTTATCTTTTATCGAAAAAACATGTCGTCTTGAAAAGTAACATAGGTGAGTATAAAACTTTTTTAAGTATCTTTCCTGAAAAATATGCAACATTTTCCTAAGAACTTTCAGGTTTTCCTCAAAATTTATAACTCTCAAAGTATTTCCTCAAAACTTCCTGACTTTTCCCTTAAAATTTCATTTCTTCTGTGTAGATGATGGAAGGTAAACTGGGATTTTATTTATGGTCCCCAATCCCCTTCCTTCAAAAAAAAAAAAAGTCTAGCTAAGTCACTGCCTGATTCACTGGGTAACTCAATTGTGTTTTAATGAGATTAGTGTAATCCTGCTTTCTTTAAATAAAACTCACTTTACACCTCTCCACTGTCAGAGATCACAACAATACAGTAGGTAGTGCATAATAAGGCAAAGAAAGCCAAGCAGGAAGTCACAACAAAGCTTCTGTGGAGATCACTTTAGTAAAATTAAGTAAACCTATACTATAGGTACATGTAGCTTGCACAGAGCAGTGTTTATCTTAATTGACTATCAAAGTTAAATAAATTCACTGTGTGGTTGGCACAAATATCTGTTTTAAGTGCATATCTATTTCCTAGGAAGAATTGTGTAATACAAATTTTGAAAGCTTCACTTTCCTCATATATTTTTTTACAAAATACATATATCATTTTTTGAATGAAAAACCTTTAATAATTAATAAACTTTAAAGCCAAAAACTTGTGCCAACACATGGAAATACGTGTAAAACCCTGAAAACCTGTGTCAGAACAATAAAAGAGTTCTGTGAAAAAGTGTGTCAATGCATGTCTTAATCCTATCAAAGTTAAATAAAATCACAGGATGAAGCGGTTGGCACAAATATCTGTTTTAAGTTCATATCTATTTCCTTGGAAGAATTGTGTAATACCAAATTGTGAAAGCTTGACTTTCTCATATTATATCTTTTACAAAATACATATATTATATTTTTGAATGAAAATACCTATAATACTTCATAAACTTTTAGGCCCAAAACATGTGCCAACACATGGAAATACATGTAAAACCCTGAAAACATGTGTCAGAACAATGAAAGAGTTATGTGAAAAAGTGTGTCAATGCGTGTCTTAATCCTTTTAAAGTTAAATAAATTCACAGGATCAAGTGGTTGGCACAAAAATCTGTTTTAAGTTCATATCTATTTCCTAGGAAGAATTGTGTAATACCAAATTTTAAAAGCTCGACTTTCCTCATATTATGTCTTTTACAAAATACATATATTATGTTCTTAAATGAAAATACCTATAATACTTCATAAACTTTTAAGCCAAAAGCCTGTGCCAACACATGGAAATACGTAGAACCCTGAAAACCTGTGTCAGAACAATGAAAGAGTTCTGTGAAAAAGTGTGTCAATGCATGTCTTAATCCTATCAAACTTAAATAAATTCACAGGATCAAGTGGTTGGCACAAATATCTTTTTCTGTTTTAAATTCATATCTCTTTTCCTAGGAAGAATTGTGTAATACTAATTTTTGAAAGCTCGACTTTCCTTGTATGTCTTTTACAAAATAACACATATATTGATGTTCTTGAATGAAAAAGTACCTATAATAAGGCTTTAAAACTTTTTTAAAAGCAGCCCAAAACATGTGCCAACACATGGAAATACGTTTAAACCCCTGAAAACCTGTGTCAGAACAATGAAAGAGTTATTTGAAAAAGTGTGTTAAAGAGTTATTTGAAAAAGTGTCTTAATCCTATCAAAGTTGAATAAATTCGCTGTGTGGTTGGTACAAATATCTGTTTTAAGTCCATATCTATTTCCTAGGAAGAATTGTGTAATACCAAATTTTGAAAGCTCGACTTTCCTCATATGTCTTTTACAAAATACGTATATTATGTTTTTAAATGAAAATACCTATAATACTTCATAAACTTTTAAGCCGAAATCATGTGCCAACACATGAAAATACGTGTAAAACCCTGAAAACCTGTGTCAGAACAATGAAAGAGCTATGTGAAAAAGTGTGTCAATGCGTGTCTTAATCCTATCAAAGTTAAATAAATTCACAGGATCAAGTGGTTGGCACAAATATCTGTTTTAAGTGCATATCTATTTCCTAGGAAGAATAGTGTAATACCAAATTTTGAAAGCTTGACTTTCCTCATATTATATCTTTTACAAAATACACATTAATGTTTTTGAATAAAAATACCTATAATACTTTATAAACTTTTAAGCCCAAAACATGTGCCAACACATGGAAATATGTGTAAACCCCTGAAAACCTGTGTCAGAACAATGAAAGAGTTATGTGAAAAAGTGTGTCAATGCGTGTCTTAATCCTATCAAACCTAAATAAATGCACTGTGTGGTTAACAAATATCTGTTTTTAAGGCCATATCTATTTCCTAGGAAGAATTGTGTAATACCAAATTTTGAAGCTTGACTTTCCTCATATTATATCTTTTACAAAATGCATATATTATGTTTTTGAATGAAAATACCTATAATACTTCATAAACTTTTAAGCCCAAAACATGTGCCAACACATGGAAATACATGTAAAACCCTGAAAACATGTGTCAGAACAATGAAAGAGTTATGTGAAAAAGTGTGTCAATGCGTGTCTTAATCCTTTTAAAGTTAAATAAATTCACAGGATCAAGTGGTTGGCACAAAAATCTGTTTTAAGTTTATATCTATTTCCTAGGAAGAATTGTGTAATACCAAATTTTGAAAGCTCGACTTTCCTCATATTATGTCTTTTACAAAATACATATATTATGTTCTTAAATGAAAATACCTATAATACTTCATAAACTTTCAAGCCAAAAGCCTGTGCCCACACATGGAAATACGTGTAGAACCCTGAAAACCTGTGTCAGAACAATGAAAGAGTTCTGTGAAAAAGTGTGTCAATGCATGTCTTAATCCTATCAAACTTAAATAAATTCACAGGATCAAGTGGTTGGCACAAATATCTGTTTTAAATTCATATCTATTTCCTAGGAAGAATTGTGTAATACTAATTTTTGAAAGCTCGACTTTCCTTGTATGTCTTTTACAAAATACATATATTGATGTTCTTGAATGAAAATACCTATAATAAGGCTTTAAAAACTGTTCAGCCCAAAACATGTGCCAACACATGGAAATACGTGTAAACCCCTGAAAACCTGTGTCAGAACAATGAAAGAGTTATGTGAAAAAGTGTGTTAATGCGTGTCTTAATCCTATCAAAGTTGAATAAATTCGCTGTGTGGTTGGTACAAATATCTGTTTTAAGTCCATATCTATTTCCTAGGAAGAATTGTGTAATACCAAATTTTGAAAGCTCGACTTTCCTCATATGTCTTTTACAAAATACGTATATTATGTTTTTAAATGAAAATACCTATAATACTTCATAAACTTTTAAGCCAAAAACCTGTGCCAACACATGGAAATACGTGTAAAACCCTGAAAACCTGTGTCAGAACAATGAAAGAGTCCTGTAAAAAAGTGTGTCAATGCGTGTCTCAATCCTATCAAAGTTAAATAAATTCACAGGATGAAGTGGTTGGCACAAATATCTGTTTTAAGTGCATATCTATTTCCTAGGAAGAATAGTGTAATACCAAATTTTGAAAGCTTGACTTTCCTCATATTATATCTTTTACAAAATACATATTAATGTTTTTGAATAAAAATACCTATAATACTTTATAAACTTTTAAGCCCAAAACATGTGCCAACACATGGAAATATGTGTAAACCCCTGAAAACCTGTGTCAGAACAATGAAAGAGTTATGTGAAAAAGTGTGTCAATGCGTGTCTTAATCCTATCAAACCTAAATAAATGCACTGTGTGGTTAACACAAATATCTGTTTTTAAGGCCATATCTATTTCCTAGGAAGAATTGTGTAATACCAAATTTTGAAGCTTGACTTTCCTCATATTATATCTTTTGGAAAAATGCATATATTATGTTTTTGAATGAAAATACCTATAATACTTCATAAACTTTTAAGCCCAAAACATGTGCCAACACATGGAAATACATGTAAAACCCTGAAAACATGTGTCAGAACAATGAAAGAGTTATGTGAAAAAGTGTGTCAATGCGTGTCTTAATCCTTTTAAAGTTAAATAAATTCACAGGATCAAGTGGTTGGCACAAAAATCTGTTTTAAGTTTATATCTATTTCCTAGGAAGAATTGTGTAATACCAAATTTTGAAAGCTCGACTTTCCTCATATTATGTCTTTTACAAAATACATATATTATGTTCTTAAATGAAAATACCTATAATACTTCATAAACTTTCAAGCCAAAAGCCTGTGCCAACACATGGAAATACGTGTAGAACCCTGAAAACCTGTGTCAGAACAATGAAAGAGTTCTGTGAAAAAGTGTGTCAATGCATGTCTTAATCCTATCAAACTTAAATAAATTCACAGGATCAAGTGGTTGGCACAAATATCTGTTTTAAATTCATATCTATTTCCTAGGAAGAATTGTGTAATACTAATTTTTGAAAGCTCGACTT
Source organism: Chiridota heheva (assembly GCA_020152595.1). NCBI lineage: Eukaryota > Metazoa > Echinodermata > Holothuroidea > Apodida > Chiridotidae > Chiridota > Chiridota heheva. Next base: position 141,743 of record JAIGNY010001916.1, on the reverse strand, counting down.
TCCTTGTATGTCTTTTACAAAATACATATATTGATGTTCTTGAATGAAAATACCTATAATACTTTATAAACTTTTAAGCCCAAAACATGTGCCAACACATGGAAATATGTGTAAACCCCTGAAAACCTGTGTCAGAACAATGAAAGAGTTATGTGAAAAAGTGTGTCAATGCGTGTCTTAATCCTTTTAAAGTTAAATAAATTCACAGTGTGGTTGGCACAAATATCTGTTTTAAGTTCATATCTATTTCCTAGGAAGAATTTTGAAAGCTCGACTTTCCTCATATTATGTCTTTTATAAAATACATATATTATATTTTTAAATGAAAATACCTATAGTACTTCATAAACTTTTAAGCCAAAAGCCTGTGCTAATACATGGAAATACAGGTAAAACCCTGAAAACATGTGTCAGAACAATGAAAGAGTTCTGTGAAAAAGTGTGTCAATGCATGTTTTAATCCTATCAAAGTAAAATAAATTCACAGGATCAAGTGGTTGGCACAAATATCTGTTTTAGGTTCATATCTCTTTCTTAGGAAGATTTAAGTGATACCAAATTTTGAGGCTTGACTTTTCTCATATTATATCTTTTACAAAATACATATATTATGTTTTTGAATCAAAATACCTATAATACTTTATAAACTTTTAAGCCCAAAACATGTGCCAACACATGGAAATACGTTTAAACCCCTGAAAACCTGTGTCAGAACAATGAAAGAGTTATGTGAAAAAGTGTGTCAATGCGTGTCTTAATCCAATCAAACCTAAAAAAATGCACTGTGTGGTTGGCACAAATATCTGTTTTTAAGTCCATATCTATTTCCTGGGAAGAATAGTGTAATACCAAATTTGAAAGCTTGACTTTCCTTATATTATATCTTTTACAAAATACATATTGATGTTTTTGAATAGAAATACCTATAGTACTTCATAAACTTTTAAGCCCAAAACATGTGCCAACACATGGAAATACGTAAAACCCTGAAAACCTGTGTCAGAACAATGAAAGAGCTATGTGAAAAAGTGTGTCAATGCGTGTCTTAATCCTATCAAAGTTAAATAAATTCACAGGATCAAGTGGTTGGCACAAATATCTGTTTTAAGTGCATATCTATTTCCTAGGAAGAATTGTGTAATTTTGAAGCTTGACTTTCCTCAGAATTATTACTTTTAATACTGAACAAGTAGAGAAAGTTACTGGTTTACATGGTCTCTTAAAGAGATAATTATATTTTACATCTTTATCTAAAACCAGTGGCATATCTAAAAGGAAGGAAAAGGGCCTTATCAGGAATTTCCAAAAATCCAGAAAATTTGCACAACAGAAAAATCAGTATGTTGAATTGTTTTGGTAATCCTGATGAAAGCCATCTTGGGAAAAATTAATATAATATTTCCGAAAATTGAATCTTTAAGTTAGGCCTACTTAGCCGGTTAGAGTTATCAAGTTATTTCCTAACATTTTAGATATTTGTCCTCAAATTATCTTACTCAAAAACTCCAAAGCTTTCATTAAAATATCATAACTTGTCCTAAAAATTTCTGAAGTATCTTTTCTAAAAATATGCAACATTTTCCCAAAAACTTCTCAGGTTTTCCTCAAAATATCTTAATTTTCTTTAAAATGTTCTTATTTCCCCTCAAAATACCCAAAGTCACTTTTCCTCAAATTTCAAAATTCTCAAAGTTTTTCTCTTAGAATTTCATTTCTTCTGTGTGTAGGGGAGGGAGGGTAAACTGGGGTTTTATTCATGATCCCCACTCCCCCTTCCTTTATAAAAGTCTAGCTAAGTCACAGCCTGATTCACTGGGTAACTCTATTGTGTTTAAACGAGATTAGTGTAATCCTGCTTTCTTTAAACAAAAACACACTTCACACCTCTTTACTGTCAGAGACCACAACAATCCAGCAGGTAGTGCATAATAAGGCAAAGAAAGCCAAGCAGGCAGTCACAACAAAGGCTTCTGTGGAGATCACTTAAGTGAAACCAAGTGAACCTATACTATAGGTGCATGTAGCTTGCACAAAGTACAGTGTTTATCTTAATTGACTATCAAAGTTAAAATAAATTTACTGTGTGCTTGGCACAAATATCTGTTTTAAGTTCATATCTATTTCCGAAGAGGACTTGTGTAATACCAAATTGTGAAAGCTTGACTTTTCTCAAATTATGCATATTATGTCTTTTAAAAAATACATATATATTGTTTTGAATGAAAATACTTATAATACTTCATAAACTTTAAAGCAAAAACAAATGCCAACACATGGAAATACGTGTAAAACCCTGAAAACCTGTGTCAGAACAATAAAAGAGTTATGTGAAAAAGTGTGTCAATGCGTGTCTTAATCCTTTTAAAGTTAAATAAATTCACAGTGTGGTTGGCACAAATATCTGTTTTAAGTTCATATCTATTTCTAGGAAGAATTGTGTAATACTAAATTTTGAAAGCTTGACTTTCCTCATATTATGTCTTTTATAAAATACATATATTATATTTTTAAATGAAAATACCTATAGTACTTCATAAACTTTTAAGCCAAAAGCCTGTGCTAATACATGGAAATACAGGTAAAACCCTGAAAACATGTGTCAGAACAATGAAAGAGTTCTGTGAAAAAGTGTGTCAATGCATGTCTTAATCCTATCAAAGTTAAATAAATTCACAGGATCAAGTGGTTGGCACAAATATCTGTTTTAAGTTCATATCTCTTTCTTAGGAAGATTTAGGTGATACCAAATTTTGAGGCTTGACTTTTCTCATATTATATCTTTTACAAAATACATATATTATGTTTTTGAATGAAAATACCTATAATACTTTACAAACTTTTAAGCCCAAAACATGTGCCAACACATGGAAATACGTGTAAACCCCTTAAAACCTGTGTCAGAACAATGAAAGAGTTATGTGAAAAAGTGTGTTAATGTGTGTCTTAATCCAATCAAACCTAAATAAATGCACTGTGTGGTTGGCACAAATATCTGTTTTAAGTCCATATCTATTTCCTAGGAAGAATTGTGTAATACCAAATTTTGAAGCTTGACTTTCCTCATATTATATCTTTTACAAAATGCATATATTATGTTTTTGAATGAAAATACCTATAATACTTCATAAACTTTTAAGCCAAAATCATGTGCCAACACATGGAAATACGTGTAAAACCCTGAAAACCTGTGTCAGAACAATGAAAGTGTTATGTGAAAAAGTGTGTCAAGGCGTGTCTTAATCCTATCAAAGTTAAATAAATTCACAGGATGAAGTGGTTGGCACAAATATCTGTTTTAAGTTCATATCTATTTCCTAGGAAGAATTGTGTAATTTTGAAGCTTGACTTTCCTCAGAATTATTACTTTTAATACTGAACAAGTAGAGAAAGTTACTGGTTTACATGGTCTCTTAAAGAGATAATTATATTTTACATCTTTATCTAAAACCAGTGGCATATCTAAAAGGAAGGAAAAGGGCCTTATCAGGAATTTCCAAAAATCCAGAAAATTTGCACAACAGAAAAATCAGTATGTTGAATTGTTTTGGTAATCCTGATGAAAACCATCTTGAGAAAAATTAATATAATATATCTGAAAATTGAATCTTTAAGTTAGGCCGACTTAGCTGGTTAGAGTTATCAAGTTATTTCTTAACATTTTAGATGTTTGTCCTCAAATTATCTTACTCAAAAACTCCAAAGCTTTCCTTAAAATATCATAACTTGTCCTACAAATTTCTGAAGTATCTTTTCTAAAAAATATGCAACATTTTCCCAAAAACTTCTCAGGTTTTCCTCAAAATATCTTACTTTTCTTTAAAATGTTCTTATTTTCCCCTCAAAATACCCAAAGTTACTTTTCCTCAAATTTCAAAATTCTCAAAGTATTTCTCTTAGAATTTCTTCTGTGTGTAGGGAAGGGAGGGCAAACTGGGATTTTATTTATGATCTCCACTCCCCCTTCCTTCAAAAAAGTATAGCTAAGTCACTGCCTGATTCACTGGGTAACTCTATTGTGTTTCAACGAGATTAGTGTAATCCTGCTTTCTTTAAACAAAAACCACACTTCACACCTCTCCACTGTCAGAGACCACAACAATCCAGCAGGTAGTGCATAATAAGGCAAAGAAAGCCAAGCAGGAAGTCGCAACAAAGGCTTCTGTGGAGATCTGTTTAGTAAAATTAAGTAAACCTATACTATAGGTACATGTAGCTTGCACAGAGCAGTGTTTATCTTAATTGACCATCAAAGTTAAATAAATTCACTGTGTGGTTGGCACAAATATCTGTTTTAAGTTCATATCTATATCCTAGAAAGAATTGTGTTATACCAAATTTTGAAGCTTGACTTTTCTTAAAATTATTTTGTTAATATACACCGTATGTTGGAGTCAAAATTTTGAATACATTATAAGTTTTAGTTTCACTAAAAACCTATTACATTGGAGCTGAAAGTCATGTGCACAGGTAATGGAACCGGGAGGGGAATTTGGCATGAGCTAGGCATGTTACCCCCACTTTTCTGAAAAATGACAAACGAAGAGTCCCCCTTTCAAAAATGAAAAGTGCAGGCCCTCAATAACAGTTGAAGGTGCAATTACTGGTGGCATGCAGCTTTGAAAAAATGAAATTAAGTGCCCTTCTAAAATGAAGTACTGCATTAACTCTGTTGATTTGGATTCACTATATCTACAGACTGGAGGACATATGTCTATGACTTAAGAAGTAGCCCCTAAGAGGCTGTGCCACCCTCATCTAAGCTTCCTATGCACCCTGGTCATGTGGTTATTCAAACTTTCATGATTGACTTCTCTCACAAGATACGTGAGTGAATGTTTGGTTCCATTTAATAATTACACAGTAGGAACTTATGAAGAATGTAGTGTCAACTAAATGTACAAGGCATAAAGAGGCAATAAATTAAAATAACATTAAAAATCTCTGATAATTGGATGTGCAAGATTCACAAGTTTTATTGGTTTTCTTATTATGCAGCTACACTACTAAAATTTGCATGCTTTTTCATATATTGTGAACATTAATTTAAGTTTGTCCAGTAGCGTGGCTAGGCACTGGCATTTGGGAGGAGGAGGGGAGTTTGGCAGGGTTTTGCATGGGGAGAGGTTAATGATGCAATTAATAATTACAATATATTGTGAAACTTGGGGCTCATGCCTCCGCCCTCTGTGGCTATGCCCCGTCTCCGCTGGCTATGCCTCTGAGTTTATTTTAAGACTGTTTGTAGTATTAGTCAAGTAATTTATAAAGTTGTTTTATATTGTGCTATTTTCATCCAACCCCTCTAGAAATATCAATTAAACCAGCCTACTTTTTGCATTACAAAAATATGTCATGCACATACATGCTTCTGAGTTTATTATAAGACTGTTTGTAGTATAGTTGAAGTGATTTATAAAATTGTTTTCTATTGTGCTATTTTCATCCAACCCCACATTAGAAATATCAATTAAACCAGCCTACTTTTTGCATTACAAAAATATGCAGATCATGTCATGCACATACATGCAGTCATGGAGCTCCATGATACAATTTCCTCCTATTCAAGTTAACAGAGCTACAGACTAGTTGTTGCCTCCACAATAAACTTTGGGAATTGGACAGTCACAATGGCAGCCATTTCTAAGAAATCTGAGCAAAGCTCTTTGTTTACAGACAAATCCTAGACTGTTTGCTTTCATGCTTGAGTGAGTTTGGTGATTTGACCTACAAGATTAGTGGCTGTTATTAGATTATGCTACATGTGTTAAATTTAAAACCTTGTTTTGTGTTAAAAGGAATCCATGGTAGCATAGGCCCCAACATAGGTAGCTAGAAAATTTAATTGGAAGGCAATGATTTGTGTGTGGGGAAAAGAGGTGGGAGGGAGGAAGGGGGCAAGGATGAACATCCTCTTAATTATATAGATAATTAAGGATGTTTTGTATTCTTAAATACAAAATAAAAGATCATTTTGAGAAGGGAAAGAAGGGGAGGGAAGGGGAGGGGGAAAGTGTATTATTGCCCCAATGGTGAGTTGTGCATATGCATGGTAGATATCTCCAAAGGAACTTGAATATAATTATGTAGCATTTATGTTGATTTTTGTTAGTGCTTAACGGCTCTTCTTTTTAGTATTTCATTGCAAAAGTTAATATACAAAACAAATGAATTAAATCAGAAACCAGCCCTGGCTGAATGCCAGCATTGAATGCCGGCATGAATCCCACCCATAATCAGAGGTGTAAGAATCAGGGAGGCAGAGGGAAACTTTCCCCCTATGAGAGAAATTTTGAAATTATCATTCATATTTGGGTTAAATTTTCTGAGGCATTGTCCAAAAGTTCCTGGAAAACTCACCCCAAAAATCTAGCAGCAACTTTTGATGGAAACTTTATTAACTACTGCAATTTTTCCACTTGTCACCAGGAAATATGGGGGGAGTATTTATCCCCTGAGAAGTGACCTTTCCTATGCCCCTGGGTTTAATTTAATACTTGTTCAATATTTTCATTTCATAAAAGTATTAACATTCAGAAAATTTAGTAAAAGGAACATAATTCATTTCAAGATATCAATATTTGTTCGAATTTAATGCATTTATTTTCACTGTATATGTGAAACTAAAAAAATGATTTTCTTAACTCTACATTGCGTTTTAACTAGCCTTTCAGGTATGTGAAATTTAATTGGAAGGCAATGATTTGTGTGTGGGGAAAGAGGTGGGAGGGGCAAGGATGAACATCCTCTTAATTATATAGATAATTAAGGATGTTTTGTATTCTTAAATACAAAATAAAAGATCATTTTGAGAAGGGAAAGAAGGGGAAGGGGGCAAGTGTATTATTGCCCCAATGGTGAGTTGTGCATATGCATGGTAGATATCTCCAAAGGAACTTGAATATAATTATGTAGCATTTATGTTGATTTTTGTTAGTGCTTAACGGCTCTCCTTTTAGTAAGATTATGTGCCTACATGCCTTTTGATGCATTGCTAATCCCAAAACAAAAGTCTAGTAAAATATGACATGTATATGAGGACAAAAGGTCAAGGGTCAATGGTCAAGTGTGTATTTAAGTGGTAAGTTTGAGTTATGGATGGAAATTATGGGGTAATGTATGACAGGTCAGTGAGATAAATTGTGTTTTGATGTTTCAGTAGGTCACAGGTCAAAAGTCAATTAAATATCTAAAATGAGCAGTTGTTTAAGTTTTTGCTGCATTGTTTTAATGGAGTGTTCCTAAGTGGTAATGTATGACAAGCCAATGAGATAAATGGTATTTTGATGCTTCAAGAGGTCATGGGTCAAACATCAAATAAATGTTGAATATGAGCAATTTTTGACCTTTTTGCTGCATTTCTTTAATGGAAAGAAAGTTTGAGTTATGGATGGACCTAAGAGATAATTGATGTGTTGATGCTTTAAAAAGTCAAAGGGAAAATAAGTGTTGAAAATGCATTAAATACTGTACTGTGTACAGGTGTATGCATGAGGCATACATATGATTGCATGATTAGTGGTGATAAGATGAGCAACTGTGGATTGCACTTGCTCTTGTTATTTCCTTGTAGTAAAAATGATCATTTAGTGCACTTGTAAGCTCTTAATTAAGGATATAGCCATTCAACTGAACAATTTGTTTGAGCACTGAACAATATATCTGTATATAGCATAACAGATAGCAACAACTTGAGCTTAAATGGTTAAAACAATACTAAAAATCATGCAAACAGCCCCAGCAAAATCAGTTAAAATAGTCCATTTTACAGTATTTTGAATATAGATACCTAATTAGCATAAATTGTGCAGTATTCTGTGACCTCGGAATGGGACAACTAAAAAATTAATTCGTTTTTCAATCATTCTCCCAAACATTTGGAATGGGAGAAGTTTACTTTAGTGAACAGAAAATAGGAAATTATAACTTGGGCCCAGATTTAGCAGAGTAAGGCAATTTGAGAACCTATGCAATTTGGGATATTAAGAATATATTAAAGAATTAAAGCTGCATTCCTTTCCATACATTATTACTTTTAAGAAAAGCTAGATGGTCTTAATGCAAACATGCTGGGTGATTTAGAATTCTTCCAAAAAATTTGTTGTGATATATGGCACACATACAGAATGTTTCTGTCGATGCAAGCATTATTGTGTACTCGTGTGTACAATGACTAGACTGCAGCCTCCATACATGTACTTCTTAATTGTAACTATACAAAGATGAATACACACCAAGATTAATGTGTGTGTTTGGCTCGTGAATACAATTTTTTTTGCGAACCTACAGTGTTATTGTGCATTGGAAATGTTTGTAATTAACATGCATTTGTTAAATGTACGTTGTTCAAGCCGCCATGCTTGCAGACTAATGTAACATATCAGAGAAAAAAACTCCACTTACAAATAAATTTACGTGTGTGGTAGAAGTACGCACTTGCACTAGTAGGATTGGGAGAGGGTTGAAACACTGTTATAATGACTTGTGGGGTGTCTATTGTCATTTCATACAATCTATTTAAATTATACGAGCAAGCAGAGCATGAGTTTGTGTGATAGTCAGAGGTTTAATTCATTAGTGGTAGGGGGACCTGTTTCTCCCATTTTCGGAGAGTATATAGTCTTTTTGTAACATTGAACATGCTACCCCCTCCCCTGCACATGCCCCCTCCACCCCCTTCTCCCCCGCACATGCCCCCTCGCCCCCTTCCCCCGCACATGCCCTCTCTGCCCCCTTCTCCCCTGCACATGCTCCCTCCCGAACCTCAAAGCCCCGCACGTGCCCCCTCCAAAACCTCAGTTTGTAAATTTAAATTAAAGCCATGGTTCAAGAAAATAAACCAACCAATTGATTCAATCTGTGCTTGTTCTATGCAAAATCCTTTTGCCTATTATCTAGTGAAGCCTTTTGCATATGTAAAATTCCTTCAGTATGTCAAGGTTTCTTTGTTAGTCAGCACCTAAAAGGAAAATAATTTTCTGAGTGTGCATTTACTTCAACACTCTGTGGACACCTGTTGTACTATGCTGTTATCTATGAAAAATACTCAATTATGGTTTTTTTTTTTTTTTTTGCACATGAAAGTTTCAGAAATCTTTGTAAAATACAAAATATGAGACGTATGAAAGGACACATTTTTTTTTTCTCATCTGAAATTGAGAAACATGATAGGAATATTCATTCCATTTAGCTGTTGTTTTGTGGTATGGTAAAGATTCTAGAAATCTGCTATTTGTGAACTTTTGTTTCCCCTCCCCCTTCCCTGCCCATAGACCTTTAAAACTTTGAGATGAAACTGTACAAAGCAGATTGATTTCTTCTCTCAAATTCGGTGTGATACTGTTAAGGCGTCAAAGTTCCTCCATTACATGCCATTATGATCTCTATGACGCACATCATTATGATCTCTATGACGCATCATGTATCACATTAACATAAACTTGGGTGGAGTAGTTGCTATATCAGAAAAAATGGTGGAGCTGTTTCAATATCATAATACTGTTTCCATAAGGAAGTATGATTCACGCTATAACTTAAACAAACAAGGAATTTGGTTTTTTTGGACTTTGCTCATTTTGTAAACAGTTAATGTATTTGGATCCTTGTAGTTACTGTGTGCATATAAAGCATATTATGTATGTCAACTTAATAATAATAAACTGCACGGGAGTGTGATATCACTTTGCTATGTATGGCTTTATTAACAAAACAAGTTCATATATGACATGAAATGACGCAGTGATATATGCATTCAATAATGTATATTTGAACAAACAATAGTTCCCAATCTAGGAATATTGTTTAAAATGATGCTTTAGATTTAAAAATTGTTATAAATACCCTTCATAAATTTTTTATTTATTTATGTACATGTCATAATTTATTTTTCATTTATAGCAAATATTAGAACAAATTTGATGAATTTTAGGTTGTTAATACATATATAAAAGAGAATTAAATTCTTAATAAAACCGTCTTTATATTTTGTCATTCCAGGTCATGGCCTAATAAATTTCTAGATGGTTTGATATATGTGAAATTTATGATATAATAAGTGGAAGATTCCCAAGATCTTTTGTAATTCTATCAATTTTCTTTTCAAACTCTTTTTCAACTTAAATGTTGATTGACTAAATGTTGATTAAAAATTTTAAAAAGCACTTGTGGTAGAAGACAAATGAAAACTCACTTACATAAGAAACTTGAGAAGTAAATTTGCATACTTTCTAGAATAATTAGGCCTCCCTTTTTAAAAAGCAGTACAAGTTTCCTTACCGTACTGCTCTTTTCTCCTGGGTATGGAGATTGTGGCTTCTCTAAGCAAATTCTTCCATCTCTTTTTGCTATTGCAGCTTCTCCCCAGCAGAGTGACTCTAAGCTTAACCCCTTGAGTGCTAGAATCGGATAATCCGCAGCTTCCCCTGCCCGTACACATATGTTTCTAGCACTCAAGGGGTTACCATGATAACCCCTTGAGTGCTAGAATTGGATAATCCGCAGCTTCCCCTGCCTGTACATATACGTTTCTAGCACGCAAGGGTTTACCATGTTAACCCCTTGAGTGCTAGAATCTGATAATCTGCAGCTTCCCCTGTGCGTACATATACATGTACGTATCTAGCATTCAATGGGTTAACATGTTAACCCCTTTAGTGCTGGAATCAGATAAATTCACAGCTTTCCCTGCCTGCACATAAACGTTTCTAGCACTCAAAGGGTTAACATGCTAACCCATTAGTGCTAGAATCGGATAATGCTTTTCCTGCCCATACATATACATTTCTAGCACTCAAGGGGTTAGCATGCTAAGTGCTAGAATCAGATAATCTGCAGCTACCCCTGCCCGTACATATACGTTTCTAGCACTCAAGGGGTTAGCATGCTAAGTGCTAGAATCAGATAATCTGCAGCTACCCCTGCCCGTACATATACGTTTCTAGCACTCAAGGGGTTAGCATGCTAAGTGCTAGAATCAGATAATCTGCAGCTACCCCTGCCCGTACATATACGTTTCTAGCACTCAAGGGGTTAACATGCTAACCCATTAGTGCTAGAATCGGATAATGCTTTTCCTGCCCATACATATACATTTCTAGCACTCAAGGGGTTAGCATGCTAAGTGCTAGAATCAGATAATCTGCAGCTACCCCTGCCCGTACATATACGTTTCTAGCACTCAAGGGGTTAGCATGCTAAGTGCTAGAATCAGATAATCTGCAGCTACCCCTGCCCGTACATATACGTTTCTAGCACTCAAGGGGTTAGCATGCTAAGTGCTAGAATCAGATAATCTGCAGCTACCCCTGCCCGTACATATACGTTTCTAGCACTCAAAGGGTTAGCATGCTAAGTGCTAGAATCAGATAATCTGCAGCTACCCCTGCCCGTACATATACGTTTCTAGCACTCAAGGGGTTAGCATGCTAAGTGCTAGAATCAGATAATCTGCAGCTACCCCCCGCCCGTTTCTAGCACTCACATATACGTTTCTAGCACTCAAGGGGCCAGCATGCTAAGTGCTAGAATCAGATAATCTGCAGCTACCCCTGCCCGTACATATACGTTTCTAGCACTCAAGGGGTTAGCATGCTAAGTGCTAGAATCAGATAATCTGCAGCTACCCCTGCCCGTACATATACGTTTCTAGCACTCAGGGGGTTAGCATGCTAAGTGCTAGAATCAGATAATCTGCAGCTACCCCTGCCCGTACATATAGGTTTCTAGCACTCAAGGGGTTAGCATGCTAAGTGCTAGAATCAGATAATCTGCAGCTACCCCTGCCCGTACATATAGGTTTCTAGCACTCAAGGGGTTAGCATGCTAAGTGCTAGAATTAGATAATCTGCAGCTACCCCTGCCCGTACATATAGGTTTCTAGCACTCAAGGGGTTAGCATGCTAAGTGCTAGAATCAGATAATCTGCAGCTACCCCTGCCCGTACATATATGTTTCTAGCACTCAGGGGGTTAGCATGCTAAGTGCTAGAATCAGATAATCTGCAGCTACCCCTGCCCGTACATATAGGTTTCTAGCACTCAAGGGGTTAGCATGCTAAGTGCTAGAATCAGATAATCTGCAGCTACCCCTGCCCGTACATATAGGTTTCTAGCACTCAAGGGGTTAGCATGCTAAGTGCTAGAATTAGATAATCTGCAGCTACCCCTGCCCGTACATATACGTTTCTAGCACTCAAGGGGTTAGCATGCTAAGTGCTAGAATCAGATAATCTGCAGCTACCCCTGCCCGTACATATACGTTTCTAGCACTCAAGGGGTTAGCATGCTAAGTGCTAGAATCAGATAATCTGCAGCTACCCCTGCCCGTACATATACGTTTCTAGCACTCAAGGGGTTAAGGAGGATCAATATGCTGTGACAGTAATTTGCAATTCAGATGAGGGCATGCAAATTTATGTAAATTCGATAATAGATCTTGGTAGTGTAGACTTGATTTTACCCATTAGGCATAGCTCTATGCCATCCATGTATCATGAATGATATGGTTTTCTTATCTGGTATTTAACATTGACTTTGACTAGACATATTGAGGTAATGGTCTATGTAAATTGACGGCATGATCAAGATTTGTCGTAATTTAAAATAGTTATTTAGATCTAGATTAATAACGGGATTTTGTTGTATATTTACAAATGAACGTAACAAAACATATAAGCCTTATGTTTATTTTTTGCAGAAGCCTAAAAGTGGTGTGACCTATGCTGAGGTGGATCATGGCAATGTTCCAGCGACAAACAAGATACATCAGCCAAATGATGGAGAAACGCAGTATGCATCAATACAGCTATGAGGGAAGTATCTACTAGCACGGAGACCGATGGCAGCTAGAGATCTTGAAACACATCTCATTGCATAGAAGATGCACAGTACAAATTTGTGCATCATCAGTACTTTCTAACTTTGTGTTTTACATTAAATTTGTAACATTTTTTTCTTCATTTTATTGTTCAATTTTTTTCGTACTTTATTTCATTAACTATTACTGAGAATGGAAGCAGGTGGTGACTTGCTATAAATAAAGGTCTGCCATTAAAGTCTATTAGTATGACAACAGCTGATGCAAAGGAAAACTGCCGGAACATTTTGACCTGCTAGATCTTACACCAGGAATACAGAGTGAAAAGGGTAAATTTTCTTTCATCTGAATATATCACAAGAGACTCTTATTGTCATATCTAAACCTATATCTTGTCGAAATAAGACTCACAGGCACTAAAGAAGAAATGTTTAAGTTTGTAAATCATTCATGGCATTTCAAAATGACTGCAAATTGGCCACTATTTTGTGAATCATAGTGCTCAAAACAAACATATGTACATTGATGTAAGTTTATTTAAGTTATCATGTTGAACTATACGGTTCCTTTGAGGACTTAACAGTGATCTGAAAAAAGGAGGATATATTTTTCACCATTCCTAGTTGTCTTTCTCTCTAAAGTGGCAGGCCTTTTCTAGCAATTTGATTTTGTCATTTTATCATCTTACTTAATGCCGGAGGAAGAATATTCCATAACAATTGATCATACTAGGGGCCAAAATTGGTGGCAAGGTGAGCTTTCATATTAGACTAGTGATGACAGCTTTAGTATGGGTGTATTCATGCACACAGAACTGTATTTTGCTGTAAATAATGCTTCTTAATGTAAAGGTAAAAACAAGTTGTATTACATTTATTGATGTATACTCCATGGGGCAGAGCCAGAGAAGAGAGGGGGGGCATGAACCCCTGAGATTTTTCCAATGATACTTTTTTACCATGAGATAATTCTTAATCATGGTTGATGTAAATTTTCTTTAAATTTCAGGACATTTTAATCAATTTGGGGGAAATCCCTTTCAATCTTTGTGAAATTTCCTTCGTTCTCTTGTTATTTTTCTTCGATTTTCGATACATTTTCTAAAAAAATTGGTAAATTTCCATAATTTTAGGGCGTTTTTTTCTCCGATTTTTCTTAAATTTTCTGCAATTTTTGGTGAATTTCCTTCAATAATTGGGCACTGTCTTTCAATTTTGGCCAATTTCCTTCATTTTGAGACAATTTTCTTCCATTGTCGGAAAATTTCCTTCATTTTGGGGCAGTTTTGTCTTTCAAATTTGGGCAATTTTCTTAATTCTTGTGCAGTTTTCTTCAATAACATTTATTTTGGGATAAATTTTCTACAATTATTGGGAAATTTTCTTCTTTTGTGGGCAATATTTCTTCGTTTTTCAATAAATTTCTTCAATTTTTGGGAAATATCATTCAATGTTTGGGAAATTTCATTCATTTTGGGGCAATTTTTATCAATTTTTGTCAACCTTTCAATTTTTGGGAAATTTCCTTTATTTTGGGGCAATTTTTATTCTTTTTTTAATTTTCAGGAAATTTCATTCAATGTTTGGAGAAAAAAAATTCATTTTCATGTAATTTTCAGAAATTTCCTTCATTTTGGGACAATTTTTCTTTGATTTTCGGTGAGTTTTCTTCAATTTATGGGAAATTTCCTTCAATGTTTGTGATATCTCTTTCAATTTTTGGAAATTTCTTTCAGTTTGGGGCAATTCTTTTGTTTTTTGTTAACAAATTTTACCCCAATTTCCGATGATATTACCAAAATTTTTGCCAACTGTTTGTTGGTAATTTCCCAATGTTCCCGATCGAAAGAAAACCTTTCAGGGAATACCTTTCTTTTTGCTCACCGATTATAGGACTCGATCTGCACACTTGTTCCAATATGTTTCCTTAATCATGACAAAACTGCTCATAAAATATGTTATCGTGCACATCATGCATGTTTTGGTTTGACTTTCCCCTCTGTTCCCCCTCACCCCCTTGACATTTTATCTTCGCTATGCCCCTGGTTTACTCAAAGTTATTTATCACATTACTGGTCTGTGTTAGTTGTTTTGTAAAGTAAAAATCCCATTTCAAGTGTTCATTTAAAAATTCAGTCTCTTTTAAAATCTGTATCTTTGTTTGTGACAAGATTTTTTTTTTTTTTTAAAGGTCAGGTCTTAAATCTGTCATTTTAGTTGCAAAGATTTAAATTTTCAAGTGAAAGCATTTTTATTTGTATCCTGAGTTTGTCATCCATAAGATGATCCTCTTTGATACTGAGTAATGTTCTTATTGGTTGCTGGAATTCTCTTTGATACTGAGTAATGTTCTTATTGGTTGTTGACCAACTGTTTTCCAACCAATGATTCTCAATGTATTTATTCATTATTTTCTCATCTTCATATTGTATATACACAGAACATTTGATGTAGACTTGCACTACGCAGCTATTCTTCAGTATATATCAAGTTGAAAGTACTTTTTATCACAGTACTTATTACATATGTACTAAAGATGTAATTTTCATTTATTTAAATTAGAAAATCAAAATTTGGCAGTGGAAATGCTAAGGCACTTCATGTACCATTTGTCAATCAATTGGGAAATTTCAATTGGGAACCCCACTTGAAAACTAATATTAATTTTATGTCATGCAGTCATAAGTTGTGTGCTTGGTTCCATCATCCTATTGTCAAGGATATCTATCAGTGATGTGATGGAAAAACAATGATATGATGTTTTAAATTATATGTAGCTCTTTTCTAAGACATCAGAGAGAGCTCTTATTCTTAAACCTAGTGGCCACAGCTAAATGACAGAGCTGCATTGTTCAACAAAACCATTTGGTTAAGGCCTTGTTGCTCCCACAGGGGTCATTACGCCCAATCCTCGCTACAAATTTTCAGTCTTTTCACCCACAGGAACCTCCATTTCGACGGGTATCACTTTTAGACTCTGCTAAAAGCAATTAAAAAACCCACCACTGATAGTTCAGTGATTTTACGCATCAGTAATTACACTCCCAATCATCTATATGCACACAATGGAACTTAATGTGAAAGGCCAGGTATTGTGGATTTGGTTACTGTGGGGCCAAGTCATGCATGTAATTGTGGGGCTGGGGTTTCATTTTTAATTTTAAAAGGATGTTTTTATCAGTGAGTTATAAACACTCTGGTGAGTTTGGATTCATTGGACTGAAAATCTATAACCAGAGTTATTCATCATGGATGCCAGCAGACATCCATGCGGACCTCTCGCACTTGGAAGATTGTTTTTAAACTCACGAAATATAACTGCCATATTTCTCAGTTGCTTTCCCTTGTTGGAGAGGCTGTCCCCCATTGTGGAGCCACCCCTGTACCTATCATGAGATTTCAATATGTGAATCCAGCATTTTTATCAAACTTGTATCACTTTTGAAGAAAAAAAACAAACATTTGACCACTTCAATTGCTGATCTATATGATGAAATATGAATTATTTTTGAATATTTTATAACTTTTAAGTACTAACATTTACAAAATTATATGTATATAGTGTTTAAAAAAGCAAAAGTTCTTTCAATCGGGATTTGGTGCCTTTGATTGTTTTCATGTGATTTGATATCAGGATTACAATCAATCAATCAATATGCTTGGAAAAGTTGAGATTATTGGGGGGATTATGGTATGATTATGGATGATTCCTAGGGTCGATTCTCTTTTAGATGTGGTGTTGAATAATGCAGTTTATTTAATGTACAAGATTTTCCAGCACTGATGTTATACATGATGCAGAAGTTTTTGCATCTTAGTTTAAGAAGAGTTTGCTTTAATTATCACCCATAAAATTTCATGTGAAAATCAGTACTTTTGCTGTGTTCTAGCTTTTCATAAATTTTCATGAACAGTACCCGAGTTTTGAAGACATGCACAATGCATGATATAAATGACCCTTTCATCATGTGCAGCTTACTTCTTAGAGATCGATATGCATTTTTTATTCATGGTACTTTTTATCTTCCTTTCAATGATTTCATTCAATATGAATTGTGTGTGGCCTTCATGAAAGAAATTTCTTCAAAGTAAATATTTGCCCATAATTTTAGATAGTTGTTTGTGTTGTGTAATTAGTACTTTGTTTTGTAAAGTTTAAAACTTAATGTTTGTAATACCTGGGTCCTTTCTTTTAGCCAGATGCATAGAAAAAAGACATTTGTCAATGTTTTTCGAGGATGGAAATCTTACTAAGCTCAAAATATGGAGGAATTGAGTCCAAGGTGGTTTCTTTTTCAGAGTGGAAGGGTGAATCCTGTTGTGATTGCTTGTCCCTGCATTACTGTTCCATACCATTGTCCAACTGGTGTTCCTGGAATACCATGACCTAATTACCTCCTCATAAGTTTACTGAAATGTTATTATCATCTGCCAATTATCATAGGTTTACTGAAATGTTATTATCATCTGCCAATTATCATAGGTTTACTGAAATGTTATTATCATCTGCCAATTATTACTGAAATATATATATTTATGCCAATTAGTTATGAAATGTTACTTAAAGTTTTTGCCATGGTGAGCTATGCATACAATTCTTTGTGTTAATATTTTTGTATTTCTATTGCTCCAACATGGCGCATAATAAACTTGAACCAAGTGCAAGGTATCCAACTGAAATAATTTTTTAAGAATCATAAACCCCTAATGTTGATTTGATTGTAAGGGTAGGTCCAACACACTGTGATTTATTTCAGTTTTTTAAGTCAATTAAAACAGTGAGACTCAATATGTAATTATTGTTGGATGTATTAGAATCAATATTTCCTACAAGGGTCCCTTATTCCAAAAAGATTGCAATTATCCTTGTCATATGAAAATAAATAGATATATTGATAAACTTGTCACATGTGCTTCATAGTGACTTTCATGCTGGTCTGCAGTTCACAACACTTGCTCATATTGTACATGACAGTGTGCAATGATACCAAAATGGCTGCCAAAACTAATCAAAATAAGATACCAATCTACCATCAGTATTAGAATTGTCCATATGTCAAAACCTGGGTTTCCCATGTGATATCAATTTTCACAGAATATCATTTTTCCCAAATGAATGTTGTCAGAGGGACCTTAACAAGGTGTTATAGCATTCATTTCACTAACATTATAAATCAATAGAATTACACTATATTAGTTCAATGTAAGTTGTGTGTTAGGAGGAAGGTCAAATTAGGAAATCCCGGGTCAAAAACACGTCAAGTTAGCACCATATCTTTGTGATGTAAAAAGTGCAAGTGAGGTTAGGTTAACAGTCATTGATCTTTACATTCAATCGTCAACTATAATCTGCCCTTACATAAAGTCCAGATCTGGCTTTAATCAAGTTTATATCTGGGTCAGTAAAGTTTGATCTAGCCAGATAAAACCAGATATAAACCTTAATTAAAGTCAATTTGATACACAAATAAAGTTTGATCTGGCCAGATCAAGCCAGATCTGGATATTATAGCTGGCCCAGATCAAACTTGATCAGGCTCAGATCAAACTTAATCTGGCTCAGATCAAACTTGATCTGGCAACTCCAGATCAAGTTTGATCTGGGCAGATCAAATTTGAATTTTGCCCAATTCTTTATCTGGCTAGATCTGAAATTGATATAAATTGCAGATCTGGATTTTTTATATCTGGCCAGATCTGGAATTTTTGTAAGGGTGAGTAAGAACTCCAGATTGTAAAAGACGTATGGATCACAAGGTGTAACAAATTTCAGTGAGCTTTTATTTTAAACGTTTTGGTTTCTCAATCAGGCTGGTTGTTGCATAGAGATACCATTGTTGCACTCCTCCCGTCCCTGAATCCCATTCACATATGACTTTTTTTTTTTTTCCAAGCATTTAATTCCTTACCAAAAGCAAGGTGATTTGGTTGCCCAAAACAAGGTTAGATTTTGATCATTGTGTAATTTTAGAATGTCATTGTGAATAATAGTTTATAGTGAATTACAGACTGTAAGGAATGGATGGCATGAAAATAGATGGTTCATCGTTTGTTTTTTTGGCTATTACTACTAAACACAAAGTTATAATCATAAATTGGGCACTTTGAGAAAGTAATCCACTAGTTATGTTGACCCACAATCCCCCCAAAATAAATAAATAACCACCTCGGGAGTAAGAAATACTAATTCAGGGCTTTAAACAAGGTAGATAATTATCAAATAGATATTATATAAATGAAGTTCTGCATAGCCTTAATATGTTGTTCATGTAGTTGTACAAAATATAAAATCAAACTTTCACTATGGTTATCACTAAATCTTGCAGATCAGAATTTTGTATGAGAAAAGGGAAAAAATGAATCAAGTGTGTAAGAACATCTCCAAGATTTCTCATTAGTTGCAACTGGAGTATTATCATGGTTAAGATACCATTTGTTTGGCTTTGTAAAATTGGTAGCAGACAGAATATGAACAGAAGGGATTATACATTCAGAAAATGATTTTGGAATTAACTTCGCTCTTCATTTTGTAAATAGCGCTTTCAAACAAAAATTATACTGAAAGGGAAAGAAATGATCAATTAAGATGTATTTTAATGCAATATTTTTGTAATTATTTAATTGGTAGCAGACTGATGAATAAGAAGGTAGGTGGTACAGTCAGAAAATGTTTTTGACAATAACTTTGCTCTTTATTTTGTAAATAGCGCTTTTAAAGAAGAAGTATACGGACTGGGGAAGAAAATATTTTAAAGATTTGTCTCAATGCAATGTTTTTTTTCTAATTATTTAATTGGTAGCAGACTGCTGATAATGAATAAGAAGGTAGATGGTACAGTCAGAAAATGTTTTTGAAATTAACTTCGCTCTTCATTTTGTAAATAGTGCTTTTAAAGAAGAATTATACTGACTGGGGAAGAAATTATTTTAAAGATAAGTCTCAATGCAATGTGTTTTTTGTAATTTTTACAAATTTATGTCGAAGCTGTTGCAGCTGTCATCTTTTGTGTAGTTAAGCTCGCACTCTTGTATATGTGGTGTTTAGGTAATATTCATCTTATTTCATTCATACAGTAGTTTATTGATCTCGCAGATAAATTTCATATATTTTATTTGGAATTCATTCACATGAAACAGCAATTTGTACTCTATTAAAACACCAATGGAAACTAAGAGAGGTCTACATTGCTGCTTAGGATGCTCCTAGTTAATGCTTAGTATTCATCTTTATCACTTATTTCATTCATGCAGTACTAACAGTAGTTTATTGATATCGCAGAGAAAGTTCATATATTTTATTTGGAATTCATTCAAATGAAACAGCAATTTGTACTCTATTAAGACATCAATGGAAACTAAGAGAGGTGTACATTGCTGCTTAGGATGCTCCTAGTTAATGCTTAGTATTCATCTTTATCACTTATTTCATTCATGCAGTACTAACAGTAGTTTATTGATATCGCAGAGAAAGTTAATATATTTTATTGGGAGTTTATTTTAATGAAACAGCAATTTGTACACAAGTAAAACTTTAATGGAAACTAAAAGAGTTCTACATTGCTGCCATCAGCACTGTGGTGGTCCTAGTTTGATTACGCGCCAATTTGAAGACATCTATGGTACTTAAAATTGGTCAATACTTATGGCACAAGGAGAGGATAAACCTCAAATTCACGAACGCCCATCCTTACAAGTCAGTTTGGAAGATGTCCTCATGGAAGTTTTATTCTTCTGTCAGCAAAATTGACCTCTTTTTCATAACAACGACAATTAAGTCCCACCAAAAGTTCCATATGGAACATAAATGAAGTCAGCGTTGAGTTGGGTAACCCACTGGTTTCAACAAATCTCATGAACCCCACCCACACTATTGCCTGTGGATTGGCAAGTTGCATTAAATGTATGTTTTCATGCACAGACCCATCAACCATTTGGAAAAGCTGGTTTTAAATCTGGGACATATAACACTTTCCTGTGTGGGACTTAATGCATAGATGTCACACAGTTGTATCCTTTTCTCTGTGTTCATTCTGATTTTTAAGCTAAAAATTAAATTTGATGGAATAATATGCAAGTTAATTTCATGCTTGATTCTAGAAGATTACAAAAACTTCTACAACAATGTCTTAATATGATTTTAGATGGCTGATCATACATTGTAATGGGTAAAAAATGGAAAGTAATAGATAATAGATAATTAGATAATTAGATAAATAGTAATTGATAATAATCAAAAACATTTAGATCAGTTGATAGTTGCTGCCAATATATGTATTTTGTAAGTATGCATTCCAAAAACTAAAATAATTGAGGTAGTGATGTTTATTCATTTTTCAGATTTAATGCTAGAAAAAAATTAATTCATGCAAGGTTCATTGTATTCATTTTCAATGTTTTTACTAAAACATTTCTGAAGTTTTCGAGTTGAACGAGGTTTCGAGTGGCCTTTGAAATCTAGAAGGCATTTCACCTCTTCTTTATCGGTATGAGAGTCCGTTTTCTTCTTTGAGAGGAGTGTATTATTGAAAAAAGAGATGGATACATAAGATTGAAAATCAAGTACAATTGGTAAACCAACCTGACAAAGGTACTATATACAAAGGGCTAAAACTTAATTGCTGGGTGTAAAATCATTTGTTGGAGGGTTAAGTAGAATTAAAGATGAATTTGACTTTAAAGGTACTTGTAACACTTTTCTATGTGAATATACTTCAGCGTGTTTATGTAGAAAATTTACTGCACCAGTTCATACGAAAAAATGTATTTACTTCAATCTTATGTAAGTGGGTGTAAAGACTTTTCAATGTATATCATTATCACAACAGTGTCATACAAGAAATTTACTTTGGGATATTCAAGTTTCATTGTTATTAAATTATAGTTATATAAATTTTTAAATAGTTGGAATACAGTATATGTATATATTGATAAAAATATGTAAATCTTTTTTAACTAATCATTTCCCCAGTTAGAAGAATGTTGTTTCTTAATAAGCATATGTAGTGATTTTGGCATTTGACATTATTTGGTGTATTCAGATTTTGGCATTTCATATTGCTTGGTGTATTCAGAGATTTAACTTCAATAAACGGACAAAAGATATTGCACATTCAGATTTTTGTCAGTTTATTTTATTTTTTCATTTGTTGCACTTTTTTGTTTTTATTCTTCTTTAATTTCAAAGCAAGATTAACTCTCAAACTATATCTCCATCTATACTGATCATGCTCCAAGGAAGGCAACAAGACTGCTGTTGTTATCCAAGACATCACCCTCAGTAGCAGACTTCCCGACTACTCGTCCATCTTTTCAGCCAAGGAAAAGTCCATCCTCCTTGCCCTCAACTTTAGTGAGTACTCTCTGCTCAGCCACTTTGCCATTTTCTCCGACTCCAAGGCTGTTCTTACTTCTTTACTCAATCTTAAATGGCATAACTTCACATCCCACCTTCTCCTCCGGAACCTCCTTTCTCCCACCCTCTGCAGGAAAAGTATTATTTTCTTCTGGATACCCAGCCATGTTGGCATCCGTGGCAATGACAGGGCTGATGCAGCCGCTAAGCTTTCCCTCAACCTCCCCCTACCCCATTTCCCAAAACCCTTTCTGATATCAAACCGCTTATTGCTTCCCTTGTTCGTGACCGCTGGCAAACCTCTTTGGACTCCCAAATTGATAACAAACTCCACGTCATCCAGCCCACCATTCCGATCAAACCCACCATCAACAACTTTCGTGTCGACAACGTTCATATTACCCATCTTAGAATAGGTCACACCCACCTCACTCACTTCCACCTTATTGGCTCCCCCCAACCCCAATTGCCATTGCATCCTTACAATCCATAATGTTCTCCTTGCTTGCCCCCTGTACAACCTTCCTAGAACGTCCCTTGCTCCCCACAACTAAATTGCAGAGTTCTTCCAAAAAACCTCCAGATGAAATTATTTCCTTCCTTCATATTGCTTCCCTCTACAACCATATTTAGTCCTCCCCCCCCTGCCCCTCCCCCTCTCTCTCTCTACTTTGTTTTTTTTTCTCTCACCCATGCACCTCCTCTCCCGATCCCAGCTTTCTGACCAGTTTAGTTCTTGTATTTCTCTCATTCTCCCCCTGCTTTCTTTCCTTCCTACCTCTAGAATGATCTAACCTCCCAGGCACAATTTGACCCTCATTGTCGTGGTGCCGTTGAGCCCTCATCAAACAAACAAGATTTAGTTCATGTATAAGAGTAATACAGGTCTGCTGATCACACAGGATATTTGTTTGAAAACAATATGTGTTGAAAGGGCACCAACCAAACAAATAGATTTGATCTTTTCAATGGTTTTGGGTTAAAAGGTAGGTACTGTAATGGATAGCAATTCTTGATAATGTTTTTTTGTGTATAATTCCTTGCTATACATTGTATTTGACATGAAAACGTATGGGGGCTTTTGCAAGTGTAGCACATATTGCACAGATATGCCTTGTATGATATCGTGCTATGTTTGAGGGGAGCCAGCTATGTATTTAAGTCATCAGGTATTATTGAAAAGTAGTTGGATAAATTTGACCTCTTTTTAAAGTCGATTGATTAAAGAAAGATAGCAGATTTTTTTTTAGAAAATCAGGGAAATATGTCCACCTGGAAATGCTTTTCAGCTGTATGGTTCTTTAGGTTCTAGTGGGAATCTTGTCCCTTGTTTTTGAGAAATCCCCCTTTTTCTTGAACTTTGCCCTCTCATGATAATTAACATCCACTTACTGCTACCCACTTTTGTCTCATGCCTCTAAGAAATTCGTCTTTACATTAGTGGATCTAACATCCTTTGTGGGTTCTGCTTGTGTGGAAAATGGATGCAGTTTTTAACGAAGTGGTGGTGCAGGGGGTCTTCTTGAGGAAGACTGCATCTTTAATGCCAAATTCTTCAAGGCAAAACTCCAATAGGTCATTGCCCAATTTGTGGACTGAGTTATGCAGGTGTAATTTAAAGGGGGGTGTTACACCGTCTAGAAAAAATAATTTTTTTTTTTCATTGGGTGATTCATTTTACCGAATCTTTGGAGCTTCCCGGACTTTGTCCCCTGGATCCCTACCAAGGTTTCCCTCATGAGCCCCAAAATTTTGTCCAAAGTTTTATAATTTTTCCAAATTTCTCCTCTGCCTCTTGAGAAATTGTAATGCAAATGCCTATCTGAGTAGATTTTGATAGTAGAATTTGACATTGTCCTCTTTTTTCATCACTTACAATTTGGAACTTTATGTTAATTTTAAACTGTTATAGGGCATTAAAATCAAAAAAGCTTCTGGGGCTTCGTCCGGTACTGGACCAACAGTCCAAGGTTTCGCCCATAAACCCCACAAGTTTGCCCGCATTTCCTCTATTTACATGGAAAATCTCCCCTCTGCCTGTTTAGAATTGGTAACCCAAATGCTTATCGGAGTAAAATTTTAACATTAGCATCTAAAATTGTCTTCTTTTTATCAATCAATCACTTGAACTTTGTGTTGATTTTCACTCATTTTGGAGCTTCCGGGGCTTCACTCCCTGGACTCCAACAAGGCGTTGGACCTCACATGCAGGGTCCCTTAAGCGGGCACAGGTGTTACGCAGTGCCATGTTTGGCGCTTCAGTACTGAACCCCAAATTAATTTTTGATTGAAAAAAATGGTCTTTGTTTCATCATTTTCGTAGTGCAGGTTCCACAAAATAAGGTTTTACTGTATTAATTTTGTACTGCTGGTTCATTTTTACAATATTTTCATTGAATACTCATACTGCAGGTATCAAAATTGACTTCTTTCATACTGCAGGTATCAGAAATGTATAATTCCATACTGCAGTTACCAACAAATCTGTCATACTGCGGGTATCTTTTTCGGTTGGTGAGCTGCACACCCCTACCACTTTTAGTATGAAGTGCCCCCCCCGGAAGGGGGGGGGTTATACCCAACTGTTCTATGTTGTGTGATTGTACATGTATATCGCTTTGAAATAAGTTGGGCAAATGCACATTTTTGTTGGGCAAGTTTGTCCCTTTGCTCAAAGTCAAGTTCAGCGTCAAATGTAACAGACACAAACGAAACCATTTTACCAATCGTTCCCAATTTAAACTGTTCCATGTTTATTTAATTTCAAACTCTGTTTCATATTTCGATTTGTAATTAGTTGGATAATGTAATCCCCCCCTCCCCCCCCCCCCCCCCCCTCCCTCCCCTCCCTTCCCCCGTTTATTAAATTTCAAACTCCTGTTTCATATTTCGAGTTGTAACCAGTTGGATAATGTAATCTGGTACCCCCTATCCCTCTCCCCTCCATCCGCATTCCCCTCCTCATTTTCCCACATTCAATTCACATACATTCAATATCTTCTGGTGATGAGTTGGCCAATAAAGGATAGCTTCGTTCAGTATTCAGTCTTCTACCATTAACTCCACTTTCCTACAGATTTACCAACGTCACAGATCAAAATCTTTGGATCTGCCCTCCTTTGTGGTTCTTCCCAATTGTTTTTAACTTGACCAAGTGTCATTTTACCAAAATGATATTTAGTCCTCCTGCAATCATTTTATAACGTGTTTTCCTTATTTACAAACAGTCACCCCAGGGGCATAGCCAGGATAAAATGTCAGGGGGGCCAAGTCAAACCAAAGCAGGGATGATTTAACGTGTTTTATGAGCAGTTTTGACATGAATAATGGAACATATTGGGACACGGGGGCATGGTCTTATAAGCGAAGAGAAAGGTCCTCGCTGAAAGGTTTTCTTTCAATTTGGAAAATTGGCATGATTGGGATTGTTAACAAAAAAATTAAAGAACTTTTTTGGGAAAATCATTGGATATTTTGGGAAAATTTGGCAACATTTCCCAATAATTAATTAAAATTTACAAATGTATACTTTTGTATAGTGATTTTAGCATGATTTCCCCCACCTCCCCCTCCCACTTTTGACTTTTCGGTAGGCAAATCCCGCCTATGGGTTTGAGATTCGGAAGCCTGGAGGACAAATGTTGACAACCCGTCAGGCGAATAGTTAAAAACCCTACTTTTGACTTTTTTTTGCTTTGAGAATTATTGGGGGAAATGCCCCTTTCACCACGGCCCTCAGCGTCGGGCCACTGGTAAATGACATGCTTTAAATACTATAAACGTATCTTTTATGTACTATTTAGGATTTGTGAGAGTGGATTTCTATTTGTTTTCAAGCTTCAAGAATGGCCTATAATTTCATATAACTTTCAAAAGGGCACCCTCTGCCCCGGTTCGCCCTCAACTTTTGAAAGTGCACTTCCTGCGCCGTCCGCCAAAGGAAATTTCCATAAAATTGAAAAAACTGTCCCGAAAAGAAAGGGAACTTTACCATCCATGTTTACGAAAATTGACAGATTCATTAAACGTCCCCAAACGTTTAATAAATTTCCATAAAATGATGGAAATTTCACCAAAATGAAGTAATTTTCGCGAAAATTGAAGAGAACTTCCTAAAAATGAATGAAGTTATCTGAAATTTAAAGGAACTTTTCCGAAAATTGAAGAGATTTATCGGGTTAATTAGTTGACGGAGCCGACAGAACATATTTATTTGGCCCGAGGCATTATATATTATTATTGGTATAACTCATTTACGGTATATTTCATTCGCTGCGTACGCTATGCAGCCGATGACGTGAGGTCACCTATATGGTTGGCCATGCGGGTCATGTTACGACCTAAGAAAAATCAATTATTACGTCGTAACAATTCCATACGTCTAAAACGGGCTGCTAATTGGTTCTTTCCTTTAGGTGTAAGAATAAACATAATTTTACGCGTAAAAGCTAATTTTCAGACGTATTTTACGTCTAAGAAAACTTAATTCTTACGTCGTAACAATCATTTCTTACGCGTCGTAACGCAATCAGTTCTTAGGTCGTAACAATTCCATTGCATACGTTTAAAACTGATTCGCTGTTTCCTTTAGACGTAAGAATAGAAAATTAGTTTTCACGCGTAAAACTATGTCTATTCTAAAGCCTTAAGGAAACGGTCAATTAGTGACCCGTTTTAGATGTATGAAATGAAATTGCTATGACGTAAGAACTGATTGTTACGACGTAAGAATAGATTTTTTGTATTGGGAGACGTTATGAACCGCATAGCCAACCATACCACCTGATGACTCATAATCCGCAAAGATATTTTTGGTAAAACTTTTATTTTCATTTAGACCTAATTTCCCCCTTTAACCTCGTGTCAAATAATCAGGTCTAATCAGTAGCGTAGCCAGAGCGGGAGGGCAACCGAGGGGGAGAGTTGCCCCCAATATTTTAATCCGTCAGTTCAGATTGGTGCTGTCGGTTCAGATTGGTGCCGTCAGTTCAGATTGGTGCCGTCGGTTCACATCGGTACACTTGCATCAACTTCATTAATATGCGTGCGGTGCAGTAGTCATATAGTGTCGGTTGAGATTATAGTGTCGGTTGAGATTATAGTGCCAAGTGTCCAGTAATCATGTAATACAATATTATTTTGACAAGTACTTGATCATAACTATGATAAGCTGTAACTTTAAACATTCGGGAGAAAAGCCCCCTCGCTTACAATTTAGCTCTACACCACTGGATATCCCTCGCACAGGGCTATATTCATTCATCCCAACTCGGATGAACTATTATGATATAGTAGACGCAGCTTTGTCCAAACCAACTCGTATTCAGTCTCCTTTTAACAGTGGGAAAGAGACAGGTGCATGTAGTGAGCATGCGTGCGCGTCCATGCTATTTTCCTGCATATAAAGTCAACCATCGTATCTCACCATGTAATGGACTATCCAGGGAAACTTTTAAACTTTCAATCAATAAGAGTGAGTTTTAACTTTTCCTCATTACTATCAAGATTGTATTATATACCTGATTTCATTCTTGACATTCATGTCTTCTCCTTCCGAATAAATTTATACATGGGAGAAAAAAGAAGCTGGATATCTAGTCATTTCATCCGTTGCAATTTGCTAAGATACTTCCTGAATGACTTACAATACCATGTGCTGTCGGGCTGTGTAAGTTGAAAAGTTGCCGCTGAAATCCTCAGGCTGGATCTTGGAAATTTGCATTTAAAGGATTAGTTTAGTGGTTATGCAATTCTATTTTATATGAAAGAGGACTTCGAAGGTAACAAAATGGTGAAAAAAGCATTCAAAAATCTTCCGTCAAGGAAATAATCAAGTTTAAAGTTTGGTATCATTTCTGTAGAAGCGACTGAAATCAGACTAGTTGTGATGTCACAGCCTCAGATTCCTCAAAATCTCTATGCATTTTAATGAAAGTTTATTGAATTGTTTTACTATTTAAATTATTTTTCCTCAAACTTTCTTCAAGTGGTATATTATAAATACTCTTCCTACATTAACTTTTACTACTTTTTGACATATCTCATGGTTTTTAAATCACAAAATTGCAGGACAAAATATGATGAAATACATCAAGACTTTGAGGAATCTGAGGCTATGACATAACAAATAGTCTGATTTCAGTCGTTTTTACTACACCACTGTCAACGACTACTCATTTCAAAAGGTCGGTCCTTCTTGGAACCTTTTTGCATCTGTCTATGGTAACATTCCCTTTGTTTCAGCAGAATCTTGCCAAATATTTTGCTAAGGACAGAGGGACGTGTAATTCATCGCCAATTGTCACATGCAATTACTGAGTTATTTCTTTTAAGACGACTTGCAAATAAACGCCTTCATTCGTTAGGTAGGACGTTATCTACCTACTGTTGTGTAGCGGTTATCATACCTGTCTACAGACCACGAGGCTCTGGGTTCAAGCCTGGGTTGGGTAGACACGCCAGTGCACCACAACTGGTTATCAAAGGCCGTGGACATTGACTTGGTTGACGATGTTATGTCTGTCCGTACGTCGTACCTGTGTTCTCGTCCGGGTCGTATTAAGCGTTTCGTGATAGCATTTGTACTATCATAACCGAATACGCAGGCAACGACCCCGTCATTGTAATTGTGTGTTCAACTCTCTCTCTCTCTCTCTCTCTGGTAGGACGTTACACTGTCTGTTTTTAGAAGCTCAGCTTGCAATCTTGAAGAGACCTTCTCAATTTGCTCATGATCATGTGGTCAATATCGTTCACTTTGTAACCATCGGGAGATCTCCAAGTTTAGATGTTAACCTGTGCATGTTTCTGTGGGGGAAGAGTGTTCCCCCTATGATCTGATGATGTAGTGCCATTTATATTTCCACAGCTTTGTTGTCTCATAACCTTAACCTAACTAGCTTATAAAGATCAGTTTTTCTTAGCAGAAAGAGGTATATCTTGCTGGGCTCCTGGGGTTAAACGGCTCTCTTTGTGGTTTTGGGGAAGTATGGATTTGTCAAAGAGTGGTCAATGAAAGAGCTTTCCTTATTCTATATGAACAAAGATTAAAGGATATCCATTTCAAGAATACTTTTGGGGAATTTTCTGTTAATAGAAAGTTATCTACATACTGTTTATTCAAACTGATATAATGTGTAAAAAGTCACTTGATTGTACCTGAATATACAAACAAAAGTCTTGTGTAAATTTCGTATTGGTATTCACAATCTTTGTGTAAAAACAGGGCGCTGGAATAATATCCCCAAAGAGGAAAGATTCTGCTTATTTTGTAAACTTGGTTGTATTGAGGACGAAGTTCATTCTTTTAAGTTTGTCCTGCTTATAAAAGTCTACTGGAAAAGTGTATCCCACTTTACTTGATTGTTTATCCTTCTATTGATAAATTAGTTTTCATTGATGTATTGTAAAAGTTCTACTGTTATGAACAATTTAGGTAAATTGATTTTCCTCTCTTTTAAGAGACGCCAAGAGTTTCAAGA
The DNA here is from genome assembly GCA_020152595.1 of Chiridota heheva. NCBI lineage: Eukaryota > Metazoa > Echinodermata > Holothuroidea > Apodida > Chiridotidae > Chiridota > Chiridota heheva. Next base: position 112,101 of record JAIGNY010001916.1, on the reverse strand, counting down.
AATTTCGTGAATGTCTTTATCATGTTATGAATTCATCCCCTTATCTTTATATATTTGCTTTAAACTTTTGTATATATTGTACTTCTGTTTGTTAAGAGTTGTAAGTTTGTGTATAATTTTTGTACTAAGGGCCGGAGGCCTGAAGTTTTGTTGAATAAATGAAATGAAATGATAACGCATTCTAATGATAAGGCATTTTACGCATCTCTGCCCTCACTCCATACATACGGTGTACGATTATACATACACTGTACGCACGATTAATATAATTAATCCCAAAAAAAATTGTTAGATGTTTACGTAGCAGCTCACGAGACTTTTCTTATATATGTCAGCATGAAGTAAGGAGGTTGTTTCACAGTCCTATATTTTCTGCTGTCCTAACGTAAAAGCTTATGCATTTTTTGTTCAAAAATATTTCAAAAACGTCTGCCAAAGATGCCTCTGTCCGGCCAGACGTTAAACACCTTCATATTTCTCAAGGATGTTACATTCTGTTTTATACATTCAACTTCCTCTTCAACTTAAAAGGAGGCGCCAACATTTTTATGTCGCGAAACGGTCATTTTGAAAAACCAAGTGTTTGTATAAATATGTATCGAGTTCGATTCCCACCGCGAGTGCTGCATTCCTTGAGAAAGACACTTTACTCTACTTGCTCCACTTCACTCAGCTATAAAAAATGAGTGCTCGAATTCTGGGAGTTGACCTGCGGTGGACTGGCGTCCTATCCAGAGGGAGTCATGCGCTCTCATCTGCTTATGGCAAGGAAACCGGGGTTAAGCTCCAGCCATATGGGCCGGATGGATTTTACTTTTGTATAAATAGTTACATGGCTCTCTATTATGTCAAAAAGAGTGAAATTATTAACTGAAAAGTATTTCATTTTACAACGGGAAACAAGAAATGCTGATTATTTTTGTGTCATTTTTCATCACTTTTGGTTGGCACATTTGTTTTGTGACTTCGCCCCCCACATAAACAGTCCCACCTATATGAGGTCGATTTCTTAGTATTCTGTTCGATTATATCGCAACATTGGAAAAACACCGACTTTACTACATCTATGATCGCAATACCAGGAAAATGAAAAGGAAGGAAATGTAATGGTCAAAACTTCATAAGGTGAAACTTAAAGCAGAATACTCTCTGTGATGTCACAATTCGGTCAATAGTCAGGGGCGTTAGTAACGCTTTGAAAACAAAACAAATATATGGGTTAATGCCGCAACAGCCCTTTTAAAGGCCCTACTTTTTTACATATAAAACAATTTTCAATAAATAATTTATTATTAAAATACGATTTTATAAGAAAAAGAACTGCTTTCATTTCTAGATCCTCCAAGTTATATTATATTTAATCCATATGAAGAATTCACTTCACGAAACATAAGTGAACGAACATCCACCACCAGAGGTGTAGAAATGATCACCAATCAGGGGACAACAACGCCAACATTGCACTGGTAACTGATATTTCCATCAAAATGTTGCTGCCTATCGAGAATTTTCCTCGAGATTTACCGTCTGTAAAGTACATTTCCTTTCAGTAGTATCGTTTCCAAATTTCTTTTCGTTTCCAGCCTTGAAGAAAGTTAATTTACACATATGTCTACCCCAATCATGATTTGATCAATTTTAAATCATAAACCGATGCTTCAAGCTCAAGCTCAAAGACCACGTTAAGAAGACTGAGTATAAGTACCTTAACAGTTGTTCTTGTCATAACAGATCAATTAAAAAACCAAATTGAAATAGTAATCTTTAGCATGCCATTCTGCCATTTCTCTCTAAAGAAATACATACAACTCATGAAAAATTCGCGCCATAACATCAGCGATGTTCCGTTTTTCCACATGTTAGAAAATCGAACATCTCAAGGACACCGAAAATTTAAGCATCATTGCCCCATACTCCATACATATAGTGTATGATTATACATACACTTTACATACCGAGTTTTGTTTCGGGATGGTTTAAGCGGATGCATTATTACAGATATATTGAGTGAGGGCGCTGCGGGAAGCAATGTCGTAGATGTCGGGGCATAATATTGGCATGTATAGGTGTAAGCCGAAGGTAGGAAACAATATTTTATTGGTTGAAATTATTTTCCGTATTTTAACCAGTGCAAATTTGACTTTCACCACAGAATTTTAAAGTAATCTGTCTGTAACCAGAACCAAAAGGTTTTGTGGTTCCGATGCTTTTTTTTTTGTCATAAGTTGATTTGATTTGCAAAATTTGTATTAACTGTCATGTCATTGCGTATCATGAAATATTTGTTCCAGGATATTTATTCATAAGCTACACCCACCATACAAATCAATAGAAATGTTGACAACTTAGCATTTGCACAGTAATTAACAATATTATCATAACAAGTCGTAAGCCCTACCCACTCATTAATATTCATGACATCACTACCACAACATTAGAACATATGTACAAACCATGACCCATCTGTGTACGACATATATGGCACAAATGCGATATACCGTTCATGAGATACAGTATGGTGATAACATCCTTAGCACTTTTACATTAAGCCACGCCTGCCATGCATATGAATGACATATGTTGTTAGAAGAAAGCATGTACACAATAACCACAATATTATCATTCCAATAATGCAGATGTGACGCAAAGTGGACATAGCCTACACTTGCTCATTTATCACTTTTTCAAAATATTCACATAAGCCCCGCCCACTTATTAATATGCACGAAATCGCCACTAAAACATCGGGCTCATCTGCAGACCATGCGCTATCTGTATACCACACATGACGTAAATCCAGTTCATAGTTTTTTTTTTTTTTTTTTTTTTAAATCATATTAAGCCCCACCCACTACTCATATTAACGATAACATTTTTATACAATGAAAATGTACACACTTGCTTACACCATTTTTGTAACAAATATGAAACAAAACAGATTGTCAAAATAAGAGCATTTCAAGATTTGTTATATAAAGCCTCGCCTACTCGGCATTGATATGCATGATATCAACGCCAAAAACAATAGGGCACATCTGCAGACCGTGGGATATCGTGTACCAACTGACATGAATCCAGTTAACCGTTCTTGAAACACTGTGTTTACAAGCTCTTTTCAGAAAAATCATACTAAGCCCCGCCCACCAAGCATATTAATGAAATTAAACGTTTTTACATCATGAACATATACACACCAGCTAACATCATAATTATAATAAATATAAACAAAACAGGCATGCGTTTGTTAAAATATGAACATTTCGAGATTTTTCCTTCAATAACAAGAGAACACATCTACGGACCATGGGCTATCTTTTGTGCCACATATGATATGAATGTAGTGTATCGTTCTTGAAATATCGCGTTTACGAGCTGGCCGTCACATACACACACCCATACACGCAGACACCTAGACAGTCTGAAATTATTATGTACATCATTGCAGCATATGAGGAAAAGGGAAACAAAGCGGATCTGGAAAATGTTCTTTATTGTTGCAGATATGTTATAACATTTGTGCATTCTATGTTGCATTGTAATATACCCTTCTTTTGATTAATTTGACGATTTTGTTGTATCAAATGTATAGAATTAAGATAATGTATTTAATTGACAGGTTTATTAGGGCACTAGTTTTGGATGACAAGTTATTACAGGCGCATCTTCACCATGAATGTCGTTTAATATTTCGTATCGTTTATTAATGTATATGATTAAAAATCCGCGTCAGGGCTTTAAAATTCAGTGTATATATATATATATATATATATATATATATATATATATATATATATATATATATATATATATATATATATATATATATATATATATATATATATATATATATATATATATATATATATATATATATATATATATATATATATATATATATATATATATATATATATATATATATATATATATATATATATATATATATATATATATATATATATATATATATATATATATATATATATATATATATATATATATATATATATATATATATATATATATATATATATATATATATATATATATATATATATATATATATATAAACCAAACCTTTGGTTAAAATGAAACTTTTTCAATTTTAATTGAAACAAATGCCCTAATCACTTACGTCGATAAAGTCGGTGAGAATTATTGTTGTTTAGACATAAAAATATCAGCAATCATCATGTCTATTTCGTAAAGCTACGAAACATGTGAAAAAACAGTTGCCTCCATTTGGAATTTCCATGTGGTTCCAAATGGCCCAAATGGTTCCAAATGGTCCCAAATAGTCATGTTTGGAATATTCAAATAGTCCGAATTAACGAATGAAAATTTTTCCATTTAGAACCATTTGTAATTTTCCAACTATTTTTTTTTTCTCTTGGGTCTAAAAAGGAATATAGACAAATTTTATCCTAAACGGGGACGAAAATACATAGCAAAGGTAACAAATTTTTGTCACAGTAATGCACATTCTTAGTTAACGTATACTGTTATAAAAAAATATTCAAGCATTAATTTAAGTTCAAACTTAAAATTCCAACTTCCTGCCTACCTGAGTTGTCATTTGCTACATTGCCTTTTCCCTGCGTGACCATTCTGACTCTGAGAAGACATAGATTGCAAACTTTACATGAACAACTTTTGTGCACAGATGTTTACATTTGTACCTGAGGGTACAGTGAATGTGGGATATGTAATATCATTATGTTTGACATCAGCATGTATATAAATATCTTTTTGCATGGTGTTGTGCATCATTTCTGTGGAGATAATGTCTTTGATGGTTGCATTTCAATTCAAATTATGGCCGTTTATTCATTGTAGGAAAACAGTTATGTGTTGTCAATACTCAATTCCATTTCAGTAATTTGATGGAAAACCTTTTTTCACCAATCTGTTTCTTAAGTTTTTCTCTATCAGATACATCAAAATGAAATTCCATGGGAATATTCCTTGAATATATTACTATGATTTTGGTGTTTTTCTTAATTTCAAACTCCATAATTATCCTCGTATCCCATTTCTTCACTTTTACTGCACAATGCACTCCAAATAATTCCGTTCGTGCCCCATTATCAAAATCCTCTAAAATCATCTGGGCAACCAACATCGACCAACAGTGCAATGAATTGACACGATGATGTAGTAATCATCGAAATAATCAGAAATTTTGATAAATCTTCTTTATGAGACTTTTCTGTGTAAAATATTTTCAGACTTTCAGTAAGCATTTATGTCTGTATCATCAAATAACACCCTGTTGTGTTTACACCTTATATCCAAATAGGATTGAATGGTATGGTTCACAACGGGCCGGTATTCAAAAAGTTATATTTTAACGCTTCATTTGTTTTGGATTAAACAATGCTTTACGCATGACTATTCGAAAAAGGCTACCTGGACGCGAATTATTTTGGGTATTAAATGATATATACTGTAATAAGTGTGATAGATTAAGCATTTGACATTGTGCATTGTTGTTGTGAGAAAGCTTTTAGAAACGCCAAAATGTGTGATTTAAAAAAAAAAAGGTGGTAACATGTTACTGCTGATTATAGGGTCACTGTACGTACACTAGTCTTAATTTTTCTGCAGAAAATATTTCAAGCTAAAATTCTACTGCAAACTAGAACTGTCAGAAAGACAGCATGTTCGACTATTCGAACCTAGCATAGAGAATTGGCTCATTGAGGGACGTGTGTGAAATATTGGGACTAGTAGGGGAAGTTGATTTTGAATTACTTGAGCTTTCAAGGATGCACTTACGTTTTCCTTTACGCTTTATTTTGTTATCAGAGTCAGGCAAATTGGGTTATTGAACAAAGGGAATTTATTTTTTAAGATCGTTCTCAGAAAACATGCACCTGGTCTGATCTTGTTTAAATTAGCTCGGTTAAATTAGCTCTGCGATTGGTTTATGGTTTACTCCTATTGACCCTGTGTTTAAGATGAAGATATCTTATTTGCGCATAATCAACTTCATTAGTGAATGTGTCGTATTCTAATTGGCTGAGTCCGATCCATACCCCACCTTTGGTTTGCAGATGGGACTTGCAAAGCGAGGAGTGTATCGCGCACACATGATCAGTTTAGGCTTGAGGAGAATAAAAAGCTAGGATCTGAAAATGGTGACCTAGAGAACTTAACGCTTTTTCCGACTTAGTCGATTTTTTATCGACATGCTGGATTATTTGTCCTATACTTTATGATATTATCTGTTGACTACTGTAAAAAAAGTTGGAAAGAATTAGAAGTTACAAGAATATACGAGAGAATTGCTTTTTCAAACGTTTCATAGTTTGTTTTGTATCGAGCATCAATGTTGATTTTTAATATACCGTTTGCGCGAACTATGGAGTTTTTATAATTTATCAGTGGACAAAAATTATGCTGGGTTTAACGCATTTTCGTGTTTTCTTTGATGCACGGAGAACCGAAATACGACAATAACAGACAAACTACTCCAACAACCTTGTTAATATTTATTTTCATATCCAAGACACTTAATACATCTGAGGCGAGGGCTCTCTTATTTTACCTTTCTTTAATGTCAGCGTAAGTATTGTAATTGCTATTTATGTCAGGAACGTCATTACCACAAGAAACAAACTCCTCCAAAAACTTTAAGCAAACACTTTACCCAAACAAAGGAACTCTTCCAAAACCTTTGACAGGACGCCAGGGTTAGTGGATTAACTCTCATTATTCTTCGAATAGTCGAACTAAAACTAGCCTACTCAATGTTTAGCGAGAAAATCACTTTCTAAATAAGCTCACATCTGATTTTTCTTACCCATTAGTCTTTCCATCATGATGACCTGCAAACGAAAATTAAAAATATAATTATCAACCATGTGTTCTTCACCAATGTTTTCCCTTGATAATATTGTTGTCATGCATGTCAAAGGTAGGTACTGGAAAATTGTATAAGGCATATTGGAGAAAGTGACACCTTTTCTTTTACTTTTCATATTTGGATGCATTTCGCGGTTTCTTTCTTCTTTGGAATAATAAGTTACATTTTAGAAAATCAAATCTCATCAAATTTCATAAGGCTCTAGTTTTTGTTGTTGAAGGAGCGGTATCATACTCTTCTATATGGAGCTTGGAAGCTTATGAGCATGATATGTCATGATATCTATTTAAAGGCAGTTACACACCGAGCGCGACGCGGTGAGCGAATTTTTAAACAAAATTGAATAAAACAAAGAAAAAGAAAATTTTGAACTCTTGTTTTCAGAGATGGATCGTCATCGTATGGCTTTTCAGGCGATACTGAAAATTGATTAAATGGGCGTTTTTACGCCCATTAAAGCAAAATTTGCGTCGCGACAAAAATTGCGCTCCACTGAAGCGATTTCTCCACAGTTTGAACAAAACAGCAAGGCTAGAAAATTTTCCAGTATTATCAGAAAGCCTCAGTTTTAAACATTATTGTGAGTAAGCAAAACGTCAAAGCATCTCAAAATATTTGTACTCTGACTTATTGTCTAACTGCCTAAAAATAACTCGCCGCGTCGCGTTCGGTGTGCACCGGCCTTAAGGTGTTCATAGTAATATCACTGTCGAATAGCATTACTTCAGGGACATTACCGGAACAATTAATATAACTATAACCAAACATACCTGATCGTTTCAGCAGAAAGACAACTATAATTACGATAATCGCTATCAATATTATTCCAGCAAATAAAACGCCGATTATAAGGCCTATGTTCGATCCCCCGCCTGCGTTAGAGAAAAAGAAAAGAAAAAAGTTTGATTACGAAAATAAAATGTACTTGTTGTTTCTGATAGATAACCTGTCCATTCTGGTACTCCACATCATGCATTATGCTTTTGAATTCATATGTTATTCTGAGTGACGTTCCGGTGTCACAACGCTAAATAATACATACATGAGGGAAGTACTGTATCTCGTTGAAGTTTTACTGTGCAAAATGATCTTCATGATAATTTCCGCAGACTCTATGTTCAGATACTCAAACTTTACGTCACGCGAATGCTGTTAACCAAGATTGAAACTTGTCATTACCAGGGGCCCACTACGCAACTGCAATTCCCAAGCAAGATTGCCAAGGAAGAGTCCCAATCGAGGATTGAGTATATGAACATGAATTGGGGTTGCAACGCATGCACAGAACTAACAGTTTAAATCGTAATTTATTGAAATATTTTAATTAGAATAAGCTGTAATACAGCTAACATGCATAAATGAACGCAAGTCTCATGTGTGGTGTGATTCAATTGTTCAACTTAGCGTTGTTCAGTTTCCATCGACTCTTCATCAGTCTACAAGCACCGAAAGCCTGCAAAGACCAAAATTGTCAGGAATGTGCTTCTTAGTCCATTGCTTTATTTCTATTTTGTCGACAATGTTTTCAAGTGTTTTGAAGTCTTTAAATTGTAAAAAGTATATGAACAGTGGATTTTTTATGAACTGTAGTGGACTGATTAAATTCTCGTTCGAGGGTTTCAAAATTTTCTTTGAAAAATGGTATTTCACATTACATATTTAGCAAAGTACTTAAGATGACTGAATCGCAATGTAAAGGGGAGCTTCTCATTCGTTGCTTTTCATTCAGGAACTTCACAAGTATAATACTATTATTACCTTGCAATAGAAATATAGTAGTGCAATTACTATTCTACCACGCAGTACTCTAATTTTTTGCCGAGTGTTTCCTGATTAGGATTTTTTTTTCTTTTAAAGAACGACAACCAATATTTTTTTTTACTAATAACTTTGATTGAATAATTGTTTGATGAATAATGATTAATGATACGAGTATGGGGATTTAATCAACGGATGTATAACATTTGTTACAGTATGTTATGCATTATACACAAATTTCCAGATTATTGTAAAAGTATATCAATATGAAAAAAAAACAATAAATATTAAAAAGAATAACTATGGTCTACTTTTTCTACCTTATGATTCAGAAAAGAAAAATACATTGTGTTGTGAAGGACTAGGGGTTGTGTTAGAGAGCTAGGCTGTGTACGCCATTAGATATGGTTAGCGTGCAGACGCCCAAGTTATTTGTCTGCTCAAAAGTCTAGAACAAAATTCAGTTAATTCAAATAATTTCTAGTCTAGTTGCATGCTTCAAATTGCTGCAACCGAAAACCAAGGTACAGATTAGAGAAATACTGCATTGGTGTTATATCCCATGCTGGAAATATAGATATTGTTTAAGTTATTTTATTATTACAAACTAGACTACACTGTCACAACAACATAAACAACTGCCATACAACTCATGGGACCAATGTTATAGAAGAAATTTAAGTTCCCTCTAACTATCTAATAAGTTTTATTCACTGATGCAAACACAATACCATATGAGTGACCTTCAAACTACACGTTTTCTTCAAAGACATGCATTTGGATTTAAAAATCATAGCGAATTATGTTGTAGACGTAGGTCTACTAGAAAACTAGATCTTGTAAAAGAAAATGATCGGAGATTATTCAATACGACAGGATAACCTGAAGATGCCTTAATTTGTGCCTAGGATACAGGAATATGCCTCATTATTATTATTATTATTATTAATACATCACAATAAACCCTAATCATAACAATTGCTTCAAAAAAAAGGAGAAATAACCGTAGGCTTGAAAGGCAAGTGAAGCAAAAACTACACTTTGCTTGAGTGTTTGAACAAATTTCTCAAATTTTGCAAACAGCCTTTAAATTGTGCAGAATACTTTTGCTAGCTAAAGTGACACAACTGATTGAAATGTAACGTTGTTAAAACATAGTAGGAAGTATGATTCTAAATCTTTAAAAAAAAAACGGACTTGCGTTAGGAAACAATGGTTCTAGAATAGCACTTTCTATTTAAAACAATTTAAATAATGCTCCTCCCACTCTCATTGCATTGCAAAACGCAGTAGTGCAGATTTCAAGCTTCATAGAATAAAACGCTACCCAGCTATCCACTAAAGATTACAGAAAACTAAAGAAAAAGCTAAAGAAATCTAATAAAACTTAATTATTCCATGCACCGAAAAAAAATGCATTAGATATTTCTGCGCAACTAGTCGTGAGGTGGGATAGGCTCAAAATTTCGTAAGATGAAGAACGCAACAGACAGCAGTAAAAAGAAGAAGAATTGTATTTATGATTTCTCTATTAGAAATACATATATATGATTTTAATGGATACATATTTTATAAAACAGCAACGGAACTATAATTGCCTCAAATACCAAGAGAATTGGTCGTTACAGTGTGGTTTTCACTGTAGACATTCTGGTTGTAACTGATAGTTATTTAGTTATTTCTGTAGGTAGGAAGTTTAAAGTTATAAATGTCTTACAGTTTTCACCAGTCTTCTTTCCGTTTTTACGTTTTCAGCCCACTCGAATTCATTTATATATAATAAGTTGAAACGTGTTCTTGACGACGATATATTTAAAACCTACACACACACACGACAATGAAAACATTTTCTAAATATTCAGTTACAGGATTGGTTATTTGAACTTTTTCTTTCATTTATCAGTTTATCAAATTTCGTCGTCAGAAAAGGTTCAATTTGAAAGAAACTGGCCACCCAACAGCCCAAGTACTTTCAAACTTCTTCGTGGAAATCAATCTTGCAATCAGAGTAGGGGCCTGCGGACCCCTATGGTATATACAGCTAAAAACTCTTAAGTGTTAAATATAACACTTTCGTCAGTGGTAAGGAAAATATTTACTTTCTGCAGCTCTCCAAGTGTTGGATGATTGAATTGTAGCACCTATAAGTGTCACAATATTAACACTTGAATAAGTGTTACGTCTGGGATACTGTTTGTAACACTTTAAGTGTTGGATACTGCCAAAAAAATAATCAGGTGACGGACGGAGCCATAATAATCAACACTAATTATTAGTTATGCAGAAATACAGATTGATAACTGAATTATTATTTCTATTTTGCAAGTCACTGTAACAGTCGGGTGTGTATTTACTTGATCTTATGGTTTCATTAAATAAATATTTTGTTTTACACAGTACTACTGAATTTTAGAAAAAAACTTCTCCTGATCGAAATAAAATAACTATTAAAGAAAGTTCATCTTTACTAGTTTACAAATACATATTAATAAAGTCTTATTCAGTTGCGACTATATGCAAGAACCGTTACAAATTAATGGTGGCTCTGCAATGTTACATATTGAATGACTTGCATTCATTATAAACACTCTGATGGCACACTCTAATGTTTGACCAAAAAAGTTAAACGATTTGTATATCATTGTGTTATATTGTTTATAGTACAACACTGATAAGTGTTAAATACAACACTTATAAGCGTTTTTACTTCCACTTGACAAGAGTTATATATAACACATTCAAGTGTTCAAAGCTAACCCTTTATAAGTGTTGGATTTTTGAGTGCAGTCACTCACGACACCTTTGGAAAGTTTAAATTCAACACTTAAAGGATTATATATAACACTTTTTTTTAGACTGTAGGTATAATGATATATTTTTGTCACGGGCCTCCAGTGAGCAGCCCCCCCCCCCCTTCCCATCTTAGTTATGACACTGCTTGCAATACATGTATTTGGTGGGAAATTAAAGTATAATTCGCAGAAACCTTTCACACCTTATTCAAGCTTATTTCAAAGTTAAAGTATGCGGCAACAGCATGCTGGTCAGCAGGGGCGTAACTTAAGAGGGGTGTGTTGGGGAAGGGTTACACCCCTAGAATTGGGGGGTTGGGCAATTCCAATTTTGACAATTTCTTCGGGCAAAAAAAAATGGCCCAGTATTGAAACAAAATTGTAGGAAAAGTAATAATGCTTATTCCTTGATGTGTTTGTTTTTTCGCAAAAAGACAAACTACTAAAATTATGTGGATGACATCACAGTTTTTTGTTACATTTATGGCTGTGCGAATTTTCACGTCTGCCTGTTTAGAAATGGTAACCCAAATGCTTATCAGATTCTAACATACTTTCAAGTTGTCTTCTGTTTATCACTTACATTGTGGAACTTCATATTTGTCACATAATTTTCCAAGCCATTTTCGGGCATGCAAAACAAGAAATTCTCTTCAGACCAAATGGCTTTACCTACATTTTCCCCGAATTTTCTCAGTTTTCAGGCATGTCAAGGGAATTTCTTCTCGGCCTGTTTAAAAATGATAACTCTATATATAATGCTTATCTGAGTAGAAATTTTAGCATGAGAATATCAAATTGTCTTCTTATCATCGCTTTAATTTTCCGAACTTTATCAGTTTGTGTTGATTTTCAGACCTTTTTGGGCATCAAAGACAATAAAACTTCAGAGCTTCCGGGCTTTACCCCTGGATTTTACAATTTACAATTTGAAACTTTGCGTTGATTATCAGCCATTTTGAAGCATCAAAAACAAATCTTCACACCAGGGCTTCGTCCACAATTTTTCCTGAATCTTATCAATTTCTCCTCAGTATCCTACAGTCCTATGCCTGTTTAGAAATGTTAACCCAAATGCTTATCCACTGCAGTTATCTCAGTAGATTTTAACATTCGAATATGAAACTGTCCTCTTTTCATCACTTACATTTTGGAACTTTGTGTTGATTTTAAATGACTTTTCGGGCATCAAAAACAAGAAATATTAAGTGATCCGGGGCTTTGACCCTAGATCGAAGTTTTTAAGGCTTCGCCCATGAACCCCACAATTTTGCCTGATTTTTTATATTTTCAGAAGAATTTTTTCCTCTCAAGACAACATGCATGCATCCCAGGTCCAAACACTAGTACCTAATACTGGTACTAAAGTCAAGTTCCATTTAAAATCTCAAGCAAGAAGTGGAGTAGCCCCAAAGAAGAAACTGAAGATGATGATGCGCTTCCAAGAGAGCTTGCAGTCCCGACTTCAGTATCACAACTACGAAGAGGACCCATCCCCAGAAACTCTGTGGGACCACGTCAAGACCACTGTTTGAAAAACATCCGAGGAAGTACTTGGCTTCTCAGTGAAGAAATTTAAGGACTGGTTCGATGATAAACATAGAGAAATACATAGCAAAGAAAATGATCAGCCTGCCAGGCTCATTTTGCTCAGCCGTCCTGTCGGTACAAGAAGGCATCTTTCCGTCAGGTGTAGTGGCATCCAGCGCAAATGAGCAAATTGCGGTTCATCCGAAATGTATGGAGGACAACCCTTGCTGAGAAAACCCAGCTTTTTGTAGGTACAGGAGTCCAAAGGGGCTTCTATGAGGCTCTGAAAGTCGTCTATGGTTCCTCGCACCAGAAGCAATGTCCCTTGCAGAATGTCGGCGGGAAGGAGTTCCTGTCTGGCAAAGAAGCCATATTGGATAGTTGGTCCAAGCACTACCACACTCTATTCAACACCAGCCGCACTAATCAAGAGTCGGCTCTCATCAGATCAAGCAGCAGCCAGTGAAAGCTGAACTGAGCAACTCGTTAGGAAACCGTGAAACAATGAGCGGCTGAAGAGTGGAAAGGCTGCTGGATTTGATGATATCCACCAAAGGCATGTAAAAAGGGGCCCAGCTCTTCACGTGAAACTACATGTACTGTTTGATTGCTATTCGTGACACATTCATCATCACCCTGTATAAGAAGAAAAGGGGGTATCAAATTGTTCAAACTACCGAGGGATAACACTATTTTCCATCGCTGGCAAAATCTTGGCCAGAGGTTTGCTTAATAGATTTGTACTTGCCATTGCCAACGAACACCTACCCCAACGCCAGCGTGGCTTCAGAGCAAAGCGGGGTACTGCAGACATGGTATTTGCCGTGAAACAAATCCAGGAAAAGTGCATGGAACAAAATTGATACATCCTCTTTTAGACCTGACCAAAGGTTTCGATATTGTTCACATTGTGAACAGGCTGAAATATTGCTGTATTGTTGTACCGTACAGTCTTGACCATATTTTTCAGCATGATGCTCCAGCGCGCTACCGAAGGTCTTAACGAAAGTGTCTACATCTGCTTCTAAATCGACGACAGCCTCTTGAAACTCAGACGCCTACAGGTTCACACCAGGATAAGATAAAAACACCAAGAGAGCATCAATGGACACCATAATTTGTGTAAATCTTGTGCAGAAGCTACGATCTACGCAACCTTCATGTGAAAAAGCTGGTCGAATGCATATTGGCATATACGCAAGCCCTGCATCTCACACTGTGTATGAGCAAAGCATAAATCAGTGTAAATACTTCTTAGATTGGTTGGATCCAGATTTATGACGGGAAAGGTTATTATTTTGCTAATCTCATATTGAAGAGTCGTCGTACCCACTTTCATGAAGCCAGTCCATGAGGGGTGTGGTGTTATGTCACACACCCAGAGGGAGGCCAGGGGACTGCTGGTAGGCAGGTTGGCTCCTGGCTAGGACACTTGAAGGGTTCCATTGTAACACATCTATCCCAAACAATAGTGGTAAGATAAAGGACTTAAGTCAGCTTGTAGAAACTGGAATGTGCTATCAGTTTGGTCCCTATATGCAGTATGTGTACCGTATCGTAATGCGCACAAACAGAGAGCCAATTCTTGGTGCATTAACGTACTTGAATTTCCGGGCGCAGACCAGTGGTGACATAGACACAGATCACACAAATACAAATCGGTTTTATTGGGGTGGACCTGATTCGTACACTTATACATTGGTTAAATGCTAGACTGGTAATGGCTCTGTACCAAATTATCTTTCCTAAGTTTGGGTTATGACTAGGGTTGGTATTCGTATAGGGTTAGGATTTGAGGGTTTTGGACCATTTAATTAATTGTTCCATTGGATTCCTTGTGTCTTTTAGGACATATGTTTTGACACTTTGTAGATATTTCCAACATTGCACTGTCATGGTAAAAGTAGATAAAATAGCGGCCATTTTGGACTCCATCTTTTTTTGAACGCCATCTTGGTTTTGGTAACTTCGGAGAATTTGTAACTTCTAAGTAATGATTTTATTGAGTTCCTTGTCCATAATAATATATGATTAAATACTTTATTTGTATTGTGAATTGTCTGGTTGCAAGGCTATGATGAAAATATAAAAAAAAATAAAACACTTTTTGGTGGCTTAAAACATATAATTATCTTCAAAATACCAAGTGTACTGTCAGATTGCAAAATTATGATAAAAATGGAAATGACGGCCATTTTGGACGCCATTTTGAATTATGGGGAAAGTTCATGGAAGATTTTCGGGGACTTTTAGTATGTTATTCTACACATAGTTCTGGATCTATTCTGAAAAATATCAGCTTGTTACTATAGCTATTTCCAAGTTAAACCTAAAATTCTTCATTTTATTATTCTTCGTATTTATGGAATACTACAAACAGTCAAATTGTTCTACAGTCAGAACAATACGGTGTGATGATATCACCCTTTTGCTAAGTGTCAAAAATCCAACACTTGTAAAGGGTTAGTTTTGAACACTTGAGAAGTGTCATATATAATTAGTGTTGATTATTGTGGCTCTGTTTATCAGCTGATTGTTTTGTGGGTAGCTATCCAACACTTCAAGTATTACAAACAGTAACCCATAGGTAACACGTATTCAAGTGTTAATATTGTGACACTTACAGGTGTTACAATTCAGTCATCCAACACTTTGAGAGTTACAAAAAATAAACATTCTTTAATACCGACGAAAGTGTTATATATAACACTTACGAGTTTTTAGCGTGTATATATGGGGATTATAAATTGTAGTCACTTAGTGCCTTTTTCACACATATGATCCTCATGTCCAGAAAGACTCGTGTAATAAGGGCTGACAATCCCATAATACGGTCAAATGCTTTTAACATTGCATGTGGTGAAATGTGGATATTTCGTCTTTCCGTTTAGGTTATGGATGGATCTAGGAGAAGTATCACATGCTGATTTTGATATATGTTTTTTATTCTTTCAACAGGTCAAAGGTCGTGGTTTATGTCCTTTGACCTACTTTTATTCAATTGACCTCATATCCTCATAAACCGGGACTTTACACAGTCACACAGTATGGGTACCAGATGGAGACTCGTGACACCAAATAAATAAATATTACGTTATTGTGATGACAAAGGTCAAAGATCATATGTCTTTCGCTAACTTGCTAAGTGCCAAGCATTTGAGTTAAATGTTATGTTGAAAGTACCGAGACGGATAAGTCGTGATTTGATCCAGTGCCGTCGGAAGCGTGGGCGCGAAAAAGGAAGACATTTTTCCACAAATGAACTTCTCGAGAATTGAAGCAAAGTTTCCATAAAATATAGGAAATTGCACGAAAATGAAAGCAAATTTCATGAAAACGAATGAAAATGATAGAATTTTTTTGAAAATGAACGGAATTGCACGAAAATTGAAGCAAATTTTATATAAATTTCCCAAACATCTTCTCGAAAATTGAAGAAATGTTCCCGAAAGGAACTTGCACTAAAATTGTAGCATATGTCGAAAATTGATATTGCCTAAATCAAAGCAAATTTCACAAAAATGAAGGAATTTGAACGAATTTAAAGCAAATTGCACAAAAATTAAGGAAATTGTATAAAAATTAAGGAAATTGCACAAAAATTAAGGCAAATTTCACGATAATGAAGGAAATTTTGCGAAAAATAAAAGAGGTTTTTTAATTTTTTGCAACGTTCAAAAAGTGCCCTTAAATTTCAAATATTGAAAGGCACTGTTGTACTAGGATGATTTTCATGAAATTCTCTTAAATTTCCTTCATTTTCGGGGAATTTTCTTCCATTTTTCTTCATTTTTGTTATACTAGGATAATTTTCATAAAATTTCCCTAAATTTCTTTCATTTTTGGGAAACTTTCTTCAATTTGTTTTCGCTCTTGAACCCTACCAGCCTACCGAACCCTTATTCTGAAGTAATCGTTATCGTAATTGATCACATTGCACTTATAATCGCACCACTTTTGCTTCCCGCCCACCTTTACTTTCTTTACAACCTATATCTACTCTCAACTCAGTAATGACAACCGCAAATTAGTTTAACCCTTCTACTCACATATCAACCCTCCAAATCTTAAACTCAGAACATTGCCCTTTTTTAAAAGAAATCTGGAGTGGGGAAGGGGGGAGGGGGAAACATGCAGATGGGATATATCATCTCCAAACAATTTATTTAAAGTCACTCAGCGGCGTAGAATTCTAAGAAGATATTTGACATTGGGGAGAGGCCAAATTTTATTTACGTCTCAACAATACAAGTCTCTTATGTCCAAAAACTATTTGTGAAGAGGGGGTCTTGAAATTTTTTTTCAATTTCTTCAATTAGAAAATTGAAGAAAATTTCCCCAAAATGTAGAAAATTTCCCCAAAATACAGAAAATTTCCTAAAATGAAAAAAAAAATCAAAAATTGAAAATTTGACCCAAAAAAAAAGAATTTCATAAAATGTAGCAAACTTCCCAAAAAAGAAAATTTCACGAAAATGAGGCAAAATTCCCAAAAAATATTCTTGAAAAGGACATAAATTCCCCGAAAATTGAAGAAGAAAAAAACTTACAGAAAATGAAGAATATTTCCTATGAATTAAAGCAACTTTCACTAAAATGAAGGAAAATTAAAGAAATTTCACAAAAATGAGGACAATTTCCACAAAATTGAAAAAATCCCCCTAAAAGAAGAATATTTCCACAAAATTTGAGAAAACCGCAAAAACTGAGAAAATTTCATGTAAATGAAGCCAGCTTCTTAAAAATTGAAGAAAATTTCACGAAAATGAAGCAATTTCCCAAAGATGAAAGCAAATTTCCTGAAAATTGAACAACATTTCCAGAAACTTGAAGGATTTTTCCCGAGAATTAAAGCAAAAATGAAGCAACATTGAAAACAATTGAAAGAAATTTCCCAAAAATGAAGGAAGTTTCCCAAAAATGTAGAAAACTTCCCAAAATTGAAGGAAAATTGAAGAAAATTTTACTAAAATAAGCAAATTTTCCCGAAAATTAAAGCAAGTTTTTCAAAAAATGAAAAGAAATTCTCGGAAAATGGAAGAAAAAACTTCCAGATAGTAAAAAAAAAATCCCCGAGAAATAAAGTAAATTTCCCTAAAATGAAGGAAAGTTAAAGAAATTTGAAGGAAATTTCCCGAAACTGATGGAAATTTTCTGAAAATTGAAGTAGAATTCCCGAATCTGTTACTCAATGTTGGCTTTTGAGTTGACGAACCTAAATCTATTATGTATTTTCTTAATATATTCATTTCATAGGGATATTTTCTTAGGGTCAAAAACTACTGGGGGCAGTAAAAAGGAATGGGGAATTTTCCCAGTTAGTATGTAAAAAAAGGCTGACCCACACAAATTTCCACCGACCCCTCACTTATCCAGCATCTAATCACCTCCAAACGCTTCACGCATCTAACCACCTCATCCACATACCAAACTTAGACTCATACCTTAGACCTACTTGTCATCCTATCATCTACTGTCCATACTATAACCAAATTAACCCAAGCATCATTCCGACTTCCAGGCACCCCTCCCATATTTCATTCTACTTCCTTCCTTTTGATAACCTCATATAAGTATATAAACCCTTTACTTTCTCATTTCCTTGACCCCATTAAGCCATAGTCATCTTTGTTTGTTTTTTCTTCCAATAATTCATTACCACAAGATTCTTCATTAACATAGTTCTTTGAAGTTTCATGTCTATTCAAACTATTCGACTATTTTTAAATGTCTTTACATGCAAGGATCCTATATGTCAAGTTGTATTGAAGCGAAAAACTCTACTAAGATTTTCTTTTCATGCTAGAAATTGTATAAATATTCTTTCAGGCGAGACACAAAACTAGTTGGAACTTTTTCCAAGCAGAAAAAATACGGACCGACGAATGAACTTTGTTGGGGAAGGATAATTAAACCAAAGAGAAGCTCTTTGATTAAACAAACACTGCTTTTCCCACGTATGCTCAGATCTTACGTCCCTGCTTAGCATTTTATTTCACAGTTACCTGCCGAATCTTGACATGAGTGCTAAATCATCGTGAGTACAAAATCATCAACATCAGATGTTTACAGCAGAAAGATGTACAATTACGTTTCATAAAAGTATCACTAAATAAAGTAACACTAAATCGCTTCAAAAAAGAACATGGAAAAGCAATGATATATAACCATCAAGTCCAGCAGCAAAAGTTTTGTGATGAAATGTAGAAGGAGGGAATGAAATGTAGAAGGAGGGGACGTAAAGAAGTCAACAAACATGTAAATGGCGCAATACAAAGGCAAAGGTTAGCTACAATTACCATAGTTACTGGTAGAAAAAGGACATTAAAATTTCTTTCACAACAGAAATAGTGCATTCTGGCACAAGCATCTTCAGGTTGTTTGGAAATTGTTACATATCAACTGTACCTGTATTTTTTCCTTTTGTTGGTGGCACTTCTGTGGTTGCGATTCCTGTAAAAGACATCATGACAATTTGATGGCAAAACTAAAAATAACAGTTTGTGACAAGCATCATTATTTGATACTTAATGTGTGATAAAAGTAATCGATACACTCTTCATAACTTATTAATGCTTCTTTTTTAACAAAAAATATGAATAAGATTATACTTCTAACTTCTTTCTAACTTTGCTTCATTAGTGAAACTTACTCTAGTTGAAACATTAGTATGAACTTTAATTGATAATGTATATGTAACTCTCTTTACACGAATCAATGGCAAGAAAAAGAAAAAAAGAATGATAAATAAAGAGAAAATTATAGATATTTTGCATGCATACTTGTAATTTCATCCTATACCTTGAACAATTCAGGATCTGGCTGCAGAACATATAACGTCACCTAAATTACTGATAAATCATGAGCCATGAAATTGCATTAGTTCCCATCAAATTGGATTTTGAAGTCTTAAAATTAAATTATGTATGTCAGTTTATAATGCATGGCTGGGGATACAGTATAGGTCAACCTCCATGGATCGTGGTTTAAATTTTGTATGAAGCCGGTGGGGAATAATTCTATGGCACAGTTATGAAATGGAAAGAGCTGAAGTTTTCTTTTTTTCTGCTTCTTCGTACTTTTTGCACAAATTGAAATTCCTCCATATTTGGTCAGTCATCAGTAGCGGCACTAGGATTTTGGTCTTCAAATCTTCTACATTTTCCACATACAATGTAGTGAGACGTTCCTTACGGTATAAGAAAACATAAAGACAACATTAATTAAACTACTTTGCAAAAAATATCGAAATGAAAATTATTTCTTTGAATGGAAATTTTTGGCAAATTTGTGATATATGATTGGCTGAATTTGTTGGTATTTTCATATTCTTATCAAACCTTTGGAGAATTTTCTTACCCTCAAAATTGTAGCAGGAATATAATGTTCACTATTTTCTTCCCAGCCCTACTATGAAACATTCTCGGACAAAGGTCTTAATTTAAGGAAAATTAAGCTCTTATACATTAATTATAAACCTTCTGCAGCCAACGATTTTGTTTAAATGTACGAAAGGACTAATAATGGGACCTTATGTCATTTTAAATGTAAAACTTTGTAACATGGTATCATTCGGGGAAGGGGGGGGACAAGATTTTGATTTTGGAGGGCAAGCTATAAAGTTCGTATATTAACAACTGTGACCCACCCTCCATCGGTTTATTTTCCCCATCACAAAGACAAGAAAAAAACGAAAGTATGCATACTTTTTGGGGGTGTTTATTGTCGGATTTCGAATGAGAACTGCCCTTTTCAGAGAGGAATTAACGTGCCCCACACTACAAAAATGTCCTTTCAAACAGCTATCTATGATCTTTTAAATGAAGAAATTTACACTAATATTGAGCTTTTAATTTGAATAAAATTGTGAAATTTTACGCAGCACATGCACTCAATATTTAAAACATTCTGATGACTCTAATGTCCTCTGAATATTGATTTATGCAATTGACACATCATGATCAACATCTTTCCGATTTTGAGCCTTATTATCTATCAGATTTATGCATTTCCAATCTTGGTTATAAATGTTTCCTGTTTTCCGTATTGTGGTACTGAAATGTTAAATAGGTCTATCTTGATCTACAATTGCTTCATTTTTGTGGCTACAATTAAAAAACTTAAAAGGTAAAAATGCTAATATATATATATATATATATATATATATATATATATATATATATATATATATATATATATATATATATATATATATATATATATATATATATATATATATATATATATATATATATATATATATATATATATATATATATATATATATATATATATATATAGATATATAAATATACATATAAATAATTATATATAATATTTATTTATTATATACTGAAATGTATGAATATATATTACATATCTACAAATGCTTAATTTTAATGGCTACAAATAAAAAACTGAAAAGGTAAAATTAAAAATATATATAATATATAATATATATATATATATATATATATATATATATATATATATATATATATATATATATATATATATATATATATATATATATATATATATATATATATATATATATATATATATATATATATATATATATATATATATATATATATATATATATATATATATATATATATATATATATATATATATATATATATATATATATATATATATATATATATATATTATAAAATATATATCCCAAAAATGAAGAAAATTTCCCAAAATGAAGAAAATTTCCCAAAAATGAAGAAAAATTGAAACAAAAATTCCCGAAATGAAGAAAAATTCACGAAAATGAGGCAAAATTCCCAAAAAATATTCTTGAGAAAGGAAATCAATTTCCCGAAAATTGAAGAAAAAAAAAACTTACAGAAAATAAAGAATATTTCCTATGAATCAACTTTCACTTTGAATTTGAAGGAAAATTGAAAAAAATTCACAAAAATGAGGACAATTTACACAAAATTGAAAAAATCCCCCCAAAAAGAAGAATATTTCTACAAAATTTAAGAAAACCGCAAAAAATGAGAAAATTTGATAAAAATGAAGCCAGCTTTTTGAAAATTGAAGAAAATTTCACGAAAATGAAGCAATTTCCCAAAGATGAAAGCAAATTTCTCGAAAAAGGAAGGAAAATTCCTGAAAAGTGAAGAACATTTCCAGAAACTTGAAGGAATTTTCCCCAGAATTAAAAAATGTAGACAACTTCTCAAAAATGAGGCAAAATTGAAGAAAATTTCACTAAAATATGCAAATTGCCCCGAAATATAAAGCAAGTTTTTCAAAAAATGAAAGAAAATTCTCGGAAAATGGAAGAAAAAAACTTCCAGAAAGTATAAAAAAAAAATCCCCGAAAAATAAAGTAAATTTCTCTAAAATGAAGGAAAGTTAAAGAAATTTGAAGGAAATTCCCCGAAACTGATGGAAATTTTCTGAAAATTGAAGTAGAATTTCCGAATCTGTTACTCAAAGTTGGCTTTTGAGTTGACGAACCTAAATCTATTATGTATTTTATTAATATATTCATTTCATAGGGATATTTTCTTAGGGTAAAAAACTACTGAGGTGAGGGCAGTAAAAAGAAATGGGGGAATTTTCCCCAGTTAGTATGTAAAAAAAAGGCTGACCCACACAAATTTCCACCAAACCCTCACTTATCCAGCATCTAATCACCTCCAAACGCTTCACGCATCTAATCACCTCATCCACATACCAAACTTAGACTCATACCTTAGACCTACTTGTCATCCTATCATCTACTGTCCATACTATAACCAAATTAACCCAAGCACCATTCCGACTTCCAGGCACCCTCCAACATTTTATTCTACTTCCTTCTTTTTGATAGCCTCATGTAAGTATATAAACCCTTTACTTTCTCCTTTCCTTGACCCCCTTAAGCCATAGTCATGTTTGTTTGTCTTTTCTTCCAATAATTTATTACCACAAGATTCTTCATTAACATAGTTCTTTGAAGTTTCATGTCTATTCAAACTATTCGACTATTATTTCAATGTCTTTACATGCAAGGATCCTATATGTCAAGTTGTATTGAAGCGAAAAACTAAGATTTTCTTTTCATGCTAGAATTTGTATGAATATTATTTCAGGCGAGACACAAAACTAGTTGGAACTTTTTCCAAGCAGAAAAAATACGGACCGACGAATGAACTTTGTTGGGAAAGGATAATTAAACCAAAGAGAAGCTCTTTGATTAAGCAAACACTGCTTTTCCCACGTATGCTCAGATTTTACGTCCCTGCTTAGCATTCTAGTTCACATTTACCTGCCGAATCTTGACACGAGTGCTAAATCATCGTGAGTACAAAATCATCAACATCAGATGTTTACAGCAGAAAGATGTACAATTACGTTTCATAAAAGTATCACTAAATAAAGTAACACTAAATCGCTTCAAAAAAGAACATGAAAAAGCAATGATATATAACCATCAAGTCCAGCAGCAAAGGTTTTGTGATGAAATGTAGAAGGAGGGAATGAAATGTAGAAGGAGGGGACGTAAAGAAGTCAACAAACATGTAAATGGCGCAATACAAAGGCAAAGGTTAGCTACAATTACCATAGTTACTGGTAGAAAGAGGATATTAAAATTTCTTTCACAACAGAAATAGTGCATTCTGGCACAAGCATCTTCAGGTTGTTTGGAAATTGTTACATATCAACTGTACCTGTATTTTTTCCTGTTGTTGGTGGCACTATTGTGGTTACGATTCCTGTAAAGGACATCATGACAATTTGATGGCAAAACAAAAAATAACAGTTTGTGACAAGCATCAATATTTCATAGTTAATGTGTGATAAAAGTAAACGATACACTCTTCATAACTTATTAATGCTTCTTTTTTTAATATGAATAAGATTATACTTCTAACGTCTTTCTAACTTTGCTTCATTAGTGAAACTTACTCTAGTTGAAACATTAGTATGAACTTTAATTGATAATGTATATGTAACTCTCTTTACACGAATAAATGGCAAGAAAAAAAGAAAAAAGAATGATAAATAAAGAGAAAATTTTAGATATTTTGCATGCATACTTGTAATTTCATCCTATACCTTGAACAATTCAGGATCTGGCTGCAGAACATATAACGTCACCTAAATTACTGATAAATCATGAGCCATGATATTGCATTAGTTCCCATCAAATGGGATTTTGAAGTCTTAAAATAAAATTATGTATGCCAGTTTATAATGCATGACTGGGGGGATACAGTATAAGTCAACCTCCATGGATCGTGGTTTAAATTTTGTATGAAGCCGGTGGGGAATAATTCTATGGCACAGTTATGAACTGGAAAGAGCTGAAGTTTTCTTTTTTTCTGCTTCTTCGTACTTTTTGCACAAATTGAAATTCCTCCATATTTGGTCAATCATTAGTAGCGGCACTAGGATTTTGGTCTTCAAATCTTCTACATTTTCCACATACAATGTAGTAAGACGTGCCTTACGGTATAAGAAAACATAAAGACAACATTAATTAACCTACTTTGCAAAAAATATATCGAAATAAAAATTATTTCTTTGAATGGAAAATTTTGGCAAATTTGTGATACATGATTAGCTGAATTTGTTGGTATTTTCATATTCTTATCAAACCTTTGGATAATTTTTCTTACCCTCAAAATTGTAGCAGGAATATAATGTTTACTATTTTCTGCCCAGCCCTACTTTGAAACATTTTCGGACAGAGGTCTTAATTTAAGGAAAATTAAGCTCTTATACCTTAATTATAAACCTTCTGCAGCCAACCATTTTTTTTTAAATGTACGAAAGGACTAATAATGGGACCTTATGTCATTTTAAATGTAAAACTTTGTAACATGGTATCATTCAAAGAGGGTATGGGGGGACAAGATTTTGATTTTTTGGGGAAAGCTATAAAGTTCATATATTAACAACTGTGACCCACGCTTCATCGGTTTATTTTTCCCCATCACAAAGAAAAGAAAAAAACGAAAGTATGCATACTTTTTGGGGGTGTTTATTATCGGAATTTAGAATGAGAAGTGCCCTTTTGCAGAGAGGAATTAACGTGCCCCACACTACAAAAATGTCACTTTCAAACAAGTATTTATGATCTTTTAAATGAAGAAATTTACACTAATATTGAGCTTTTAATTTGAATAAAATTGTGAAATTTTACGCAGCACATGCATTCAACATTTAAAACATTCTCATGACTTTAATGTCCTCTGAATATTGATTTATGCAATTGACACATCATGATCAACATCTTTCCGATTTTGAGCCTTATTATCTATCAGATCTATGCATTTCCAATCTAGGTTATAAATGTTTCCTGTTTTCCGTATTGTGGTACTGAAATGTTAAATAGGTATATCTTGATATACAATTGCTTCATTTATATATATAATATATATATATATATATATATATATATATATATATATATATATATATATATATATATATATATATATATATATATATATATATATATATATATATATATATATATATATATATATATATATATATATATATATATATATATATATATATATATATATATATATATATATATATATATATATATATATGAAATGTTAAATATATCTATCTTGATATACAATTGCTTAATTTTTATATAAAATTGAAAATACTTATATATAAATATATATATCATATATATGAAGTCATATTGATATTCCTACCACTGAAGAAGGAAACTGGAGTTTTGGAAATATTTATTTATAAAAATATGTTGGCTAGAGACATTGTCATTTTTTCCTATTTTGTTTTGTTTGTAATGGCCAATGCATATATATATTATATTATATATATATATATATATATATATATATATATATATATATATATATATATATATATATATATATATATATATATATATATATATATATATATATATATATATATATATATATATATATATATATATATATATATATATATATATATATATATATATATATATATATATATATATATATATATATATATATATATATATATATATATATATATATATATATATATATATATATATATATATATATATATATATATATATATATATATATATATATATATATATATATATATATATATATATATATATATATATATTAATATATATATATATATATAAATATATATATATATATATATATATATATATTAATATATATAAAAATGGCTAACATATATATATATATATATATATATATATATATATATATATATATATATATATATATATATATATATATATATATATATATATATATATATATATATATATATATATATATATATATATATATATATATATATATATATATATATATATATATATATATATATATATATATATATATATATATATATATATATATATATATATATATATATATATATATATATATATATATATATATATATATATATCATATATAGAAGTCCCCACCCCTGGGAGGAAAAGTGGGACTCTGAGATCCTCTACCAACTTGCAGCAGCCACAAGTTACCATGGTTATAAGGGACGAGGGTGTTATCTGATCTCTTATCAGTCGCCTCACTGGTTGAAACAATAGTTTCAATTGTGATTCAATTCAAAAAGTTGAAAACAAGATCTGCAGTCTTGTACAGACAAGTAGTTAGTTGATGTGTGTGTGTGTGTGTGTGTGGTGGGGGGGGAAGGGGTTGTCATGTAAATATAATTTTTTCTTCTGTAAATTGAGAACAAAAAAATTTCAATGTGCATTGATTAGCGATGAACATGAGTTGATGAAGTTTCGTTTTTAAAGTTATAAATAATTAAATTTCCCGACAAAGTGCAAATTTCCCCGACATAACTTTTTTTTTTGGCATAGCTCTCATTTCCGATTGATCATCTCGTTAGGGAAGATCGGAGAAAATTTCCCGAGAAAGTCACAATTTTCCTGACAAAAATCGCCGTTGAGGGTTGTGACACCCCCCCCCCCCCCTTCCCCCCCCCTTCCCCTCCCCGGTCGCTACGCCCCTGCATTTACATGTTATCATGATTTCTGCTTTGTTATTAATTTGTATGATAAACTAACGTTTTGAATGTTCGGGAGGGAATATCGCGAACAAGAAGTGGTTGTAACGCTAATTGTTTTGGTGATCCCCATGCATGTGTTAACCTATCAAAGATATGTTTGTTTCACAAGGAGGGCCTGATGAAAAGGATCTGAAAACTTAACTTTGGATTGTTAGTGTTAGTAGTATTATATTGACTAATATTTGCTTGTCAAATAAATAAATAAATAAATAAATAAATAAATAAATAAATAAATAAATGATAAATAAATGAATAAATAAATAGATATCAATTATGCATTGAAAATATCACTTATTATGTGTATAGTTTAAATATTTTCTTCAATAATTTGTCTGTGAAATTCATTTTTAAGTGTTCATTTAATCGGTTTTGACACTATGCGCTTTGGTAAATTTTATATCGCGCCTTATATTGCGTTATGTTGTTAACATTAAATGAGAGCTTACGAGTTTTACTATTAACAACCTGTACTTTGTGTGACAATGAATTAGATACATAGTAGTTATTTTAAAGACAAAAAAACATATCTCAAAGAAAAAATCACGTATTTAAGTAATGGTATTCATACCCGGAATGGAGGTTATGGTTACAGCTTCTGACTCATCTTGCCCTACTGAATTTGCACCTTTGCAGTATATGACCGTGGTTTTACTTCCCTTCAGTACTTCATAGTCAAATGAATAAGTATCCCCAGCAACTCCAGTAGTCACTTGGTTGTTGTCTTCATAAAATGTGTACGCTGCTGTTGGATTAGCATCACAGCTACAAATCACTTTTCCGCTACTGTTGAAGCTGTTGTCAAAAAATACTCCATTTATCTTGCAAGTGGGAGCATCTGAGAAGAAAAAAATGTTTTTAGCAACAAATTTACAATATTTAAGGATGAAAAGATAATGGTCAATAAATATGGGCCTGTAATTGATTAATTTAGTGTATTTGGGGGGGGGGGGTGGAACACTAATTGAGAAGAAACTAGATTTGTAAGCAAACAATTGATCAACAATTACTGGTGCATAACATTTTCCGTTACAAGGGCGGATACAGGATTTTAAAAAGGGAGGGAGGGGGGGGGAGGGAGGGGAAGGGGAGGGAGGGGGAGGGAGGGGGGCAGGAGGGAGGGGGAGGGAGGGGAGGGGAGGGAGGGGGAGGGGAGGGAGGGAGGGAGGGGGAGGGAGGGGATGTCCAAAGTCAAGTCGTGAAAACGGTCCTAACTTTGATGGTGTGCGATCTATGCACTTGACATGTACAAATACGCGTAAAGAAAGTGGGCCATAAGTGGGTTAATTGGGTGTGTTGGGGGCCTGGGAATCTATATTTTGTTTTCAAGATAAACTTGACTTTTTACACCATTTTCCTGCGAACGTAAATAAAGTTTCGAAAAATGTACCTTACCGCGTGAAATATTTTTGTATTTTCATAATGGGCTAATACAGACGTGGAAGTTGCTTTCAAAAATCTATAGCCACGAACAATTGAATTCTTTGCATTTCAGAGAAAATGAATTAAGTTGTCAATATTTGTATACAAATTCCGGAACATTTACCGTTTAAAACTGTGTGAAGCAAAAAATGAATAAAATGTGTTGATTTTTTACGATGACATCATAATTGTGGAGTTCCGAACTCTTTCTTTGCGTGAAAACATTGAAAACAAATGTGGCCCTTGCCATTTGTGTTAATTAATACACTACTCATTCAATGCAATGAGTTACACACAGGATTAGCACGAATTTCAACTTGAATCATTATTAAACCGTCCAACAAACAAAGGTTACCGTAGTTGATGAACATTTAAATTTCAGAGTAGTGTCTTCAGAGTAGTGTCTTTCCTTTTATGTTCGTAAGCAGTGCTATATAGAAGTGGTGGTAGGCGAGAGGGGGAACAAAGCCCCTTGTTGTCTGATAATCGCACTTTTCGGAACAGATAACGCATTCTTGCATGTCGATCGATAACTTTAATAAAACATTGGGGAGGAGAGCCCCTCGCTCACAATTTAGCTCTACACCACTGTTCGTAGGCTACATAGATTTGAGGAAAATTGCCACATTTTGGAGACAAAATCTACTCTGATAGATTTTACTTTAAAGGATGGACCCTGCAATAAAGATTGAGAGAACCACCGCACTAGAAGTTCGAAACTAGAATCAAGAGGCACATGTCTTGCTTCCTATGGTTACAATGGAAGGTGTTTATTATTGTCACACCCTGCTCTTCTTAAAGTCGTCAGAATATTTTTTTTTTCAAGTTTAATTAGCCCCCCCCCCCCCCCCTCTCCTTCCTATGGTTTTCATTCTAACAGACAACAGTTGAATCCAAATTTGTTGCGTATTGAGTTTTCGGTTCCAGGAGAGAACCGAAGAAAATTTCCCGAAAATCCAAGAAAATTGCCCACATATAAATGAAAAATGCCCAAGATTTGAAGAAATTTTCCTGAATATTGAAGAAAATTTCCCGAAAAATTAAAGGAAAATGTCCGGAAATTGAAGAAAATTAAAAATTCGACGAGAACAAAGTTATCACCAAATTTGGCCGATATTTACCAAATACATATATATATATATATATATATATATA
>JAIGNY010001916.1:37500-80000 GCA_020152595.1 Chiridota heheva | reverse complement strand
AGTATAACTTCTAAGGAAATATCAAACAAAAATCAAATATTAAATTTTAAGGAAACTTGTCTTCAACCTGTCTAAGGGTTTCTAAACAACTTTAGCATTTTGAAAGAAAATTCCAGCCTTTGTGAGAATATCTAAAGAAAGAGGAACTTTTCTGACGTATTCTGAAAAACTTTAAACAATTTTTGAGGAATTTAAAAAAAACTTTAACATTTGAGGAAATCTCAGCAAAAACTGTGGACGGCGGGACAGCGCCGGACTGCCGGACGGACAAATCGCCAATTATGCTTCGCATTATGCTTCGCATTATGCTTCGCATTATGCTTCGCATTATGCTTCGCATTATGCTTTGAATTACGCTTCGAATTACGCTTCGCCTTACGCTTCGCCTTGCGCTTCGCATTACGCTTCGCATTACGCTTCGCATTATGCTTCGCATGCTCACCAAAAAGTGAAATAATAGTATCTTTTTAACGGTAAAGTAAACTTTAACCATAATACAAATTGCTGTAGCCGATTTAAGTTCAATGTGTATCAGACAGCGCGGCGAGAATGATTATACAGGCTAAAAGTAATAATAAGGCAATAGGCCCTATGTGTTTTGGTTATTATGGGCGTCATGTGATGTGCAACAATGATTGTTTGCATAATCATTTATATGTTGTAAGAATTCTAGAATTTGATTGGTCGAAAGCTGTCAGCTGACCATGGGCAATCAGCGGCTGCGCACGGCAACAGCCGCGAAACTGCACGGCTTTTAGTTCTGAAAATAAAAGTAGTCTCGGCAAATCCCTTACCCTTACAGAAATCCCATATATGGCTTTATATCTGGCGTATATCAAGGTATATAGGGCTTCATATAGCCATATAAATCTTGATATAATTCCGAAAATAAAGAAATTTTATTTATATATCAAGTTTTATGAAGTCATATAAAGTCAGATATAGTATATACAGAAGGAATATTGTATTTGGGAATAAAACTTTATACATTCTGTATAAAGCCAGATAAAGTATATACAGATGGTATATCTTATATGTATATACAGATTTATATGGCTGTATAAAGAAAGATATATAAAGTTTATATACATATAGAGATGTATACAACTATATAAAGCCAGATATGGTATATACAAAAGGGTATATTTTATGTGTGTATACAGATTTATATGGCTTTATAAAGAATGATATACCTTAGTAGATACATAAAGTTTATATACATATGAAGATGTATACAAATATATAAAGCCAGATATAGTATATACAGAAGGCATATTTTATGTTTATATACAGATTTATATGGCTATATAAACAGATAAAGCAGGTCCTATATAAATTGTATATACATATACAGATATATACAACTATATAAAGCCAGATATATTATATACAGAGGGCTTATTTTATATGTATATAGAGATTTATATGGCTGTATAAAGCATGATATACCTATATAAAGTTTATATACATATAAGGATGTATACAACTATATAAAGCCAGATATAGTATATACAGAGGGCTTATTTTATATGCATACAGATTTATATGGGTATACCCAAGCAGCAGAAGAAAAACAAAACAGTTGAAATGCACACTGTTTTAAACTGGTGTCAACTGTTTTAACAGGTCGTAACTGTTTTTAACTGGTAATGAATACAGTTCATTATATCAGTGAATTAAAACCAGTTACGCTTATCTAGAATCAACAGGCATTAATTGTTTCAACAGGGAGTATTACAATTCCCTGTTAGAACCAGTTAGGATTAACCGGTATCAGGTATTTATTGTTTCTAAAAATTACTTTTAAAAATCCCGTTAAAACCAGTTACACTCGACTGGAAATTTTGTCCGGAATGGAAATTCTAATTTTCAGTTGGAAAATATATTTTCCACCTGGAAATTACATCAATTTTCGTTAAATGTCCTTCATTTTCAGGAATTTTCTTGACTTTCGGGAAATTTGCATCAATTCTCGTGAAAATTTGCATCAATTTTCGTAAAATTGTCTCACTTTCGGGAAATTTTCATCTCTTTGTGAGAAATTTTATTAAATTCCAGGGAAATTTCTTCATTTTCGTGAAATTTGCTTCATTTTTCGTGAAATTTGCTTTTTCATTTTTTTCGTGAAATTTGCAATAATTTTCGTGAAATTTTCTACACTTTCTACAAATTTTCTAAAAACTTCCAGTAAATCTGATAGCACACGGCCGGCGGATCGCCAACGTGTTGTAGCGTAAAACGCTGGCGTTTTAACGCCGGCGATTCACCATCGATCCCCCGGTGGTTTTTCAATAACAAATGCTGGCGATTTCATTCTGACGAAACGCCGGCGGTCTGCTGCTGTGTTGAGATTTATATTTGGATTATCATCAGCAATTGCAGAAAAATATTTTTATTGGTCTGATTAGCAAGCTTTATATGAGGAAGAAAATCTTGTATACATACGATTTGCCAGTGGCCCTGTCGTACGCCTAATACTACAGTACTACAACATACGTGAAAATATTCAGCAAAAAAAGCCTGTTATTATATATTTTAAAAGTTGATATTTAGAATTAAACATATATTTTAATTATATAAAAAACGTCAAATTATATCATAAGTTTTATATGTGAGAAAGTGAGAACACAATTTATTGTTTTTGTTTGAATCACATTTTGATAGAAATAATCAATTTAAATTTATATACCATTGAACGAGCCTATAAATGCAGCCCGCGTAATTTACACAACACATGTACGTACGTGCACCGACTGTTCTGCTGCAGCACATGAGTTATTCAAGTGAATTTTTTTTAAGCCTTGGCGCCCATAATTTCCATTTGATCATCGAATTTTTTAAAACCCTATACGTTTAGTGAGGGCTAGTCAAATGTGTATGTTTATGCAATGACGTAATACATAAAAGTATCCAATTTCACGGGCGTCAACCTTCTATCCCTAGTACGGTCATATATGGGTTTGATCGTCACGGTAAATCAAGGTAAAAATCATTCCAAAACTCCCGGAAATGAAAGGGAAATAAAAGTAACACCTGATCCCATCTTTACAAATTTTAAAAATTATATAAAAACCTAAAAATTGGTAAAAAGATGGGGAAAATTTGAAGCGCACTCTATTATATATTATAAAATAAATTGGGCCTACCTACCAACCTAATTTTTTATAACTGAATGGGTTACACCAACCTAACAAACAATTATGGATGGCCTAATATTTTGCATTATCTTTTTTCATTGCAGATTCATTTGAAAAAGGACGGATGATGCAGATAAGGGCTGAAGAAACCTCTGACTGATTCAGATATTACTCATAAAAGACAAAAAGGTGTGTAAATTTACTATAGGGCTTTTAGTTAGTGGTTTATATTCACATATTTAACACTTTGAAACCTTGCAAAATGTCGGTGTATACGATGTAATGCTACATTTTACAGCCAAGTATGGACAATTCAAATGATTATAATTGGGGAAACTAAAAACGGATCCGGCATTGGACCGAGGTATTATAAATTTGTATCAAATAAATCAGAAGAACAAGCGCCGAAAAGGTTTAGATATTTCACAGAGGGTATAAATAAGCCTGATAAGGGGTTTTCTTCCCTGAAAAGTGGGGGCGGAAGCATACTAAATCCTCAGCCCCCCCCCTCCTGCTTCATACGCCTTTGTCTCACGTAGTACCGAAGCGTCGAACAAATTTCCCAATCGTTTTAAGCTTGATCCACACACTAAGTCAATTGGAGAGCATAGAAGCATTGTCGGTAATATCGCGTAATGGCGGCCTCCATCGCATTTTATATCCACCTTCTTGGAGATATTTAATCTCCAACTTTTGGCGATCTCTCTGATTGATAAAAGAGGATGGATTTATGTCAACAGGTCATATAGTTTCCAGCATGTGGTGGTGGTTCAATACAGTATAGGCTCATTCAGTATAGTAGTTAAGTTTCATGATGCATGGTGTGAGTTGAAGCTGAATCGGGTTGAGGAAAAAACAGAACCAGCTACCCGTCACGGCGACGTCACCATTACCTGGTTCCTACCTGGGTACTCAGAAGAGATGCGCGAAATATACAAATTCGAGTTCTGAAAATATTGCGGAACTAGCAATGGGTATTAACCTTATTTGTTAATATCATTTGGAATCTTTACCCGCACTTTCGGGCGAGAACCCGGGTACCTGACTCAGCTTTAATGCGAGGTAACCAACCTCTCATGTCCACTGGCTTCATTGATTATCCGATACAATAATATAAATTGATCAATTAGACTATTAATATACTTTTCATTACATACTTAAGGTGAACAAAATATACACTTCTTCATATGAAGAGTGTGAAGATGATGATAACACCCAATTACATTCTCCATCTCAAACATTGCCATCTACACTCATTGCAACACCTTGCCGTACTTCACCCTCAACACCACGTCGTGAGTTACCACGTGCACCTTCACCACCTACAGTACCATCACATTCTCGGTCTCATCCCGTAATACAGTAACAGCCTCACCGCAAATGATCTCTGGTAAGTACTGTCAAAGTATTTTGGGAAAAGGTAACAAAGTAAAAACATTAAAAAATGCTGAATGTAAATGCAAATTATTGATTCAAGCTATATTTTTATAACTGAAAAATGTACTCTAATTTTCCTTAAAAATGAAAACTTTACAAAAAAACTTTGCTTCACAAGTGGTTTATCAAATGGCTGCTGCATCTCTATATGACCTTAGCTGTTAAAAAGAGATGTAAAATACCCAAACAAACAACACAAGCTAAGCTGTTTATCAATTCTTTTTATAAACAATTTCAAATGTTTCTTATTTGCAATGTAAGGAGCCACAAAAAAGGAATGTGACACTTTGGTCCTTGCTAACACAGACCATTGAAATGAAATTACTTGATTACTTGAAGCTGGTAGTTGTGGACCAATGAATGTCCATTTGTTTATTCTATTATATATTTTGTGAAATTTTACTTTCCCTCAAAGTGGTTATGACACAAGCAAAACCATTTTGAAATTAAATATTTGGAGGAATTAATAGATGAAAATATAACTTTCCCCTTAAAATTCATCAAATTCCCCCTGTAAATAACGATTTTTTTTTTTTACCAAAACCTTTTTCCCAGCCTGGACGTGAAAAAAAAAAATCAAGTTTTCCTGATAATTGCCTGATGATATCGTGGGGTGAATTTCTAGAGTGTGTAAATTCTGTAATTTGTTTACAGTTTTCTTTCCAAAATTTTCACTAAATTATATCAATAATTAACTTAATTATTTTAGTTTATCCTGGAAGTATGTTTCAGGAGGTTTATAGGTATGATACAGGGGGAAATAATAAATAGTTAGTGTCAAGTATTGCAATGCAACCTTTGTATTTTCGTATGTATATTTTTGTTAATTGTCTATCATATTTTTTGAAGGGCTGCAATAAATAATGACAGATTTAAGAAAAAAAATTAAAGAATGAAATAAATATTTTGAGATGTCATACATCAAAGTTTTGCATAAATTAAAAATTGAAGAATATCATAGTATTTCGATTTGGTATTTCTTCTTCTTTTGGTAAATCTTGCTAACTAACACATATTAGTGAAACCAAATTGATAATAACCACTATGACATTGTTTTCCTGTAGGCCACATTTTGCCATGATAAATATAAATGTTATGATCTCTAGCAATGTATCAATCGTTTATTTTACAACAACCAACCGAACCATATTGACGATGTTAACCCAACGGAAAATGCGGAAATGGAAGAGCTGAAGAAGTGAAACAATAACATGCTCCTGAAAGGATTAATAAACAGCAGCACTGCAGAGGAAGAGGGTGATATTGAGCTCTAGAGGGGTGCAACTTCTAGCATAGACCCTTCAAGAATTGGATTTTCTAGAAGACGACATAAAAGAAAAGGCTCTTGAGAAATATCTGGCAAGTACAAATTAAATGTAGGCTACTGTATTAAGGCATGGTTTAGACAAAAGATTTCAAATTGGGTATCATCACAGGGGACATTGATTGGAAGTTGTGTTGAATTCACATAACTGATTTGGGGAAATTGAGGCCGGCCTCCGTGAAAAGCAGTCGGACCACTCCCACATTTATGGAAGTTGCGTTGAAAATCCATTTATAGTAATAGTACAAACACAGCTTTTCCACTCTGGTTGGTTAGTATATTGGGTGAATTAAATTTTGGTCTATTAAAGGTAAAGCATGCCAGCACATGTTAGCCTTTTTTGAGTAAGAAAATCAATCAGCTTTCCTGGGCTACCTGCCAAGCCGAGAATACTATTAAGTAGGGCTGTTTCAGAAAAAGTAGGGGGCCAATGAAGCATGTGGGGACACATTAGATTGCATGTTCAAACACTAGTGTGATATTTACAATTGCGTCATCAATCATTTTTTCTTTGAAAATTATAGCCAATATATCACAATATTTTTCTCTGCGATAACTGATACATAATATAGCCATTGTGACTGTTCAACTATTTAGTAGATCATTTGTTTCCGGTGGATTGGTTTTTTTTTTTTTTATGTCAGTTAAAAAAACAGGCGGCCTATTATCTTTACTGTTTTCTTGGTAGTTGTGTTGCTGGTTTAATACTAATATTAGTATTTTAACAATTTATATTTATTTGTTTGTTTAATTAGA
The DNA here is from genome assembly GCA_020152595.1 of Chiridota heheva. Taxonomy (NCBI): domain Eukaryota; kingdom Metazoa; phylum Echinodermata; class Holothuroidea; order Apodida; family Chiridotidae; genus Chiridota; species Chiridota heheva. Next base: position 73,346 of record JAIGNY010001916.1, on the reverse strand, counting down.
TAAGAAGAGTATCGGCCCTTGGAGGCTGAACCTTGCCGAATGTGTAAACGAAATTTACATAATTGCTTTTCCAAACTTCTCAACCTCAGAAATGGCATGATCACTTGCATGTTTTACAGGTTTGATTGACTATTTTAGAATACACTGTGTGACAATATTAAAATATCAATGAAAAAACACATACGTCAACATTCTGCCTGACATGATTCTGTTATCTCAGTAATATTGGAGATGCAGTAGGATCATTCCGCAGTCTGTTACTTACGTGACGGAGTGCGGAATGGCTCTGGCAGACCCCTGGAGTCTTCCAGGGCCATTCCACAGTGTGTAACTGACGTGACGGACTGCACTGACAGTGCAATTCCGCAGTCTGTAACTTACGCGACGGGACTGCGGAATGGCCCTTGCAGACCCCTGGTACAGCTATCAATTTTTATCCATTCAATCAATCCATTTTATTTTATTTTATTTTATTTTATTTTATATGTTTTATGTTTATTCTTACAGAAGCTGTACGGAAGAACCCCAAAACTTCTAAAACCACTGCATCAGAAATACCATGGAATTAGAAGAGAACTTCGTGGAAATACTAAACATTTTGATGCGGTTCTTGAAGGGTGCTTCTGATAGGAGGAAGAATGAAACTGTACTGAAAAAATCACCGAACATTCTAGTTGCCAAAATTCAACTTTGTAGTTTTGTTTAAAATTCACGTTTTTGGTATCTAACTTTATATACAAATTATGTTCCCAATGTGGTTCATTGGCTAAAAAGAAGAAAACATATTTTTAGCTCAATTGGCAAGTCTTTGAATTTTCTTTTAAACATTTTTAATTTTGGTCTCAGGAAAAAGTATTGACTGGAAGGGATTTGAACAAATGTGGGAAAGATGTGTGAATAATGCCATATCAATGTGTACCACATATGACATGTAATTTCTTTGAGATATCAAAGACAATACATGTCATATGTGGTACACAGGTCATGCTGAGTAGATGCATGTGTTGTTTAGATGGTGAGTGAATAATAAGTACGCTTAATGTCAAATTTTGAAATGCCCTAATTTTTGTAAGGATATAGCCAACTTCGGTCAAGCTCAGTGGTGGGGTAGAAGACTTCTTGAATACTCACGACAGGGCAGGCATAAAATATTTTTTTTGCTTGACAATAGTATAAAATAATAAACTGTCAATTTTCGGCTCTTAAAAGAGAGTGAGTGAATTATTTCTGGTTGCAGTTTAAAGATTGAAATTTGCCTCATTGTATGATATGAACTCTACAGTCTGGGTGCAACCCTATTTTTAAGGTAAAAGAAATGCCTTATTATTAGGTATTTACCGAAATTAGTACATGCGCAGTAGTTACTTTGTCGCAAATCGTAGTCTCGTCCTCAGACACACCTTCCTCCGTCCGATCACATGTTTAATGTTAGATATGCACTAAAGGTCTTTATAAGGATAATGGCGTAATTGTGTAGACAAGAAGCGACCACGTGGTGATTATAAGCAATCTGTTTTGTTGCTTTTATCGAAAATGCGACGATAAAGTTCGCAAGGCAGTGGTGAAAAGTTTTGAATATCTATTTACTATCTGTCTCTAAAACTTCAGGATATCCAGTGAAATTTTGGACAATCCAGAGCGGAAAATGAAAACCCCCATTCGTTTAGTGTGGGCTCGTGCAATGTTAAATGGCTCATGCGATGACGTAGTACATAAAATTACCTTATTTTATAGAGTAAATCAAATTACCTTATTTTTAGGGTTGCCCCTGACTCTAGAACCCCTATGTTGGTTGTTTCAATTTTGGTCACTGCTCCAACAATGATAAACGTTACCCCTGGTTCGACTCCGTGGCTCCACGGACTTTTGGGATAAAATTATGCTTGATGGGAATTGTTCATAATCTCATACATACATTTTAGCATTTTATGTTTTGTTGGTAGTTAGCAGACCTTTCAAAGAAAAAAAGAAAAGAAAAATTGTTCACTGTACGGTTACTTCATTTGTACTGCTTTCAGTGAAGAAAGTGTCAACTAAATTTGGAAATTAAATTGATATAACAAATACATTACAAAATTGAAATTCCAAATACCAAGCCATTCTTCGAATGTTGAACACCAGCCCAAGAATTTCCTTAACTCTTTTCATTAAGTTTTATTGCTATCACATGCTATTTTTGTTTTAAATCATTAAGAAATCATATTGATATATTTTCTTGTGTACCTTTGTGTATGGTTTGGACTATATTGCTTAAACAAAGAAGGTGATGAAGCACTTTTGCTGTATACAAATGTATGCAGCTTATGTGTCTCCCTCACCAACGTCTTGTAAATGGGTGTATGTATGTTAAAAACTATGTAAATATTTATTATGTAAATTTCTTTTAGAAAGATAATTAACTTTCGCAAGGCTTTACTAAAACGATATATCAACCAAATGCACCTGAACTTTATAAAATGAAACCTTCATGTCCCATGTAAAGCCACTTAAAGTATCAGAAATACATATATCAAATTTTGTACCACCATGTAAAGATTCATATAGTAATTTTAGATGTGTATCTTGTAAAGATTTATATGGATTACATAATTATTTACAACCATGTAAAATTTTATATGGATTAAAGAAAAAGGCTTCGTTTATATAGCTATATAAACCCATATAAAGAATTGGCCATATATGTTAATCAAATTTAGTATACCCCATATAAAGCCACATCTGTAAATCAAATTGTATACAGCTATATAAAGATTTATATGGATTATATAAAAGGCATATTTTATACAGCAATACAAACCCATATAAAGAATTGGCCATATATGTTAATTATATAGCCGATACCCATATAAAGCCACATCTGTAAATCAAATTGTATACAGCCATATAAAGATTTATATGGATTATAGACAAGGGCTTATTTTATAAAGCCATATAAAGAATTGGCCATATATGTGAATCAAATTTTATATACCCATACAAAGTTTTATATGGAAATTTCAGCACAACTTGTATACAGATTTATATGGCCCGTATAAACGTTTACATATCAAATACAACTTTTTATCTATATCTGGCCATATAAAATTTATATTTATATCTGGCCACATGAAACTATATTATCTATCTGGCCAATTCTTTATATGGCATATATCTGGAATTCATATCAATCCCATATATGGAATTCATATCAGGGCCATATTTTTTTTAAATATATATCTGGCCCTTATAAAAGATTTCTGTAACGGTAGCAAACAGTTGGTTTGGAAAGTTCATTGTACAAAATAGGTATACAGTAGGTGTACCAATTCAGCGCATTGGAAATTGTTTTTACTTCCGTTCGTTATATGTAGTTAACTATTTTTGAGAAATATCATTGATAAAAAGTAAGACTTAAATTTTCTAGTTAAAAGTATTTGAACTCTTGTATGAAACAGTATTTTTTATTTTTTTTATTTTAAAATTTCGACAAGGTGTACATGTAGCACGAAATGTGTACCGGTAGAGCGTATTTTCCACACACTAATTTACTGTAAATAATCTCACTTTTATACAGGTACTTTCAAGTTTTTCATAATTGTATTGGTAAGAGGCATCTTTATTAAGCTCTTTGTCATGGTTAAATACAAAATTACCCGTCAAACATTAATCAAAGCCGTTTTAAAATTGTAGTTATTTATATTGTTTTCCTATGTACCAGTTGTACAAAAATTTAGGAAGGATGAAATCAACGAGAGAAAAAAAAATTCTCTGTTGTATATAATACTCAAGGAATGGCCATTAATACAGTATGTCTACACGTTTTACTCTTAAGAATCATAGGTTCCAATTGTGTACTGAAATAATATTTTCATTGCAATTTTCTTTTTGTTCTCCTTACAGGTAAAGTGACGAGTATTTCCTGTACACTTTTGCTTTTATTTGTTCTGTTTTAAAACTTTGCTTTGATAATTTGCAACTTGTGGGCTGTTTTGAAACTTGACTTTGACACATTTTAAATTTCCCAGCTTCTGAGATTGTCATACTGTTGTTAGAAAACGAGAAAAGGAAATGCTGGTGTTCCCCCATATCACCTTCCCCTCCCCTCCATCATACATAAGGTATATTTTGCCAAAGCTTGTCAGCTTGTATAAAATCTAGGGGCGAAGGCCCCATAAGCCCTGCGCTTCTCGTAATTTTGTTAGCAAAAAATTGTGTAAAATCTAGAGGTGAACCCCTGGTAGGGACACGGGGTGAAGGGAGCAGAAGCTTAAAATTTCTCGTGATTTTGATAGCTGAAAATGTCTTAATATTGTGTCAAATTCAGGGTTAAAGTCCAGGTAAACGCCTAGGGGGTAAAGCCCCTGGAAGCTTTTAACTCTTTTGGTGTTGTTGTGGTATCAGAAACATGTTAAAATCGTGTCAATTCCACACTTATAAGCTAGTTTAAAAGAGTATATATTTTGGAACGAATGTTGAATTGTAGGATCCCAAGTTGACTACAATATGTGTCTTTATTTCAAATTAGTTGGGGTCCATGGATGATTGCCATGTTGTTTTGATAAAGCAATTGAGAAAAACATTTAGAACGTTTGTTTTGTAATGATTCTAACCGCAGAAGGTAAGATTTAAAATTTAAGATATATTCTCAGGACAGTTTTTCACCCCTGTAAGATTTCGGTGTCCTCTCAAAAATCTTTACTGAGGGCAAAGTTTTCCCTCCCCCCTCCCCTCCCCCCTCCCTCCAGCCACCATTCCACAGGGTTTAGGAGTATTTAAAGGCCAATTGATGGCCCCAGAGAACAAGGTCAGGAGTGGCTAATTGCATTTTGACAGTTTTGAATTTTGGATGTGACAGATTTGGTGGAGGGAAAAAATAGCTTACAAGTATGGAAAAAAATGTGGAGAACGAGTTCATTTATGCAACAGGCGACAAAATAATGCTAATTAAATTACAAAATACATTTTAATTGTTTTAACGGTTTAAAAATATGGATGAGACAGATATTTATTTTATTTAGGGGTGGGGACAAAATGACCTACAACTTCATAGGACAGGAGAAAATGCCTAGTTTTGGAAACGGGATGCTTTTGCACGAAAATTTTCACCTCGTTACAGGGGCAATCCTATAGTAGGGGTGTTGCTCCAGGTTTGGGCAAACCTGATGTTGGTGTTTTCATTTGTAGTCTATGAATTATTGACCATGGCAAATCGCTAATGGAAAGTTACTGCATTTGGAATAAGCAAAGATTTAGTTGAAATTGGGTAATCACAAAAATATGGGGGCCCGTCTGGCGGAGGTGGGGTTCCTCCACATTTCGATAAGTCCTGGCCGGGGTTGTTAGAATCGCAGGCCTTTAACATATGATACTTGAAATGCGACTGCTGGAAAGGAAATAAAATGTAACATAATAAATCCAGGGGATGGGGAGGCACGTGCCCAAAAAATATGCCTTGCCCGCCCCCGTGCCGACCCAAATGAAAAACAAAGTTTCCATATTTTCTTAATGCGTGTTGGTTATATATTAGCCTAATTTGATCTGTTATTTTCATTTAGAAATATTCCGTCATTTTAGATTATATCATAAACTAAGAATCTTCAGTGTTTCTGGGGGAATTTCTCCCCTGGACACCTACAGTAACAAAACTTGAAATTGTGTGCTGTGTAGATACAAAGAAGAAATGACCCAGATACCAACACCAATGACACCAACTCTTCCAACGGGACTACCCCACCCCTCAGACTTGGGGGCGATATCCCTCTCGCCACCGTTCAGATGTTTGTCTAAGATGAGAGATTCCCAAACGTTTTGGAAGTTGAAGAGTTTATTAAAGTTTCAACATTTTTTCCAGTTTTCAGTTCCTGGTTGCAATATTTACTTGCAGGGATTTGTTATCCCACATAACAAATCCATGCTATAACTACATCGTAGACTTGGAAGTCAATCTATTTCCTTCTCAACAACTCATTCGCACCTCTGGCAGTATAATAAACCAAGTCTTATATCATATTCTGTATATGACCACCACAATGTGTGACCACATATTTTGTGAACAAATTTTTAACCTTAGCATGTATCGTGGTTTCATTTAATTTTTTTCAGATACTGTCAGGTTTATATCAGATTAAAGTCTTCTGTCGGAGCTATAATACTAAGAACAAGGAGTTTTCTGTCGGTAATTGTAACAGGGGAGGGGTAAAAGAAAATCTGGCGATGAAAGCATCAATGAAACATCCGTCATGATTAATAATTGATATAATAAATTGCAATTTTGAAAATTATAAATAATACTGGGATGGAGTCAACAAGAGAGAACTTTCATAATATTTTAGGAAACTTCACATAAATAGCATAATGTTGTGTGAAGTGACAATTCTGACTGACTGTGTTATATCTGTCTATAACAGCTCCCTAGCTAATAACACTGCTGTAGCTAGGGTCCCACAGGCGAGTGGGGCCCTATAGGTATAATGGTACAAATATACCACATTTTTTACGGGCCCCTTACAGTTACGCCACTGGCTAGTAATGTTTTATTCAATCAGAAAATCCAACGTATGTGAGCTGAAATCTGTAGTCACACTGTAGTGAAAAATAAAACAGACGTTTTCCGCTCGAAATTGGCAGCGATGAGGAAAAACAAATTCAAATTTTTTGGGGAGGAGAAAGGGGAGGGGGAAGGGGTAGAAAACAGAAGAAAAAACCATCTATAACTAAACGTATGTGAAATATAATATAATTTTGTGTTTTCAGTTAAGCCTCTGATGGCTTTAAGATTCCACAAATTGATCTGTAAGACAGCAATAAGCATGTGAATATAAACTTAAAATGGAAATATTCCATTTCGATCTGAAGTCCTTTTTCTTTCAAAACCATGTATGGAACATTAAATTTTGAACTGCAGTAACCAGAAAATGCTCTTTGCCAAAAAAAAAAAAAAAAACTGGTTTCTGAGGGCGAAAGTGTCGGTGACATGAACAACAGCGCGAAGCGAGAAGGGTATTTTTAGTATTTGTTTTGCTTTTAAACAGAACAAACACATTATAAATACTAGACATTTAAAGGACTATGGACATCTATAGTCAACATGGGCTTAATTTGTTTAGAATATGATCCTAACCATTAAAACAGCAAAATTTCCATCAAAATTGGTTAAAAATTAACCAATTTACAGCATAATCTGTGACAAAAATTGGGAAGTATCTTTCGTCTCCTTTTGTAGAACAATTGTTTTTTATGCCTCTGTTAATTTTTTTTTTTTTAATATAGGATTGGACTTGGGGCAATTTAATTTTTAAAAACTTGTTTATACACCCCGAATCATGATCTAGAAAAGACATTCGAAAATTGGTCAATTTGCAACAAAACTAACAAAGTAAACTTTCATAGTGGTGAAACCATTAAATACTTATAAAGGATTTACACATGAGAAAAGATCACTAAATATACATTATACAAACAGATGAATCAACTTCATTCATTATGAAGAAAAAAAAGTATACTGTGGACAAATAAAACATGTTGTATAAAAGGGTACATGATGACATACATAAATAACTAAAAAAGATTCATAAATTCATATTGTATCCGATGTGGAAAAAACTTCACAAAAGGTATAGAAAAGTCACCAGGTAGAGTTCAAATACACTTTTCAATAAAAGTTCAATAGCAAACAGCTAATTTATACAGCGCAAGCGCAAATAAGTAGGCTTACTTACGAAAAGATAATACGCTCTACTGGTACCGGAGTTGCACAGGCGATAATGTTCGCGAAAACATGGAAAACAATATTTACCATGCAAACTTTGTTTGTTTCGTTACTTGACAGTAATTTTCATATGTTGTTTTACTTGCGAAGCTTGACCATATGTTTGAGGAAAGTAAATTCGTAATCCACACGCGGTGCTTACGGCGCGGCCTACGTACGTTCGAACTATATACTACTGTACGCGTTGCATGCGGCAGTCTGGGCTATAGCGTACAGCATAGAATAGTACAATTGGCCCTGTGTAGCCTGCATAGGTTTACATTTAATACAATTTCGAACAGAAAATTCAGGCATTTCTGTATTTTGATGACTATAATCCTTTGTATATCAACATAGCCGTTGCATTTAATTTGTGAATATATTTTGTATGAAACTGATGCTCATCAAAACAACCGGTTTTATCTGAAGTGAATTTTCAATTTTTGGTTTGTTTTTTCAATGGTTTGGGATTTCTTTCAATTTTGGGCAATTTTCTTCATTCTCGTGCAGTTTTCTTCAATTTCGGAAAAATTTTCCTTTATTTTGGAGCAATTTTCCTTCGATTTTTGGTCAATTTTTGGTCAATTTTCTTCAAATTTTGGTCAATTTCCCACAGAATGATTTGAGTTCTATTTGGGTAAAAATGTATAAAGATTCCAAAAATCAATACCGTTTCCTACAATAAATCAACCAGTCGCCATATTGTTCGATATATTTTGAAACTGCCGGTTTTCGCAGGTACGGAAGTGACGTTTTAGAATCCGTTCCGGTCTTTGTTGCCATGCAATATTTATGTGGTTTTTATTTCCATAATAAGAAATAATAAGCGCTCTGAAATGCAATATGTTTACCATGATATAATATAATTCTGTCCAAAATGTAAAGCTTTATCTTAATTCTGTCGAAAAAATATAGCTTTATTGCATCATATGTTACCGACGGGGGATAATAACTACTGACTGAAAAACAAGTTCAAAAACAACGCTTTGTATAACTATATGCTTCACATTCTGGCATAATTTCTTAAAATTTCTCGCTATTAATAAAATCTGTTCTTAACTTTCACAAATCAACTCCCGCACTAATGTACTGTTTGGTGCGGTAAAAGTGTGATAGATTACGTGCGGGAACGGGACTGATTCAATGACGTCGGTTACAGTCACTTCTGTTGAGGGCGGGTGTACAAGATGGCCACCCCCATACAATTCATATACCAAGTAATTAATATCTTTATTAATTAAAATAAAATATAACTGAAAGCTTTTTAAGTATCCCAAGGTGGGTATTGTGTATAGAATATATCTTTGCATCATAATAGATAAGAAAAATCTGTGGGTTTGTGTCTCCTTTAAGGTAATATTACTTCTCCTTGGGTGATCTGACTCGTATGAGTAGGCCTACGTTACTTTCTATCAGGTGGTCATTTGCTCCCATGTGTAGATCCTTTTATATCAAGTAAATGATTTAAGCATGATAAATTGCACCATGAAAATATCTTAATATCTTTATTTTATGATATAATACTTTCAAATTGTTTCGTACTTTTTATTCTTTCGTAATTGCTTCTTGTGTGCAGGATGGAATGATAAGATAATTAAAAAACAGGTTTCCTCATTCTTTGTTACACGTTATAAGATTCATATTGGGAAATAGGCCTAAGTTGTAACATTTAACCCTGTTGCTAGTTATATGATTTCATAGTTTGATTCATATTCTTAGATTTTCTTGAATGAATTCATTTGTTTTAACATGCATGCAACGACTAGCCAGAAATCAAGTGAAATTGAAGTTTTATTAACTAAGTACAGCCAGACAGTATGAGAACTTACATTTTACATCAATTGTCAATGGCTCCCGAAGTCCATTGCTCAATGGCTGATTGCTAGAAATACACACCACTGAGGTATCTGTGCGATTGGGTGAATACATCAGGATGCTTTTAGTGTCATAGGTATCACATCCTCCTCTGTAATCTGTTGTGAGATTTGGACCAGTTTCACTCCCAGACAGTGATATACCATTTACTTCCCATGATAAAGAAACGGCTGGATACGCATTTGAGGCTGTACACACAAACTGATAACTACTTCCTTCAACAATGTTAGCACTATCAACTGCAGTTACAGCAAGTGCTGGTTTCACTGAAAACAGAATGCAAGAAAATGTTACAATATGGGACAGAATTATTTTAGCCATCAATTCAATATAGCAGTAAATAAAAGCTACTGAAGGGTTTAATAAATTAACTTAATCTGTATTAAAAGTGTGTAAAAGTGTGTGTGTGTGTGTGTGTGAGGGGGTCGTCTGTGTCCGTGGGTAGGGGTATCATAAAAACGACGATAGTATAGATTATCACAGATAGTTTGATGTTGATGTTTTGGAGAAGTATCCATTTGTAAATCATAAGGCTCAAATAAAAGAATAAACTAAGTTATTCTTTTATTTAAGCCTTATGTTTAAATTTTGACCTCATGTCAGACCTTTCATTTTTCAAAATCCCCACTTTGAAATGTCTGTTTTCTCGTGCTTCCCCGAAAGAGTTATTTGGTAGTAGTACTTATTGGCAAGTTTCACTGTCCCAACAAAAAGATGGAAAAAGGTTGAGAAACATATAAGACAGAGCTTTAAACTTGAACATCTTAGGGGGCTATGTCAGTGGCGTAGGAAAGGAGGGGAGGGGGAGGGGGGGAGTTGAATTTGGAAAAATTCGAAAAAAAATCTTATTTCCTTATTACATGCTTTTTCACTCAGAAAATAGGTAAAATTGGTTTAAAACACGAATCAGAAACCAAGGTCTCTAGCTATTTTGCAAATTTGAGATATCAAACATTTAAAGAATTATTCTAAGGTCAAGCAAGTCTATCTTATATGAAAGAGGACTTCAAAAGAAACATAATAGTGAAAAAAGCATTCAAAAATCTTATTCCATTAAGGAGATATATAAGTTTAAAGTTTGGTAGTATTTGTGTAGAAACGACTGAAATCAGTCTTTATGTATTCTATCATATTTTGTCCTGCTATTTCATAAACCGCGGAGCAATATTTTAAGTGTAGGAGAGGGAAAGGAGGGGGGGGGACACACTTAAACGACTGTTTTGGAAGATGGAAATGCAAAATTAGTGAAATGGTAAATAATTACTCTCTTTGATTCCTTTCTAACTTTCCCCCTCCCCCTTCCCATCAAAAAAAGAAGAAGATGAATATTTCGACGTGGTGCTATTACATTGTTTATTTGGGTATGAAATATGGGATAACAAATAAATACATGTGATCGCGTCAGCGGCGTATAGGAAGACATTTGAAATTGGGTGGCCAGATTTGATTTTTGTTTCAACAAACCAAAAATTAAGGCCAGGCTTTGATAATCTAAAGATGTCACCTCCATGAAGACAATAAGGATTTTACAGAGACATGAGATTGTTTTTCTACGCATACATCAAACCATGTTCTAGATGCCCGAGTAACAAATGTTGATAAAAGTTCCTGAATGCTGATGACATGTCTTTTACAAAACTTAAGGCTTCACCACATCCACTTGAAATGGGTCACAGAAACTTAACCCGCTGTTTTCGAGTCGAAGAAAAACTCGCTTTATTAAAGGAGAGAACCACGCAAAGGAGGTGCAACCCAGTCGATTTACGCAAAAACTGGTCGTGCAAAGAGATTTCAAAGTGATTAACAAGACTTCATTTCGTCAATATAATGACGTAATATGTAAATCCTGATTTAACATGTCAAACTCGGACATTAAGATTGAAATAGTATACTGACATATAATGTTTAGTGAGGTTGACCGTACTTTACGCAGGGATCTGTTATTTGGGAATAACAGATCCCTGCTTTACGTAACCGCCCAGGGATCAAGGCCTTTTTAAATACACTAACTAGGGAGGAAGGACTTCACTCCTCCCCCTTTTCACTCAGCAAAGTTCCCCTAGTTGAGCATTTTGATCCCCCCCCTCCTCCCCCACAGTTTGGTCCCACCAAACAAATTTAACTGCACATTTTTTCAAGGAAAAAAAAAATCCCGAAAATGGAAAAAAAAGGTCCTACAATCTAAGAAAATTGTCCGGAGGTGAATGAAATTACCCCAAACTTTGCTAAAAATTCCCAAACTGAGCGAAATGTTCCGAAAATGGGGAAAATGTTCCGATATGAGTATTGTTTTCCTGGAAATAGAAACAAATGAACCGAAAATTTCACGAGATGGAAGAAAATGGGCGCGGCATATAATGAGTCAAAAATCTATTGAAAAGTCCCTTTAGTAATTTTGTGTATTGACCCCTCCCCGTCTCTCCTCCGTCCCTCCTTCCCCCTCCCCCACTGAGATTTCTGTTTTTAAGTGCACTGCCAGGGACAACAGCAACCGCTGAAAGGGCATATTCAGCTCTCGGAAGACTCCAAACCTACATAAGACTTACTATGACACAACAACGCGGGTTATTTGGCTACCAGTCACTTTATTTGGCCCACCACTTTTCCAAAAATGGTGGTAATGCAGTGGGCTAATTTAGATTTGGAAGGAAGGTTTACTCTGAAAGTGGCACTTTTATTTATTTATTTTTATTTTTAAGATGATACAAATAGTGGAGGATCTGTCTCTCTCATAACCAAGCGTACCCCGCAACACACACACACGCACACACACACACACTCACTAACCCAATGACATTTTTTCTGCTTAAGGGATTCACTGTCTATTTGCCATTAATTGGCCCACCAGCGAAAATTCCTGTAGCAAAGCCCCGAAACAAAGATTAAACCACTGTCTGGTGCATCATTCATATCAAACATGAGCAGATAGTCTTTCTCTGTTTGATGTCGCCGAATGCATTATCGATGTAAAGATTCCAGCAATCTTAACTTTTTGTTTTAAAATAATTTTCCCAATTAAGGGTGATAATCTGGTACAGATTTGTTGGAAATAGAATTTGCCCAAACCTTTGCAAATAGCATTTGGATAATACAAGAGACTCATCTACGCGTCAGAAAGTTTATTAGGACAAAATCAAATCTGCCTCCCCCCCCCTCCCCCGCCCCTTATCAAATTTCGTCCTACATCGCTGTGTTCGGCCCAATACCTAACAGCCTAAGATGTTCCGCTGTTCCAGGAATCGGATACAGTAATCTGATAATAGAATGCAAAGTGGACAAAGCAAAAATATGTTACAATTATCTTACAAATGATTTATACATTTGATGAAAAATAATGTGTATTTCCTGGCAGAAACTTCCTCTTATATGTAATATGAACTCACCTGATACATTAAGAAGAGCAGAATCACCAAACTCGTCAACTGCCACAGTATCAAGAGTGCAAATATAAATGGAGCTATCATCGCAGGTGACACCTGTTATACGTAATATCGATGAGGTAGCATCAGGATTAACAACAGCGAAGTTGTTGTATTTCAGATCCCCATTCACTGTACCGGTCCTACTAGAGTAAAATGCATAATCTAGTGCAGGTGGTGATCTGTCTATCCAATAAAATACCCCATCTATACCTGTGCAAGTGATATCAACATCTTCACCTTCAACAGTTGCATAAGTGTCTTCATTAAGCACTGGATTGCAATCACCTGCACAATAAAGCAAGTGCATATAGTATTAAAATGAACTAGAAAGGCATACTTCTACTTAAATACTAACACTTCACGTAGTTGCTTCGGGATTTTATCGCATGTTAATTTACCGGTTTTCATCGCTTTTTTAAACTGTAAACCAAATTGCAAACATCGATTAATGAAGCAGGAAGAAAACCTGGTTTTTACATATGACGTTTGACCATTAAGATACAGTGCACACAGGAGTAGATCCGGCGAGACTTTTTGTCTGTGAAAGGAGGAGGAGGGGGATGGGGGAAGGAGGGGGGAGGGGGGAGGGGGCTACACGTAATCATCCACTCACTTTTTGAACAAATGGTGGGCTGTATGATATAGACGGGTTCTAGACCATCTTAAAGCTTTTTGAAATTGATTTTGATATTGGCTAAAAAACAAAACTGAGATTCAGAGACATGAGCATAGGAAGAGACACCCATAAAAGTTACCAATCAAAAGCGGAAAATGTTCAACTGCATAAGTTATAGTCCTTCAAACATCGTTAACCATTGCTGTAAATCTCCTGTTTTGTTTTATCTCCCCGCTACTTTCTCTTGGGCGTGGAGATTAAAGCTTCTCTGGGGAAAAAATATCCAATCTCTTCATTCTGCCATATCTCTTGCTACTCTGGCAGCTTCTCTCTAGCTATTTCGTTCAAATTAATCCCTCTCCCATTTTTCAAACTAGTTCTTCGTTTTGACCTCCGAACCGGACATAAAAACAAAATGCAACTGGGTAAGAACAATCTTCTAGTTGGGTGGGAGAAGCAGTTTGCCGTTTGCTTCCTACGCCTCTGTTCAGAAACTCAATAATATTTCCTCATGATATGTTTAATATTGAAACCTCGATAATTATTTATACGAGTCGTTTTCTCACATAACGTTGACATTGTCAGATTTTAGCATTTCTATAAGTAATATCACGATATTCATATTATGAAATTATTTTATGATTTTTTTGACTCGTATCATACCCTTAAAATACATTTTAATGTGGTGTTTTTAGGTCTCATTTCGTGCCCCAAACTTTGCAATTTTTTAGAGCTTCGGGAGGCTTTTCCCATTAAATCTCTATCATGATTCCACCCTGGACACACAGGCCTCGGCCGGCCCTTAAATTTCATATCGCATGCGGGAAAAGTAAAAGGATGCGTTAAAGGCCACATGTCAAATAATTGGAACAGTTTCTATAAAAATTGTCACGGTTACTAGTATTGCGATAGCGCTTTGTGCTCGAATCGATCATCCCCATCCTCCTATTTATTCAAGTAATTTCAGTCGGCCATTCTATCCTGTGTCCAAACGTCAATATTTACTTAACAAATTATTTTTTTATTTAATAATAATATTATAATAATAAGATAATGATAATGATGATGATGATGATGATGATAATGATGATGATGATGATGATGATGATGATGATGATGATGATGATGATGATGATGATGATGATGATGATGATGATGATGATGATGATGATGATGATGATGATGATGATAATAATGATGATGATCGTCTTAGCCGTGAGTGCTATCCCATATAATGCCCCACCCCCACATACCTACACAACCCCGTTTCCTTTGGCATTTGTTATAGAAAATATTGTCGGTAGGCCTATTTCACTATTTTTCTGTCGAGAGATTATACGTTGGTAGAGAAGAAGCAGTAATGTACGTAAAACAGTAAAACAGCTATGAGGGAGATGGGGGAGGGGGTACCCGTTGCGCTGCAAATTATTCATAATTCAAAGCCCTTTCTCTGAGGGTTCTCATTTTAGTTCCGCGGATTAATTCAGGACTCGCGCGATTTTTAAGGTGGCAGTTATATATTACGGGTGGGTCCAAATATTTCTTTTTACTGATGAAATCTTATTGATCTACGATCAGTTTGCAATAAAAAATTATGCCTTTGCAAGCTGTTTGTATTCACTTTAAAAACAAATCTTGAAATTTGAAGCTGCTTTTGTGCAACTTAGTGTGGAAATTTACATAACATCCCGTTCCAACAAAATATGATGCATATTAGTGACATCATTTTCTATGCAGTATTAATTAATTGGCTTGTCAGTATTTGTGTAACAAGGTCCGCTTTAACCTGTTCAAGGAATTATATTTTTTTTCTAAATCTCATCGCTCATATATATGGGAATCATATTGCATTCTCTTTTAGTCTTTTCACTTATATCAGTGGCGTAGGAAAAGGGGAGCAGCGAGGGTATCGTCCTTACACTCAAGGATGGGGCAGATACCCCCTCCCCACCTTTGGACATGTCATTGCTCCCCAAAAGTTCTGTGAGTTTGGAGCACTTGGTGAAAATCAAACTTTTGATGTTTCGAGAGATTTAATTCAAAATGAAATTTGGTTCAATATTTCGATTAGGTTATATCTCACCCTACTAGTCAGGCTATGGTCGCAGGAGAAAGACCTTTTTCAACTCTTAAGCGCATAAAACATTTCTGCACTACACCATAGCACAGAATTGCTTGAACAATGCAATGCATATTCACAAGGAGGAATCAGACAAGCTTGTGATAAAGGAGTTAGCAAGTCTATTTATTTAGAAGCAATGAGAGAACGCAGTGCTCCCTTCGCTATGCCACGTGGATGAATCAGATGAATACACTGTATTTACTATCAAAATTGGAAATGGAATGTAATCTGTGAAATTATAGCAAAAATACTAATGACATTGTAAGGCTGCTGGTGTCTAAAGAAATAAAGAAATCAACGCCCCTCCCACTCCTTAAAAACTATTCAGGGCAGGGCCGTAGTTATAGTACAACATTTATACGGGGCAAAATATGAGAAACATGGGCATGGTGGATCTTAGGGGAGGGGGGGGGGTGCCTTCTGTTCCCATGTTATGCATATACATTACGTGTAGAAATTCACAATCGTCAAAAAATCTGCGGGGAAATTCCTCCTCCTCCCCCTGCCCCCTCCCCCTCCCCCCACCCGTTAGCTACGGCCCTGATTCAGGGTCCTCAAAAGTCTTGCCGAGTCTTTGAAATGTCAAAAATGACCTTAGAATGTGCTAAAATTGAGGATCTTCCTGGGGCTTCGGCCCCTGGCTTCGCCTCCTGGACCCCACCGGAGATTTCCCCCTGGACCCCACCAAGGTCCCTTAAGCGGGCCCCTGGACTCCACACGTGAAAATCGCGCTACGCGCAAGTCATATCATCGCCCCAAAATTACTCATCTTTATCAACCACTTTCAACCCCCCTCCCCCACTTCAAAATAGCTTCCTACGCCTATGTATATTACCCTCATGCCCAGACCAGGCTATCGACCATCCCCTTGATGCCAGAGGGTAATGTACGGTGTAATATGGGGTCTCATGTAATGACCCCATAATATGGGTAAATGGTTTTGAAGTTGTGACATTGGGGTCAAACGTGGAGATATTGTCTTTCCGTGGGTTAATGTGTGTGCGAGTGTTTTTCTGCTACACTAATTTCAACCAAAGTTTATGTAGAACTACTCTGTGGGACAAAGTAGAAGTATTCTATGGAATACACTTTTTAGGTACCGGTACGCTGCCTCTCAGTGGAAAACGAGAGTTACAACAGGAGTACATTTATAGAGGTGGGAATTACGGAATATATGGTGTTTGTTGACTGTTTGTATATCGACAATATATCAAAATTGACATGATTCCTAAAAGTAATGTGAGCCAGTGGCGTACCTAGGATTTCCATATGGGGCGGGGGGGGGGGAATAATGGCCCGTGAACCGACAAGATGTTCAAAATCTCAACCCACGGATTAAAATATTGGGTACAGCGCTCTTAGCCCTAATGTGGGCTATTACTCAAAACCACATACTGACAGGCGCAGCTAGGCTCTTTGGTTTAGGTGGTCGGGCACTGTGGTCATAAGAAGGTTTGATAAGGAAAATGGATGTCATTCCCTTTAAGATAATGTAAATTAAGTTATAATTTTTATCTTGATTTGATATGTGGCAAGGCTTTCATTTGGAGGACACTATAATGTTTTAGGGGATGTGCCCCATGCCCCCACAGCCCCTTTGGCTAATAATGAATTCTTAAAAGACTATGGACAATCAATGATTTGTTTACAAATACAATATAAGTAAACAAGTGACCATTTTCACAACGTTCCACACCGTTATACGTTATACATAGCAATCTCTTCAAGCCAGATATCAATTAATATAGTTTCATTTACTGTCTGTTTACTGTTTATTGTCTTTCTCAAAACTACGATGACTGCAAACCCTAACATCACAATTATAAACTGTATGTTGGGCCAGCGTTAGCAAAATGTTGGAATTTACGTTGGCCCTCGGTTGGTAAAATACTTTTCAATAGGAATATATGTTCCCGTGGATTTTCATTTTCCTATATATGATAGAGGACTATTACAGAAACAACTTGGTTTATCAATCATGTTGATATATCTTTTTCCGTTTAGGAGTTACACGGTTATTGCATTTCAATAATTGTACGAGTGTATTGAAAAGTGACCTGTGCAAAGTGGATGTCATAAATACAAATCAAAGATTAAATCCAAGTTTATTTCTTTGAAAATTAATTGCCTCTTCCTAAATTACTGGAAGCATTTTTGTTTAATTACTGAGATGGTGTATAACTTGCACTTTATAAGAACGAGATTTGCCCATCTGCTTATGAACCTAACACTCTGAGGAAAATAATTATTTGTTTTATAGAAATACATAAGAACTGTCTTGGATATGCCTTTACGACATTCACATTTTATACCGCGAGGTAATAACCCCAAAACGGAAAAAAAAAAATGTTTCTTTAATAGTCCTCTATCATGTATATGAAAATGAACTTACCCGACGTTGTGCCAACAGTTTTTGCTATCTGGGAAACTTCAACCTGTTCACTCAGAACGGGTATGAGAAGTGGTGAACTGCATGAAGGACCCCGTTCAGCCGTTATCCTAAATGTACTTAAACTTGCTCCAAATGGGTTTGACTTTTCAGGGAGACACCTTGCAACCATGCTATGAAGGAGACACCTTGCAACCATGCTATGAAGGAGACACCTTGCAACCATGCTATGAAGGACACACCTTGCAACCATGCTATGAAGGACACACCTTGCAACCATGCTATGAAGGACACACCTTGCAACCATGCTATGAAGGACACACCTTGCAACCATAAGGATACACCTTGCAACCATGCTATGAAGGAGACACCTTGCAACCGTGCTATGAAGGAGACACCTTGCAACCATGCTATGAAGGAGACACCTTGCAACCATGCTATGAAGGAGACACCTTGCAACCATGCTATGAAGGAGACACCTTGCAACCATGCTATGAAGGAGACACCTTGCAACCATGCTATGAAGGAGACACCTTGCAACCATGCTATGAAGGAGACACCTTGCAACCATGCTATGGAGGAGACACTTTGCAACCATGCTATGAAGGAGACACCTTGCAACCATGCTATGAAGGAGACACCTTGCAACCATGCTATGAAGGAGACACCTTGCAACCATGCTATGAAGGAGACACCTTGCAACCATGCTATGAAGGAGACACCTTGCAACCATGCTATGAAGGAGACACCTTGCAACCATGCTATGAAGGAGACACCTTGCAACCATGCTATGAAGGAGACACCTTGCAACCATGCTATGAAGGACACACCTTGCAACCATGCTATGAAGGAGACACCTTGCAACCATGCTATGAAGGAGACACCTTGCAACCATGCTATGAAGGAGACACCTTGCAACCATGCTATGAAGGAGACACCTTGCAACCATAAGGAGACATGCTCTGAAGGAGACACCTTGCAACCGTGCTATGAAGGAGACAACTTGCAACCATGCTATGATGGAGACACTTTTCAACCATGCTATGAAGGAGACACCTTGTAACCATGCTATGAAGGAGACACCTTGCAACCATGCTATGAAGGAGACACCTTGCAACCATGCTATGAAGGAGACACCTTGCAACCATGCTATGAAGGAGACACCTTGCAACCATGCTATGAAGGAGACACCTTTGCAACCATGCTATGAAGGAGACACTTTGCAACCATGCTATGAAGGAGACACCTTGTAACCATGCTATGAAGGAGACACCTTGTAACCATGCTATGACCCCAATCCCCGGTCTCCTGCCAGACTTAAGGAAAATTTCGGCTGTCCTATTGAAAAATCGTGGACATCCCATTTCCTCTACTAATTTGAACAAAAACGTTAAAAGTTGAAAATAAAATCTTAAAACTGTTCAAAAACTTGTACACGTGTTTTACAGACAAATGTCTGAATGTGTTTTGATTATTAATCACAGTAAATCGTTTACGATTCTTCTCAAAAATCGGTAAAGCTGGAGTCCTTCTTAAAGCCTGTTCTTGGTCTAAGTCAATGGAATTTTGCAATAACACAGGTCTAATTTTGATACTCATGTAGTTGAAAAAATTACTTAAGTATTCATATGAAATCATTATGATTATTATGAACATTCGTACTAAAAGGTTTCAGCACTATCACTTGCACAAAAGTTTTGTCTAAAGTGATGCCATGCACATTTCGTATTTCCACACAAATTCGTAGACATTTCAGAATCCTAAAACGATAATAAATTACATGTTTTACAAAGAAATCAGGGCACCACCCATAATTAAACTCAGAAGGCACCCACCCCACCCCATTTGTGTCTATGGATAACTAAGATATTATACGTGAAAAAATAATACACCTGAATTATGTTAAGGAAGCAGAATTGAACCAAAGCTTTGTCCAGCTCACCTCCGTCATGAATTCCTTAATCATCTCTCAACTGACTGAAAAGATCAATCCAGAATTTGGCACATTGTGTCCTTAGCACACTCCACCCAAATTCTATTCGCTGATTTGATGTGCTCCTTCCATATAAGAAACTTTTGTGTGCTGCATGGCTGTCCTGTCCATTCCTCCTGAGGAAAATTTGCATACCCTTATGCAACTGTTTTCAGTCCACATATCTGCTCGGAGAATTTTTGGGCAGCCTGCTACCATTTTCACAGTTTTTTTTAGTATAGTAACTGGCAATAAGCAGGGATTCTGCTTGTTGAATAAGCTTCGAGCCACATCATAAACCGCGAATATCCATCTATGCAACTGTTTATGCAAATCCCAAATGGTTTGAGTTTGTCATATAAATCTACATGCCAAACAAAATTAGGTCCAATACCGTTATAACGCCTCCGTTTTAACCTTCTTTTCTTTCTTAATGTTACACCTTCAGGATCTAAAATAAGAAGAAGATTCCCACGGTTTCTTTATCAGCACTTAACCCATTGTTTATCAACTAAGTGCGAAACCAGCGCATGCAGTTGCACAGACATGCCCAGTCAGCCAGTTTCTCTTCCATATATAAAGCAATTTACAATATCATCGTGATTTTTCCGGCGGTACAGACCGGCTTCATTTAATAACCTCTTTAAGTAACGTTAACTCAGATGTAAGTTGTCAATTTCTGCTAATGCTATAAGAATTTCTTTATATGTTAAACCAAGATGAAAGTATAATGAAATCATATCCATCCTATGCCTTTCCATCCTTGCAATACTGTACCGAACTGACTTGCACTGCATAGATTCTTATTTGTTTTCATCTTTTCATCTTACTTTTTTTTCATCCAAAACTTTTTTTTTTACATTCAAAACTGATTTTTTTTTACATCCCATTTTTTTTTTTTTTTTAATTTTTTTTTCATCACAAAAGTTTTTTTTTTACTTTCAAAACTTTTTTTTTTTGGCATCCAAATTTCTTTTTTTACATTCAATTTTGTTTATTCCATCCAAAACTGTTTTTTTTTTTTTTTTTTACATTTAAAACTTGTTATGGCCCTAATGGGCATTTTTAGAGTAACTCGCTATCTTGTACAGCGAGGACTTTTGCCTTTACAGGTTAAGGTTCATGAGAGTATAAATAAGTGTATTTGAATAAAATTGACATTTGAAAAAGCGGTCTAATGGTCAAAGATTAAGGGTTAGAAATGTGTGCCATTTTAAACACAAAATGAAAAAAACTGTTCAAAACTCAAAGTGGTGGCAATGTAACTTGTGGGGTGAAGTTTTGCCCTGCAGAAATATGACCCATATAGACAGATAGATCAAAGGCCAAATGGAAATGAGCCTGTTATTGACTTTTATGCTACAGTTTTTAAAGAGAAAGACAATTTGAGTTGTGGATGAGGCCTTAGGAGTAAAACATATGTATCTTGTAAATGTTGTGATATGCGATGTTCAGGGGCGTAGCTAAGGTACTCTGGTTGGAGGTAGGTGTGTGGTCGAAATTCCGGACAAATTGTATGCAAAGCCCCCAAAAGCTCTGCGATTTTAGGTATTTAGAGGGGTAAATTTTGATCAAAATTAGCATAGAATGTTCGTTCTTGAGTTATCTTTGTGGAAGGAGTTATCCATTTTTCATACAAAGGGTTACTGAAGTTCAACTGCTTATCAGCGGCGTATGTAGCAAGATATTTGAAATTGGGGGATCTTATCATGGTCCCAAAACTATTTGTAAAAAAAGGGGAAGGGAAGGGGCGTAACATTTTTGAAAATTTGGCGACATTTTCCGAAAACGAAAGAAATTTCCGAAAATGGACAACTTCTCGAAAATGAAGAAAATTTTACAAAAATAGAAGGAAATTTTCCAAAAATTGAACAAAAAATAGGGAAATTGCACGAAACTTGGAGCAAATTTCACAAAAATGAAGAAAAGAAGACATGCATGCATGGAATCAGACTCTTCAAAATTAATTATTTAGACCTTCATTAATTTCTTAACTTGCCGAAGCTGCAACCCCTGTAACCCCTTTCTGTAACCCCCATAATTAAACGAATCATGAAAAACTTAATATAGCAGGTATACCGACAATATAGGTTTATGTTTACATATCGGCCTATAAACCCGCCTGGCTGGTCCAGCCTGAGCAAACCCGACAATTAAAAATCGCACATCTCTTGTCGTTAAATACAATGTACCTATACCATACTGACTACTTTGTTTGTTCGTTAAGTCGAAAACGTGGTTAACCACTTTCTTCTACTACTTCTTCTTTTTATCTTTTTTTGCTTTCCTTTTTCTTTTTTCCTCTTTCTTCTATTCTTTTTCTTTTCTTTTTTTCTTCTCCTTTTGCTTTTTGCCGACAAGTATATTCAATTTTCCGACGACCACAAACTTAAGGGGGGCGCGCATCCCCTGCACCCCTTCCCTCCTCCCTTGGCCTGTTGGCTACGCCTATGGCTGATGCTTTTATTCTTCAAAAGGTGAAGGTGAAAAAGGGCTGACACTTGTTCGAAATGAAGAAACTTGTGCCAATTTAAGCGTAAAAAGGACAAGACCGAATATGATCCAGATTGCTGGCATGTACCTTGTGACGTGAAGTTGTGCCGCGCCGACTTTTGACCCAAAGGTCAAAGGTCAAGTGGAAATAATCCTAATTATCTTTTTGTTGCGATGTTTGAATGGGTTGAATTATGAATTTGTTGAATAGTCCCCCATCAGGCACATTATGGGTGCCTTTTGCATTATTGTGATGGGAAAATTAACTATGAACTGTTATGAGATAGGGCCCTACGGGCGGGACGGGGAGGGGGAGGTGTGTGCCTCCATGGTATATGGGTATAATAATATTTTTTTTTTACAGGCGTCCTTATAATAATGATGATGATGGATGATGATGGATGATGATGATGATGATGATGATGATGATGATGATGATGATGATGATGATGATGATGATGATGATGATGATGATGACGACGACGATGGCGATGAGGATGATGATGACATTGGCGATGACAACGACGACGATGATGAGGCAAAGGCAATCCAGTGATTTTCTACAAGGACAACAGAGCTATTTAGAGCTCAAGATAATGATAATAATAATAATAATAATAATAATAATAATAATAATAATAATAATAATAATAATAATAATAATAATAATAATAATAATAATAATAATAATAATAATAATGATGATGATGATGATAATGAATAATGATGATGATGATGATGATGATGATGATGATGATGATGATGATGATGATGATGATGATGATGATGATGATGATGATGATGAATGATAGTGGTGGTGGTGGTGGTGAATGGTGGTGGATGATGGTGGGTGGTGGATGATGGTGGAAGGTGGATGATGGTGGGTGGTGGATGATGGTGGGTGGTGGATGATGGTGGGTGGTGGATGATGGTGGGTGGTGGATGATGGTGGGTGGTGGATGATGGCGGGTGGTGGATGATGGCGGGTGGTGGATGATGGCGGGTGGTGGATGATGGCGGGTGGTGGATGATGGCGGGTGGTGGATGATGGCGGGTGGCGGATGATGGCGGGTGGCGGATGATGGCGGGTGGTGGATGATGGCGGGGTGGATGATGGCGGGTGGTGATGGGCGGGTGGATGATGATGGCGGGTGGTGGATGATGGCGGGTGGATGATGATGGCGGGTGGATGATGATGGTGGGTGGATGATGATGGTGGGTGGATGATGATGGTGGGTGGATGATGATGGTGGGTGGATGATGGTGGTGGATGATGATGATGGTGATGGTAGATGGATGGTGGATGGATGGTGGTGGCTGGTGGATGGATGGTGGTGGCTGGTGGTGGATGGTGGCGGTTGGTGGCGGATGGTGGCGGCTGGTGGCGGATGGTGGCGGTTGGTGGCGGCTGGTGGCGGCTGGTGGCGGCTGGTGGTGGATGGTGATGATGATGATGATGATGGTGATGGTGGTGGTGGTGGTGGTGGTGGTGGTGGTGGTGGTGGTGGTGGTGGGTGGCGGTGGATGGTGGTGGTGGATGATGATGACGACGACGACGATGACGACGATGACGATGACGATAATGACCGAAGTTTTGAAACATCGAGATAGCACAAAATATAAACACAAGCAAAAGCATTCCAGTGATTTTCTGCAAGGATAACAGAGCTTTTTAGAGCTAAAGATAATAATAATAATATTAATAACAATAATAATTACAACAACCATAGATTTATGCAGCGCGTTTTGCTCAAAGCGCTTGAAGAAGATCACAACAATAATGCATAAAGTTAAAATAATTGATTAAAAAATTGATGAATAAATTGATGAATAAATAAGTTTTTAGAAGACGTTTGAAAGTGTATACAGATGGTGCAATGCGAATTGATGACGGCAGTTGTTCTAGAGAGAAGGTGCAGCCAAGATGAAAGACCTTTCACCACAACATTTTGTGTTCGGTTGATGATTGGCAGCCAGAAGACATTTTGTAGAGGAGCGAATTGCTGACGTTGAATTAACTGCTTAATGAAGGTCTATCCAGGAGCATGGGAATGTTTAGGTTTGTAAGTAAGGAGGAGCAGTTTGTACAATGATCACTGTTTTACTACTGGAAGTCAATGAAGTGATTGAAGAACTGGTGATATGTGATCATATCGGGATGAACGGGTTTATGAGCTGGACTGCAGTCTATAGTTTTTAAGTGAAGAGTAAGAGAGGCCAAATAGAAGAGAGTTACAATAGTCTGGGCATAACTTGTAAGAACATACTAACTGAGAAGTTATTTCATTAGTTAAAGATTTATTTATTCGGCTGATGCTGCTAGAGCATGAAAAAATGATCTACAAACGTCATTGACATGTTGTTTTATATCAAGATACAAATCCAGTATAACTCAGTAACTCGCAATGTTTTGACACATGGAGGATGCGTGATCTTATCTGTCCAATTTGAATAGAAATCAGTGAACTTGTTGGGGAGATAAATTGGGAAGTAGTATGGAGAATTTCTGTCTTTGATTCGCTAAAGAATAAACTGTTTGACATAGCCCATGATTTAACATCAGCGATACAATTTTGTGATGGCATTAGAACTTTGATCAGGCTGAAAAGACATGAATAACTGAATGTCATCTGCATAAACTGCAGTCTGCACAGTACGATGTAATTAATTGAGCCACGTACATGGTGTAAAGCAATGGTCCCATAACTGAGCCCTGTGGAACTTCTGTAGTAAGTAAAACTCTGTGACAAATTAGTATCCACAATTACATATTGGGTACGATTGGATAAATTAGATTTCATCCAATGAAATGCTACACCATTTACACCATATCTTTTCTTTAAGCGTTTTATGCCCCTCCTAAAAAAAAAAGCCTTATATAAAGCCTTTATGAACCATTTGATTTTGTCTGGGTTTGTCCCCCTTTAGTTTAAAAATAAATCGCCACTATTGCGCCCACCATTGCGCTCGCACCTCCTACAACCCATTTGGAAGAATTATTTTACTAGTTATTTACTAGTTTACTATGAATTTTTCATTATGAGTTATGAGAAATATAATATATCATATTTACCTTCACATACCAGAAAAATTAACATTAAAGTTAGCACGTTAAATCTTTGCATTTTGAATGATATTTCAGTACTTCATATAATAATCTTGTATGTGCTGAGTATGAATAGTCAACTGTCTTCATGCTCACAGAGAAAATTGACTGTCGCTGAATTAGTGTAAGACCACTCACTGGATAAACTGATGACACACGTCTTGAAAAGGACACTGTATGAACGATAAAGGTATTAAACGAAATACATTCAACTTCAAATGAATTCTTTAAATACAACAGTTTCAACAGTTAATATCATTCGGTTAGGCGTAATACGACCCGGACGGGGCGACGTACGGACAGACGTAACATCGACAACCAAGTCAATGTCCACCGCCTTTGATAACGCGTGTCTACCCACCCCAGGCTTGAACCCGGGGCCTCGTGGTCTGTAGACAGGTATGCTAACCGCTACACCACAGTAGGTAGATAAGCAACTGGTAATATCATAGGCGTACGAGGCGGGGCTGGGTGCGCCAGCCACCCAATCGAATGCAAAGCATACCTATTTGAGAAAAATAGCTAGATATATTTGGGCAAAATAGCTAGGGATATAATAAAGGATACGCCTATGTTCAATATTTCGAAAACCTTGGGCTTGCTGGCCCGCCCTGCTTTAATGATTGAATGATATATATGGTCACTTCCCTAGTCTAATTTAAGGTTCATTAAATTCATAGTGAATAAAAGTATATTAATAACGGGTTACTGTTCTTGACTCTCTTGGGCTAGAGTTAAGGTCCCAATATCCCAAGATAAATCAGCACGTGACATTAAGTGTTTTGCTTCCATGATTTGTCAAACTAGAGCAATTATGACCAGATGAAATACGATCACACCAGTTGACTGGTTCAATAAATTTATAGTGAATAAAAGTATATTGATAACAGGTTACTGTTCTTGACTCTATTGGGCTATACTGCTATAGTTAGTCACTTCCACCTGGAGATAACGTATATGTTCCTTTTCTGCACGATAAGGACTAACCTCTAAAGGATTAGTTCAGTGGTCACGCAAGTCTTATATGAAAGAGGACTTTAAAAGAAACAAAAAATGGTGAAGAAGGAATACAAATCTTATTCCGTTAAGGAGATATTCAAGTCTAAAAGCTTTTTGTCTTATAGAAATGACTGATGGAAAATTGGCAGCCTCATCCTCATATTCTTAACAATTGTACTATTTTTATTATATTTCCACAAATTTTCCTCAGGTGATGTATTACGAAAGATCACGAAAATCGAAGGAAAATACATTTCCTAAAAATTAGACACACATTTCCTTAAAATCGAAAAACTTGCCCAAAACATGAAGGATATTTCCCGAAAATTGAAGAAAAATGCCCGGAAATGAAGACAATTTTCCGAAAATTGAAGAAAAGTGCTTGTAAATTAAGCAAAAGTTTCCCAAGATTAGCATACAATTTCCCAAAAATTGAAAAACCTACTCGAAAATGAAGAAATTTTTCCAAAAATGAAGCTTAATTTATAATTTCGGAAGCCTACCCCATCCCCCTCCGCCCCCCTCCCTGAAAATACACACACATACACACACACCAAAGCCAAAAACTCTGGTGAAGCCAGTGCTCGAAATTATTGTTTATTCACAGGTTCATTGCGAATTTTCCTTCGCAATAGGTTTTCGAATCGGGAAAAAAGTAACGCCCCCCTCCCATCCCCCATTTTAGAGTAAAATGGTCCCGTACTATCATGTTGAAAATATAATAGTCTTGGACATAAAACAAGTCTTGGACATCAAACAAGTCTTGGACATAAAACCATTCTTGTAGGTGTTCTAAAAGAAATAGTATAACATACGTTGCACGGTGGCAAGCATTTTGAAGCCATTTTGGTTATTCTGAAATGGCGAAAGTCAATAAAAGATCAGAAATGGAATCTATGACAAGAACAACATAGTCTTGGACACAAAAACCGCTCTGATAGGTGCTCCAAACATCTAAAGGCAACGTTACAACATGTTTTATGTGCTGGCGGCCATCTTGGATATCTCAAAACCGTCAAGGTTATTAGGGTGGCTTTACTCGGATTCTAAATCAGCAAAAATTGGGGGTTAGGTACTACAATCTTGGACAAAACTCATTGGGACACCCCCGTTCAATGTTGGTAAAATGAGAATTTGAAATAACATGCAAACTATCCGGTAAGTGTCCCAACAGTTTGGTCCAAGATTGTCTGAAAAATGTCATTCAGTAAAAAACATTGTAAATGTCAATTGAAAAATAGTTTTACATAGGGAAGTCATGATATTTGTCAAAAAACAGATATTCAATTGTTTGGAGAAATCAGGACACTACAATATAAAGGCATCAGCTCCTTCCAGACCGTGCTATTTTAAGCAGATACAAAAAAAGTGCTTTATTCTGTATTTTTGTCAAAACAAAAAATCCTTGTGTTTGCCACCCATTTTTTCAGAACGTCTCAGTGCTTTATTCTTTACCACTGCATTGTTCTGAGCAATTTGGACTGTTGGATTACAACCGAAATGATGGCAGTTAGGGGTGGGAGATGGGGGGTGGGGGTGGGGATGAGATGGAGACTGAAATAATGGCAGTTAGGTGTAGAGTATTTCCATTTTTTAATCAGATTCAGCATGTAAACAAAAAGTAGTTTCGACATGCTCATATTGCTTTCTAATTTTATTATGGAAAATACTGTACAAGAATAGGGAGTAGCAAGGACATTGATGAAAAGTAACAGTTCAATTAAATTTGATGAAATAAAAGAAATATTGTAAATAACAAAAACTGTTAGATTCCATGTTTAAATTAGGTGTGCCACACTCTCGTCTTAGCTAACCAATTTACCAAATTTGACGTCGATAGCTTTGTCTTTTATTTGAAGAAAGTAAAGCGAATATTTACGTTTCCCGTGTTGGAGGTGTAGTGATTAGAAATTAATGAAGTGAAAATAATCGGATAAAGTTCATATACAAATTGAAAGGGAATTTCTTCTTAAGATAAAAATGTTATTAAACGATTTACCACAGATAATAGGAAGCCTTGCTAAGTATAGTGATCTTTACTCGATTTTCATGGTAAATCGTAGAAGGGCGCTGGTTCAATGAAAAAATGAAGCTTTATAATAATTTTCCATTGTCTAGGTCTCTCCCCCTCCCTTTATCGACGGACACGAACTTTCAAAACAAATTAAAACCGATCCACATACTTCAAAAAGCCCCTCAAATGTTCAGCAAAAAACGTATGTGTTTGCTACACATTGTTTCAGACAGTCTGAGAAATGTTATTCAGTAATCACATCGTAAATGTTAATTGAAAAATAGTGTTATGTAGGGAAGTCATGATATTTTTCAAAAACAGAGATTCAATTGTTTGAAGAATTCAGGACAATACAATATAAAGGCATTAACTCCTTCTGGACCGTGCTATCTTGAGTAGATTTAAAACATGTGCTTTATTCTTTATTTTGGCAAAAAAACTCTTGTGTTTGCCACCTATTGTTTAGAATGTTTCAGTGCTTTACTTTACTCTTTAGCACTGCAGTGTTCTGAGCTTTTTGGACTGTTGGATTACAGCCGGAATGATGGCAGTTAGGGGTGGGAGATGAGATGGGGCGGTGGGGGGGAGTGGATGAGATGGAGGCTGAAATAATGGCAGTTAGGTGTGAGTATTTCCATTTTTTATATATATATATATATATATATATATATATATATATATATATATATATATATATATGTATATATATATATATATATATATATATATATATACATATGTATATGTGTATATATATATATATATATATATATATATATATATATATATATATATACATATATATATATATATATATATATATATATATATATATATATATATATATATATATATATATATATATATATATATATATATATATATATATATATATATATATATATATATATATATATATATATATATATATATATATATATATATATATATATATATATATATATATATATATATATACCAGAGATTAGACAGATAGCGCATCATCTTCACTAGCACAGTAGCAGGTTAGAAAAAATGAAAAAGAAAAATGTGCTCTGGCCCTCTCTTTGTGATCCCCACACCGCACCGCACCCCTCCCCTCCCTCCCCCTTGTTATTTTTGTTTTAGTAACCAGCCCTGCTGCTACTGCCTATATAGGATTTGTATTATTTGAAATTTTTGAAACTGTCCCACTTAGCCTATTGATGAAAGTGGTGTAATTAATTTTGAACAGCGATGCAACCTATGGATAGCGGAATGTGCAAACCCCCAAACAACAAAAATACACGATTTAACTAGACAACATAGACGATCACGGTACTGATAGAAGTATTTGGTTCAGTGAATTCACTGAGCCCATGCAGTTAACTCCAGGTCTGAAGTCTTTGGTAATGTAATGTGCAGTAGGCGGGTCAGTGCAGGCTGGGGAGTAGTTTTATCATTTGTTATAATTGCAATGAAACTACTGCATCAATTGTCTTTTTATTAAAGGTCTGTAAATTATTGGGCTAAGGGGGAGGGCGCTCCCACTTTTTACATAGTATTTTTTTTTAGTTATGAAAAGTGTTATATATAGCAATCTTGTTGTTAAAAACCTGTATTATTGGTGTTATACTGAAAATTTGTGAATCGGTGGTAATTTGTGAGCTATATTCAGTGGCGTGATGAGGGGGACCAGGCCGGGGAAAATTGCCCCTCTAATGAAGCTAGACCCGAGTGCTCAAATGGGCCTCAAATCGTCCTGAAATAATATTTTTTAGGGAACATGTACGTGATGATTAATAACTTGTATTATGTTGCATGTGATTAACAACAATTTTCCCATAACTTCTCTTTAGATATAGGCCTGTATTTGTTAATTTATCATCTTAAAATCTTATAAACACTAAATAACACGTAATATTCCATTTTAGCCAAAACGGGCGTGAGTGTTTTCTATAAAAGGCAATAATTTCCCGGGACTTTACCCCCAAATCCAATCATGGATATCGCCCTCGGACAGAAGCCGATGCATGGCGATAGCCAGTCCGCAATATTCAATACTGCCCCTGCCATGAAGGACAACAAATTGTACTGAATACAACTCAGCGGCGTAGGAAGATATTTAACATGGATGGGAGGGGGAGGGGGGAAGGGTCAGATTAAAACCTACAAAAATATATTAGTCTCTTGTTACGGTCGAACATTTTGTAAATTTGTAAATTGAAAACAACTTCTCCAAAATTCAAGTAATTTTCCCCAAAATAATTGAAAATTGAAGTAAGTCTTAGCTCTTCAATGTCAATTCGCTACACCGTCATTATTGGGTGCAAAAATGGAACTTCCACCCCACCTCCACCCCAAACCCATGAATATCATTGTATTCCTACATTCATTCATTCTCATTATCGTTTTCTCTAAAAACTTTGTTCTATACATGAAAAACGTGAAAAGCATCCATGAACCCCAACCAAAAACGCAACTTGTAGTCAATGGAACATTTCTTCCCAAATGTATAATTTTATAAACTGATTTTAGTGTCTTAGATTTATAGAACTCCCGGGACAAGTTTCCCGTTTACTGCTTTTCGAAAAATCTCCTAATAAATTTTGGAAGAGGTCCTTAAAATTTCGGGAAATTCGTTAAAGTTTCCGGAGTTTCCTTCATTTTCGGGAAGTTTACTTCAGTTTTTAGGAAATTTCCTTGCTTTTTGGAAAATTCCCATATTTTTTTTTTTTTATTTCCATGATACTTGGGATATTTCTGCAATGTTTAGGAAAATATCTTTCATTTTTCGGAAAACTTTTTTTTGGGACATTTTCTTCAATTTTCGGAAAAACGTATTTTTTGGGACATTTTCTTGAAAATTCCTTCATTTTCGAAAACTTTCCTAAACTGTCGAGAAATGCTGACGAAAATGTATCAAAATTTTCCAATAATAACGGGGTTGGAGTAGTTTTTTTCCAATCCCCGCTTCCTACACCTCTGGTGCATGACAACTTAGGCCTATATATTTCCAATGTCTTAATCTAATGGGCAGTTCTGGAGATGGGACGCCAAAATTCCCTTACCAACCCCCTCACCCCCGCCCCTCAGTGAAGTATGATCCACCACGCCTTTGACATTCTTAATGTCTTTCCTATCAAGTTCAATGGTTAATACATTTTCATTTGCTAAATCCCACTGATCACAGGCAACATACTGTACAAATTACTATGTTGTTTATCAAATATTTGTCATACATTTTACATACTTTACGATTTTTCAAGGGAGATTTGGTATGGTATGGGAAGTTTATGATTATGATTTTGCAGGGTACCATTGCTAAGGAATTCATTTTAAAATTTGTAAAAGTTTTATGACCAAGGCTTCGATAGTTTTAAAGAAGAATGATCAAAATTAAACAAAATTAGAGGCTTTTCTTATGCAGCCTAACACGAATGACTCCTACGGTTTCCGACGACGAGTGAACACATAATTACAATGACAGGGTCGTCACCAGCGTATTTGGTTATGATATGCTATCACGAAACGCTTAATACGACCCGGACGAGAACACAGGTACGACGTATACGGACAGACATAAACATCGACAACCAAGTCAATGTCCACGGCCTTTTATAACCAGTTGTGGTGCACTGACGTGTCTACGGAACATCATGAGGTATCAGTGTTTCTTTCTGCTGTCTTGTTTCAAAGGTACAGCAAACATCGCATGTGCTGATGTAGTCTTTGATTGCTGCATTCATGCCTGGCCAGTAAAGACATTCCCTGGCTCGTCGCAAACAACCTTCGATACCCAAATGTGATGAATGAATTCTGCTGGTCATATCTTTTCTGAGTGTGTGGTATGACCACGTTGGCCTTTGAAGATGATTCCATCTTGAACTGTCATTTCGTCTCTGAAATTGAAGTACGGCACGACATCATTCTGTAATTGTCCTTTGTCTTCAGGCCACCCATCAAGGATGACAGCTTTTAGAGCTTGCAAGGTTGGGTCCCTTTTGTGTATTGTCTGATGTCGTTCAGCCGTGTTAGGAGATCGGAAGAGACTTCAGCATGTTGACGGGGTCGATATCAGTCTGGTTATTTCCGGTTTCTGGGAGATATGCTCGACTTAGGGTGTCGGCAAGGTACATCATCTTCCCAGGGTGATAAACTATATCGTAGTCATATCTTTGTAGTCAAAACAGCATCCGCTGCAACCTCTTTGGCGCACGATGGAGGGTTTTTCACGATCATTTCAATGGTTTATGATCAGACTGAACATTGACTTTCCTTCCATACGTGTATTGATGGAATCTTTCCATTCCAAATATCACTGCAAGTAGCTCTTTCTCAATCTGGGCATATCTTGTTTCTGTATCCGTCAAAGCTCGGCTTGCGAAAGCTATCGGTTTTCCATCTTGTGTGATGGCTGCTCCCAGTCCAGTTTCTGAGGCATCGGTTTGGAGAGTAAGTTCTTTGTCTTTATCGTAGTACTGTAAGACAGGATGGGCTGTTATCAGGCGTTTGATTTCTTTTACTGCCTTTTCATGAGCATCAAGCCAGCACCATTCCGCCTCTTTCGTGGTTGATTTCCGTAGTGGTTCGCACAAATCACTCAACCGAGGTAGAAACTTGCTGAGATAATTAACAAATCCGAGAAACCGCTGGACTCCGCCTACATCTGTTGGATTTGGCATCTCTTGCACTGCTCGCACTTTAGTTGGGTCTGGCTTCAAGCCTTGTTTGTGATCATGTGTCAATAAATGGCACTTGATTTTGCTTCAGCCAATGTCCACGGCCTTTTATAACCAGTTGTGGTGCACTGACGTGTCTACCCAACCCAAGCTTGAACTCAGGGCCTCGTGGTCTGTAGACATGTATGATAACCGCTACACCACAGTTGGTTTCCAATTCAAGTATGGCCTATACCGGTATAACTCCATGTGAAATTCAGGTATTAGAAATGCAATTCTAGGCCGAGTGTACCACTGGAATACCTCGCACCATATAAACATTAAGTACCTGAGATACCGTAACTTAAAAAAAAAGTTTACTTACAAGAAAGTTGAATGGACTGCACTGAATTCCATTTGTTCCAAAAATTCAATTTGATATGATTCTCCACATCAACTAGAATAAAAACGCTTACAGAAAGCACGTTAAAAAGCAGCAATAATATTATAATATTATATTATAATAATATCAGTGGTTAACTCCGCATATACAAATCTGTTAAAACGTTAAACATGTACAATGCAGTATGTGTAATACGTACCCTATGATGGCGTCTATGATGGCGTCTTTCCACTTTCTGTTTGTCATTAAACCCAAAAAAAACACCTTTAAAAAAGGGTTGTCGTGGCATTTTTCTATTTCTATGATATTAAACAGCTAAAGAAAGAAGTGGTGTGTCTAAGGGGGTGGGGGAAGGGGGGGGGATCGGGGTGGGCTTATCCATCTAAAAATATCATAACCCATCTCCTCACCCTCCCCCAAAAAAATCTTCAAGTACTGCCGAATTTTCATAAATTTTAAGGAAATCTTTCTCAATTTTTGGTAAATCTTCATTTTGGGGGAAATTTCCATCATTTTCGTGTGAAATCTCCTTCAGTTTCTTTGAAATTTTCTCCAATTTCCAGGAAATTTCTTCACACTTTCCAGGAAAGTTTTCACACTTTCCAGAAAGCACCGTCAATTTCGAGAAATTTTCAGGAACTTTTGCCGAAATCGAACAAAACTTCCAACAATTTACGCATTTCCTTCATTGTATGTTAATAATTTCACACTTTATCATCAAAATAAATTATGCATGCAACCGGGAAATAAAAACCTATTTTCCGGGGACATATTTCTTACACATTCTTACTGTCCTCCCTAATCTGAAACCGGAATTCAGTGTGGTTTTTGTTTATGGGGAGGATGGGGGGGGGAGGGGGGGGAGGGGAGGGGAGGGGATGGGGGTTAAGCCTTCTCAAAAACGAAAACTTAAGCTAGATGCGCCACTTAAAGAAAGAGAACAAAGTATTCAATCTATTTATTATAAACACGATCTGTAACTTGGTTCTCCTGAAATAATTTCTACCCACACCCGCGAATTTGAACAGGTTGCAAAATTAGGCCTATAGTGTGTACGTCATGAACGCTAACAATTTCTTAACTTAGCTCTCGAAGTGACCGCATCCGGTGTAGTCAACATTCTGACCGTAGTAAATAATAGTATTCTACTTCACTATCTCTTTGTGACTTTTCAAAAAACATTTTGGTGTAATAAATATTTTTTATTATGTTTCTGAAAGAGTAAAAAAGTATAAATCATATCATTCTTTATAACACATTTTAGACCTGTCTATTATACTATTGGATTGGCACCGGAACTTTTCATCTGCATTCCTTAACGTTGCCAATTTACCTAATTTTTTTGCAAATAAAAACAACGCCATAAATTTCTGAATTAGCTTTGCTGAAATTGACGTCGTAACCATTGAAACACAACCTTCAATAAATAGCACTTAATTTGAAGTCCATATTCTCTTCATTTAATAAATTTTAAATATAGTTCTCAATTAAAAGATGGCGGTTTTTGAGCATGGAG
Source organism: Chiridota heheva (assembly GCA_020152595.1). NCBI lineage: Eukaryota > Metazoa > Echinodermata > Holothuroidea > Apodida > Chiridotidae > Chiridota > Chiridota heheva. The sequence continues at coordinate 38,053 of JAIGNY010001916.1, read as the reverse complement.
TTTACAATACTAGTCCTGTCGCGTCCTGAAGGCCACGACACGAAAAGGGTCCTTACTCTTTCTGCATGATGTTTTGAATCATGGTCTATCATTGCAATTTTGTTTCTCTCGTGATTATTTTTACTTCTCTTTTTCAAAGATGATTTTCTTATTTTGGCGGGCCCCATAGACCCCATGCCTGAGGCGTAAGCCTACGAGCCTAATGGGTTATCCATCCCTGGTCTATGGAACTTACCAATGAAGATCATTAGATTGATCCGGAAATTCTATGAGCACTTCGAATGCAGCCTCTTATTCAGTTATTGGAGAACACACTTTCTGAATGGTTTGAAGTGAAGACTGGTGTACGTCAAAGCTGTATCTGTATCCGATTCTTCTTCTCCTTACCATCGACTGGGTTATGCTGCAAACAACTTCTGACCGGCCCAGAGAAATTCAGTAGACCTTGTTCTGTCGGCTGGAAGATCTTGTTTTTGTTAAAGATTTTTCTATATTATTTCTTCAAATCGCAATTACCTCCAATAAAAGTCTGACTCTTTTTTTTTTTTGCTCA
>JAIGNY010001916.1:0-32500 GCA_020152595.1 Chiridota heheva | reverse complement strand
AATCCATCTGCAAAAGAACAAAAAAGAAAAACACATTAAACAAATAACTGAACAATGCACTTGATAACATGTACAATTTATTTCCAGTAGACATAACGTAGTTATAAACAACAAGCAGATTCAGGTTTATTATTTGTAAAATTATTTACGAAAATACAAAATAAATGAGAAAAAAATTCAAAATAATTAATCATTGGTTCTGAAAGTTGTGACCTAAAAAATAGAACAAGTTCTCTGATGAGATGAAAATTTAAAAGGAATTTAAAGACCCACTCGTTTTGTAAGGAATTTCCATATCTTTTTTAACATATCTAGCATTATTTCTTTTGAAATGATAGCTCTCGTTTAACAATAAAACACCAGGAAAATATAGTACACACGCAGAACAGGAAAAAAACAAACAAGAAAAACAACAACAATCAGTTTGTACACTTTTGCAATGGGCAACAGGCCGATATTATGGTTTATATTATACATGACTGGAAATCGCATGACACTGAACAAAAATGTATGTATCTATCTTAAGTCAATGCTGCAAATAAGAATTCGATATAATTCATCTGTCACTACATTTTAAACAATTAGGTGCAATTTGCCCATTACAAGTTACAGCCTTGACTTTTTCAATGATTGCAAATTAAATGGAGAAAAAAAAAAAACCCTAACAATAATTAATCAATCCCAACATAAATTATCTTCATCACAACTATTCATAATGTTTTCATTAGGGCCCCATGTTTAAGTTAAAAGTCCTTCCCTAACTTAGTATTATTAATTAACGTTTGTACATAGGCGGCGGAAGCGGGCAGGGGCAGGGGGCCCGGGCCCCCAATAATTTTATTGGGGAACCAGGACTCCCAATAATTGCATTGGGAAACCAGGACCCCCAATAATCATTTGAAATTTTCATATTTTTCGTATATTTTTAATCACCTCGAGATTTAATTCATGTTCTCTTTATATGATAGCCTGGATCATGCAGTTCACAATAACAATATTCTTCAATTATACGAACAAAAACTTTGAATTTTTGTAACACATTTTCTGTAATGGAAATGGACTAGAATGGAAAATGTCCAGTCATATGGTTATAATTACTTGCATAATTGCATTACGTCTTATCAACTCGCCTCCCTGGCCTGATTCTAACACGTTATAAGCGGGTTTTATTGGATGTTGGCACTATTGACTATTGCCTATTGGCTTGATCTATACAAAACGCGTCATTCAGCCCCAATCTCACAACCCTCCCGTACGGGTATTAAACCCTTCATCCCACAAGTCCCCTTACAAGAAACAGACAGGTTCGTCTACGACAAACGGGTGAATCAACTAGACCTCACCACCATCTGCCTTGGATGCCAACATTAGTAACCCAAGATCCGATGAAACCCCAATGATGGCTTGTCTCCTACGGTATCCTGCGTTGGTTGGGGCAGGTACTTCTACCCTACAATCACCTGACACACCCAGTCAAGAAAAGCTATACACCTCGCTAAAAAGACTTTATGGAACAGTCACCCTGTGACGCAATCCAATGACCAAGATTAAAAATCTTAGGGGTCACTATACAGTTGCTGACCAATCAGAAGCGAACCACGGCGAAGCTATCACGTGATAGCAAAGCCGGATTCTGATTGGTCAGCGACTGAATCGTGGCCTCTTACTACTCACATCCCTCGGGTTGACATTGGGATTGCCGCACAAGGACGGCCAGCTATCACTAATGCACTTGTCAATTGTATGACTCACCCCTACACCCCCAGACAAGGTAAGTCATTGCACCAAGGTGGGTGACCAAAACATGTACATTGACACACCCCTCAGAATTTTTTTAATGACTTACCGCAAATCACTCACCTCTGTACAAAGTGAATAGGTCAGAAGTACAGTAAATTGACTAACCCCACAGTCACAGATTGTAACTGACAATTTGGTACAATGACGCACATGCAAGTCATTGTTTCATAAGTCAACGACTCACATTTGACTGACTTTGCCAGAGGTAGTAGGGGTGAGTCATACAACTGACATAACGGCAGCCATACTAACACGGCTGGCATCAGCCCCATGGTACTATGGGATACTAGAATACCCCACAACTCCCTAAATACTCCATGGAGCCAGCTCCTCACTCAAAATTACAATCCGCACTCAAAATTAAAAGACAAGTGAAGCCAAATTGAACTATGGGTCGTTCTTAAAATAGCAATTCCTGTGACAAGCGTGAGCCGGTCCAGGGTGTATTCCCATGAAAAATTCCCATCAAAAGCGTGGAACTGCTTCAGGATGTATGTATGAGATTATTTATGGACTTTTATAGTTTGTGTTTCCAGTGTGGCCTACATATTCCTCAACATAAAACAATTCCAAAAGTCCACGGGGCACGAAGCTGGCTAAGTGCTACGCCGAGTAGGCAACTGTTGCTGGGTATTGTGCAATTAGGTCCCACTATGGTACACCCCCTCCCCCAATTCACGTCCTCATCCCATATCACGGACCAACCAATTACCCAACCCCAGAATCCCAGAACCCACCCACCCACACAGCCCCACAAAAACAAAAAAACAACAACAACAACAACAAAACAACAACAACAAAACAACAACAACATAATGTTACCGACCCCCATATGCACATTACTGTTTCTTCTGGAAAGTTCTGCCCAATCTGAATAGGCCTAAATTACTGTAGGCTAATACTGTTCAAACTGTAATTGTTCAGATCTAGCGTTAGACCTAGTAGCATGGTGGGTCCGAAGTTCGTGCACGCAAGGAAGTAAATTTTATTTTGCTTTATGAAAAAAATAATTGTATTCGTTATCAGATATTTAAATAAATTCTTTAATTTCTCCTCTTTTTATTCTATGATAAATTCACAGAAGCTTAATATTTTATATATAAAATATTCATCAAAGAAAAAAGAAGTTTCGTTTGTTTCGGTAAACCACGAATACCACCGAAATTCGTGCACTAATGATACACCTATGACGCAACTTTCAGTAGCTGTATCAGTAAAACGTAAAAAAGGCTTGAACGAAAATACGGGAAGAAAACATTTGAAAATATTAAATTTCCATTGAATCGAATTCATTGAATTCTTAAATTTTCAAGTATTTTATTTGCGGTAAAGTATTTTCAAATTTTGGGACAATTTCTTCAATTTTCATCATTTATTTTTTGTTTTCAGAAAATGTTGCCGAAATCGATATAAGCTACACATATTTTCCACTGGTTTTCTTCATCTTAGTTACATATTTTAGAAATAAAAGGTTCTTAGCTGATTAACAATTTAGAACAGTTTATACCTTTCACTGATTTAATATTTTCAAAACAATATTGAAGGTAAAAATAAATTCTATTTTAAAAGTGGGGGCTAATAATTTCTTCAATTTCCATCATTTATTTTTTGTTTTCAGAAAATGTTGCCGAAATCGAAATAAGTTATTCATATTTTCCACTGGTTTTCTTCATCTTAGTTACATATTTTAGAAATAAAAGGTTTTTAGCTGAACAATTTAGGACAATTTATGCCTTTCACTTTTCAAAATATTATTGAAGGTAAAAATTAATCATATTAAAAAAGTGGGGTCTGATACCCCCTCCCCCCCCCCCTCCTTTACACACACACAACACACACTTTTGTGGTCTTCGCCTATGGACTCAGGACTATACGCTCTCACTTTTCTGGCCGCCAGCTCCAATAACCAATATATTATTTTCTGCCCAATTTTCATTAAAGAAAAAAAAAAAAAAAAAAAAAAAAAACATCTTCCTGGAATGAGCAAACCAATTGATCTCCAATTTACAAAATGAAATATTAATTAAGATTATATCCCAAATGGTTTTTAATACAAAATCCGAATTGAAGGTGGTAAATTCCCAAATGGTCCCATAATTTTTTTAAATGTAAATAACATTTAATGGGGTCACTGTTGAAAACAATAAATGCTTATTGATTCCAGTATAAGCCTTAAGTACTGGTTTTAACGGGTGATGCGTTCATTATACCACTTAACTGCTTAAAAACAGTTACCACCTGTTAAAAACAGTTGAGAACAGTTAAATCCAGTAAGCATTTCAACCGTGTTTTTTTTTTTTTTTTTTCTGCTGGGATGCTCTCTATATATACTATGTCTGGCTTTATACAGATACAATTTTATTCCCATATGAAATGTTTTTTGCATATACTATATGTGGCTTCATATGGTTGATATTATATATATTTCTAAATTCATATCTACTTAGGTATATTATTCTTTATAAAGCCATATAAATATGTATATATATATATATATATATATATATATATATATATATATATATATATATATATATATATATATATATATATATATATATATATATATATATATATATATATATATATATATATATATATATATATATATATATATATATATATATATATATATATATATATATATATATATATATATATATATATATATATATATATATATATATATATATATATATATATATATATATATATATATAAATAAGTACTCTGTATAAACTATATCTGGCTTTATATAGTTGTATACATCTATATGTATTATAAACGCTTTATAAAGGTATATAAATCTGTATTTATCAACATAAAATATGCCCTCTGTATATATATACTATATCTGGCTTTATATATTTGTATACATCCATATATGCATATAAACTTTAAAATTAAAATAAGCTCTCTGTATATACTACATCTGGATTTATATAGTTGTATACATCTTTATATGTATATATATATATATATATATATATATATATATATATATAAGTATATCTTATATAAGTATATCATGCTTTATAAAGGCATATAAATCTGTATATACACATGAAATATGCCCTCTGCAGGCATATACTATATCTGGCTTTATATAGTTGTATACATTTTTATATGTATTATAAACTTTATATAGGTATTTTATGCTTTATAAAGGTATATACATCTGAATATACACATAAAATATGCGCTCTGTTTGTATTATATCTGGCTTTATATAGTTATATACATCTTTATGTATATCAACATTATAAAGGTATAGTATGCTTTATAAGCCATATAAACCTGTATTTATCAACATAAAATATGCCCTCTGTATATATACTATATCTGGTTTTATATATTTGTATACATCCATATTTGCATATAAACTTTAAACTTTAAAAGAAGCTCTCTGTATATACTATTTATGGCTTTATATAGTTGTATACATCTGTATATGTATATATACCTTATATAAGTATATCATGCTTTATAAAGGCATATAAATCTGAATATGCACATGAAATATGCCCTCTGCAGGCATATACTATATCTGGCTTTATATAGTTGTATACATCTTTATATGTAGGCCTATTATAAAGTTTATATAGCAGTTTTATGCTTTATAAAGGTATGTAAATCTGTATTTATCAACATAAAATATGCCCTCTGTATGTACTATATCTGGCTTTATATAGTTGTATACATCTTTATGTATATAAACATTATATAGGTATATTATGCTTTATAAGCCATATAAATTTGTAATTATCAACATAAAATATGCCCTCTATATATATACTATATCTGGCTTTATATATAGTTGTATACATCTTTATATGTATATACACTTTTATAGGTATATCATGCTTTATAAAGCCATATAAATATGTATATACACATAACATATACCCTCTGTATAAACCATATCTGGCTTTATATAGTTGTATACATCTCTATATGTATAAAACTTTAGATATCTTTCTTTATACAGCCATATAAATCTGTATATACATATAAAATATACCATCTGTATATACTTTATCTGGCTTTATACAGAATGTATAAAGTTTTATTCCCAAATAAAATATTCCTTCTGTATATACTATATCTGACTTGATAAGACTTGATAAAACTTGATATATAAATAAAACTTATTTATATACGGTATTATATCAAGATTTATATGGCTATATAAATCCCTATATACCTTGATATACGCCACATATAAAGCCATATGACACGGAGCACCATGGGATAGTGTGAAAAGACCTTTTCATCGATATGAAATTTAATATCTGTTTGTGGCGCTTACACGAAATGCCATCGGGTAGAGTGTTAAAAGATCTTTCCAACGATATCAAATTTAATATCTGTTCACCCATTTCAAACGGTGCACTGAGCAATGGCGTAGCTATGGCCCTACGGGCCGGGGCAAGTGTATGGTATATAGGTATAATGGTATATTTTTTCACGGGTCTCCTTATAGGGCTCGAGGCGGGCGGCTGCCGCTTTAGTTACCGCACTGAACTTTGCGCCCCTATAATTACAGTTTATGTCACGGGTAAAATAGCGACCCAACGAATAACGCCCAAAGGAGTTGTGCCGCTTAACATGTAACACGGAACACCCTCGAGGAACACCGTGGGGTAGAGCCTGCATGGAAAGACCTTTTCAACGATATGAAATTCAGTATCTGTTCACCCATTTATGGTGGCGCATCGAGGTGTCGAAGTTTACACCTCCGCAGCATTGATAAACAAATGTCAACAAAATAAGTGCGGAGATTATGATGCTATCTTCAATAAAATCTCTAATTTAATAGCCCCCTCAGTCCGCCACAGAAAATGTTGTAAGGTTATATCTTTTCTCCAACCTTCTCACTTCCCTGGTACGAGACAAAGTTTCCCCTCTGTAACCTCTCCATCAAAATTCTGGCGCCACCACAGGTCAAAGCACACCACCCGTTACCACCGGAAAGATATTTAAAAGGCCTTGTAATTTTTTCCACTTAAAAAAAAAAATTGATGCTGAAAATATCGTGCTAACTACTTCAATAAATATCAGGCTGCCAAAATATCGTGCTAACTTCAGTTGGGTTAAGTTGCGCGCAGTATAGTTCAAGTGAATACGTACGTACGTTAAAACTCGCCACCAACAGACCAACGCGTAGGCCCTACGACGAATGAACTCGACTGACTTACTGACTAACGGAGCTAACGTAAGCTTCGGCTTAACATTCGTAATTTTAGGATCCGATCGTACCGACCATAGTAACCTACCTACTGAACTCAACGGCCAAGGCTTCAGTCTGGATCCTAAATTTGGATATTTTGTTTTCAAATACTGTAGCCTAGCTGTTGTTAGTTAGGCTTGTCCTATGTTAGTGCGTGTAGCCTAACGTTAGGTCTCTGGCCAATTTCAGAATAATCAGAGAGGACTAACGTTAGACAGACTTTAGGCCTAACGATAGAAGCCTACTTGCAAATTTGCGGCGTAGGCTCGGCTACTTAACCTGGTAGTGGTAACTAACGTTAGTATTTACTCCAAAGTGCTGAATGAGTCTGATGGGATAGGAAGTGGAAGTGTCACTGTGTCAGGCCGGCCCGGACGTACATCTGGTAAGTTTGTAAATCATTCAGAATCATGATAAAGTGCACAGGTGTTCCTGCGTTATGGCAACCTATATAGGCCAACTTGGTCACCTCCTACCGCAGCTTTCGAACCATATATGAAAATTACTTTTTTTGACCGCGAATCTAATATTAATAAATTAGCCTAGGACTACATTTTTTTACACATTTGCCAGAGACTGCCTTCTTCCTTATAAGCCACTGTATTTGTTATTTTTTCTGATGAGATGTACAAACGATGAATTTTCTACCACCATTACAGTCATGACAGTTTAAATGCCTAACAATTTGCTGCAAACCAAAGAAATGTTGCTATGACATCATAAAGAAGTAGCACTTCAACGAAGAAGGGAGTCTCTGGCAAATGTGACTGAGTTGAGTAAAAAAATGTTGCCTAATTAAGATTCGTGAGTGGTCAAAGAAAGGAATTTTCATATACGGCACGAAAGTCACGGTAGGACTCGGAGGTGACTTACCTTGTTATAACTTAGTAATAGTATATAGGTTGCCGTAGCGCTAGGAACACCTGTGATAAAGTGCGGGATAGGGTTCATCCGACATAAAAATCCATGAGCCTAAAATACTACGCCTAGTGATGCCAGCTCGCCCCATTGCCAGCTCGCCCCATTGCCAGCTCGCCCCATTGCCAGCTCGCCCCATTGCCAGCTCGCCCCATTGCCAGCTCGCCCCATTGCCAGCTCGCCCCATTGCCAGCTCGCCCCATTGCCAGCTCGCCCCATTGCCAGCTCGCCCCATTGCCGCCCCATTGCCAGCTCGCCCCATTGCCAGCTCGCCCCATTGCCAGCTCGCCCCATTGCCAGCTCGCCCCATTGCCAGCTCGCCCCATTGCCAGCTCGCCCCATTGCCAGCTCGCCCCATTGCCTAATATTTGATGAAAACATTAATTTTCTGATGAAATTACTGCTAAAAGATATAAAATGTATCTTAACAATGCTGCGATTCACGGATTGTGCCTTTCAAAGTTTCAATAGTCCCATGGCATCAACATTTTAATGCAGCTTATGATGTGAATTGAGGCAGTCCTTCTGAGGAATTGAAATGAGTTTAATTGCTATAAATTGAAAAGATTAAATGATCTTTGCTGAACTTTTGTTGTGTTTGTTCCATATATTACACATTTCAATGGAATTGATATATATCATATTCAGCCAATGTGGTAAGACTGCAAGTGTATGTAAATAAACACAAACCTATCATAACCTCCAGCTACCCCGATACAACACTACAGAACTGCATAATCTATGCATCTACTGTATTAAACAAACTTCTGGAACCTATTGTCGTTGAAATAGCCACTTTCATGTAATACACAGTTACTACCTTTCTCACCCATTGCTCTGTGACAAGTGGCATGTAACTTTATAAATAGGATTAAATGAAAGATGGTAGTTGTATGAACAATTTACAGTGTAAAAAAAAGGGATCATGTCAATATGTGAAACAGTTCTCAAGTTATGAGGGAAAAAAAGTGTCACTTGGATTATCCCCAATTTAATTGCCATTTCCATGACAACCAGATTTGGCCAAATTTTGGTCAAATTGAAAGAATTAAGCATTTGTAAAGCGTAATAAATGTTTGAACTTGTTACTTTACCACTGATATCAAGTATTTTCTTTTTCTGTACAATATTCTCTTCAACTTAAACACAATTAATGATGGAAAATATGACATCGTTAGAGAATCAATTGCATAGATAGTAAAAGTCAACAAACCATAACATATATTAAATTGGGAAAGTGGGACAAATGCGTTTTAATGTAAAAATTGCTAAATTTGATTTGAATGCAGTTGGAATCTAAATATGCCGTGTTCTTAGCATATGGTTTAGTCATGTATAGAATTAGCATGTAAGGCCATAATAAACAAAGTGAAAGTCTAATTAATGACCTAAATTAACGTTGAGGAAAAGTGAGACAATTCATTGGGTCAAAGTGTGGAAATCTGAAATCATTCCAGTGCTTCACTTAGTAATAATTAAACTGACAGTTGTAAGATTCTAGCTAAAATGTGTATGATTTGAATATAAGACGAACAAACACATTAAAAATTGATTAATAATCCTGTGAAAGTAATTGGAAATTCCCCGTATTTTGGGCTATTTACTATGACATTGTTCAAAACTAGATGCATTTAATTTGATTAAAACCAATTTGAATGAACTTGTAATATTCCATTAGAATTTTGAAATAATACAAACATTTAACTACTGATTAACTGTTAATGAATTAATTATGAATATTAATTAAAATGTTTAAAGTATGAGTACAAAATGCATAAATGTTTATGAAAAATGACAAAATAAAAAATAAACTGATGAAATAAAAAATATTTTTATTTAATCAAAAGTTAAGTTTCTCTTAGCAATATTATTATTAAGCAAATTATACAAATAGATCAAGACAATTTATGATGGTACACACACAATAACAGTGTGCTCCCAATGTTCAGTAGATTAATAAGTAAAAACTCACTTGCATGAAAAAATAAATAAATAACAGGCCATAGGCCAAGGTAGCTGCAAGTGATTGTGATGAAAGTTTAAAGTTACAAAAAAAAAAAAACACAAGTAGCAGCGTACCCGCAATATGTTCAGTTTATCAAGAAATGAATAAATAGGCTAAAAAAAAAAACAGGCCCTACTGTACATAGCTGCACAGGGATTGTTGAAAAATATATTTAAAAAAAGTTTATTTAATCAAAAGTTAATTTTCTTTCAGCAATGATAGTATTTAACAAATCATACGCATAGATCAAGAAAATTGTGCGTACCCGCCATGTTCAGTTGATCGTGAAATGATAACTTCCCATCCCCTCCCCACAAAAAAAAAAAAAAAAAAAACATGCCCTTGGTAAAGCATAAAACAGCATCAGAGATTGTGCTTTTTTTTTTACTACAACAAAATCTTGATCTAACCTAAAGATACACCCAACAACTGTGTGTCCCCCAAAGGCAGTATCCTTTCCCCCACTCTCTTTATCCTCAAAATTAACACCATCACCAAAACTCTCACAGCCAACATCAAAAGCTCCCTCTATGTCGACGATTTCACTATTTACTCATCCTCCCCATGCTTCCCATACTCTCCAAAATAATCTTCAACACTACCTTGACAGCCTGGTTCACTGGAGCGACTCCAAAGGTTTCAGCTTCTCAAAAGACAAACTGTTCTCATCCATTTCAACAACAACAACTCCTGTTTCCTCCGCCCTAATCTCTGCCTCAAAGATTCCATAATTCCCAGTAAAGACAGTTCTTGCTTCCTCGGAAACACTCTCGATTCCAAACTCTCCTATCTCCCCCACATCAACACCCTCAAAACCAACTCACAAAATCGTCAATCTTCTCAAGGTCCTCTCCAGCACTGACTGGGAAGCCAATCATCTCACCCTGATCACCATATACCGCTCCCTCCTCAGATCCAGGCTGGACTGGCAACTTCATCTATGCCTTCATCTGCAAACTTTACTTGAAACACCTGGAGGTCACTGAAAACACTGCCCTAAGGCTTTGCCTTGGTGCCACTCACACCTCCCCCATCACCAGTCTCCACATCGAGGCCAGCAAACTCCCGTTCTACCTCCGGTGCATGAAGGCCGGCCTCTGCTTTGCTCTCTACATCCTCACCGATTTGCTGAACCCTCGCTTCCATTCCATCCGCCTCCCCCCACCCTTATTCACCAACCTCTTTAATATCAACAAATGCATCCCCCCACCGTTCGGTTTTCGGATGCACTCCCACTTCCCCAAAGCCAACAATAACATTTTCTCGATTGCCAGACACACCATCCCACCCACACCCACCAGGACTATTCACCCACCCCAAGGTATACCTTGGTTTTTCCTCCTCTATGAAAGCTCTCCACAACCCAGTCTTCACCACTCCATATACTGCCAACTCAGTAGACATTTCCACGACTACTTCCTCTTCACCAACTGCTCCACACGGAAAGGTTCCTCTGCAGCCGCTGCTGCCTGTCCTGGCCTCACCCTCTCCTCCAGGCTGCCCGACAGAATCTCTTATCTATTCTGTCGAAGCAAAGGCCATCCTCCTGGCCTTAAACTTCATAGAACTCTCCTCCACCCCCCTTTCATCATCTTCTCTGACTTTAAATCCATACTCACTGTCATCCTCAACATGCTCTGGCCCAACCCTCTCATTCTACAAATTCTCAACAAACTTCACGCTCTTTCCTCCTTAGGGAAGAAAGTTATCTTCTTGTGGATCCCCAGCCATGTTGGCATTGCTGGCAACAAGAGAGTTGCCAACAAAGCTCTTGTCAAATAACATCTCTCCTTTTCCAATTCCACACTCTGACCTCTGTCTCTCTCTCCATCTCCACTTACATCAGTAAGACCTTGCAAGATTCTTGGAATCACAAACAAAGTAACCAACTTCACACCATTAAACCCATAGTCGGGTCAAATCTGTATGTGATTGTTATCATTGTTTACTGAGCAATAGAGGGTTCCATTGTGTAGCAAGAAATTACTGTACATTAAGAATGAGCCAAGATGGTTATCATCCTGCAAAAAGGATGAGCAACATGGTTTAAGTTAAGAATATTTTGGTATATAAAGGCAGGACAGTTTAGAGACCTCCCTGGTTTCATGGTTGAACCTTCGGTTTGGCAAGCTAGTGTCCTGGGTTCGATTCACGGTGGGTCTCCATGCAACCAGTGCACCACAGGCATTTGGCATTGACTTGGTTGTTGATGGTACAGTATGTGTGTCCATATGTTGTACATGTGTTCTCGTCCAGGTCGTAATAAGCATTGACGCAGGTGACGACCCTGTCATTGTAATTGTGTATTTATTGTGTGTGTGTGTGTGAGAAAGTTAAGTTCATTAGATAAACTTCTTAGAGTAAAAGCATAGCCATAAGAACAGAACAATGCAGGAACTTTAGTCTTTAGAGTAGAAACAGAGTATAAGCAATGTGGTGCAAGATTGCTCAGTATTATGAGAGCAGTCAGGTTGTAGAAATAAAATGTATAACTCAGCAGATCATTGTCTTTGCTTTTCCCTGATGTAGTTTAACAACAATACGGCTTCAAGGTCACATTACAGTAAATGTAATTGTATGCATACATGCATTCTCTTTCGCACAGATTGTAGTTGGGAGCAAATGCATTTGACTGCAGGTGAGATTTTGACCAAGCATATTCTGAAGAATTGATGTTAGAAACTTTTGAAACCAGCAGTCAGGCAGTAACGTTAGAAGATGAAGCTTGAATACATTGTGTGGAATGTAGTACTTGTGTTTCTAATAAATAGTAAGTGAAATTTAAATTTTTATTTTCTCTATAAGTGTAAGTGGTGTAATATGAACCAGGGCTTTAAATTTTTCTGATTGAAGGTGTTGGTCAAAAACTCTTCTTTTTGTTATGCAAAAATTTAAAACGGCTTTATGGAATTCCATATGGAGAAGTTTTGTTATATGGATTTGATGTCTTCAAGATGGCTGCTAAAATGATTTGGTACAACTATAGAACATAAGTTTATTTCAAAGTATACCTGGCTACGCACCATTGACCTCTTTATCAAATATGAATATACATCGTTCTTTAATAGTTCTTCCAACATGAATAAACTTGAGTTTGATGGGGAAGGGATGTGGGATCTGATCCATTATAAGCGGTTTGGAGGGGTGCTCTAGAGTGATTTCTTCTTCTACATGTTTAATTTTATGTTATCAGGTCATCAAATTTGGGGTGGGGGCATTCTCCTTTATAGAAACATTATTGGTAGATTATCTCGTCCCCTCCCCCATTTTCCTAAATTTCTCCACAATAAATGAAAGTGTGAGGACAGAATTAAGGGGAGGGAAAAGGAGGAGTGGTTCTTTGTTATAATACCTTCAAGTTTGATGGGACAAACTGGGTGATTTTAATTTGGCATAGGGGCATTACCCTTTATGAAAACATAATTTGGTAGATATTTTATCCCGCCCCTCCCACTTCCTGCATTTTCTTCCCATGTTCCCAGAAAAATGACATCTGGCGATGCCTTTATCATCCTTTTCACGTGCTCAATTTTGAATGTTTACATAAAAGTGTCAATCAAACATAAGACCTTTCAACAATGTATGATCCTGTAAATTCGTGGAAGGTTGGCGCCAGGTTAATATAAAGAAGTAACATGCTCTGGCAATTAATGTACTTATAAAGGGGACTGCTGGTTGCAGGTCATGAAAGGAGATTTTTTTTTTTTTTTTGAGGGCTACAGCAGTGTCTGTGGTTTTTTCCAACCTAGTTCTTATGATTTGGCATTAAAAAGTAGGAATTTCACCCCCTATATGGATTTCATACTGATGTGATTTAGATGTGTGGTATAGAGCTACACATTAACCCTTACTCTACCAGGGCTTTAAAAAATGCAAGCCCATTTTTTGTAACTTTTTTTTTCATATGCATTTTTGACAACATTCCTTTTATTTTCTTTCATTACAAGTTTGGTTGGAATAGAAGCTAAGATAATTATCTTTTGAATAATGAAAGCCAATTTAGGAAATATTCGACAAAATTATGCAAATTAAGCAATTTTTAGCTAAATGTAGTCAACAAATGGCCAATTTGTGCAGAAGTATAACTTCTTGTCAGTATTGAAAACAGAGATTTGTGTTACATATTTAGAATCTTTTTTCGTTTCCAAAGATGCTAATCTAGAATTGTTAGAAAGAAAAGAAAGATGAAAAAACACCAAAAATGATTTTAGTCAAATGTCTCCTGAAAACTGCAGCAGAGAAATTATAACGCCGTAGTCACGGTGGGACTCAAACCTGGTGCACTCGTGTGCTGGCCGCGTTTATATCCACTACCCCACAAGATCATTGAAAGTGATGTGGTGAAATTTAATTATTATAGGAAAGGGTCCAGTAGAGGGGGGTATGCCTATATTTGTATGTCAAATGAAAGGAAATTGCAAGCACTTACGAAGGGCGCTTCAAGGAAACATGTGCGATGTACGGTTTTGGTACACAATTTTTTGAAGAAATAAAATGGGTCAAAAATGGCAGAAATTCATTAAATTTTAAAGAAATTTTCCCAAAACAAAAGATTGCAGGTGGGGATTATAAAAATGAGACTAGAAATCAATAATATCATGTCTTAGGATTTGCATGTTTGATTTTGAAGCAAAAATGTGATCTTGAAGTTATTGTAAGATTTTAAAGAAAAAACTACTTTTTAGCAATTTTTGAGTTTTACCCTTTTTCAAGCAAATCTTGTTGAGTAAGAGTTAATGGTTTGGCCACTGGTTATCGGGATTTGGTGTTTGCATTGGAAGGAATTTACCAACTGGTTTCTGGCAGTTTTTCCATGTTGATGGTTATGATATTTGCAAAAGTTAGAAGACTGAAGTGGAACATGTCTTTTCAGAATAAGGAATATGAGTTTCCAGATATATCCAATTTTGTCTGTATTTCATGTATTTTTGATTCTTTATTTCCTTTTATTTTCTATGATGGAGTCCTAAACAAAATACTTTTTTAATTTTTCAACATTTTGTTTTGGAACACGACTAAATATTCGGAATGATATCCGAAATCCGAATAAGTTGATCTTGTTCATTTCGTTCCATATTCTTGTTAACTTTTTGAAAGTGCACTTTCCTATATTTTCCTGTAAAAGCAAGTTCCCAAGTGCATCAACAAACAAGCAGGAACAACCTATGCAGTTTTGTTTATGTCCTGAATTCAAGACAACAACTGCGGACCAAATGCATGGCATCATACTCAAGACTCCATCCAAGTCATGTTCTCTGGATCCTTTTCCCACTTGGCTCCTGAAACAGCACTTGTCAGCAATCCTGCCAAAGCTGATTGAAATTGTCAATTCATCTCTTACTCGAGGAATATTTCCTCAAACACTGGGACATGCAATTGTCACACCAATTCTAAAGAAATCATCTCTAGACAAGGATGATATGAAAAACTATCTTCCTGTGTCCAATATTTCTTCTCTCTCCAAATACATTGAGAAGGTGGTCATGTGGGAATATTGATCAGAACAACCTTTTTGTACCATTACAATCAGCAACATAGTACCGAGACTGCGCTATTATCAGTTCAAAATGACCTTCTGCAAACTATTGACAGACAACAGGCAGTGTTTTTGGTTCGATAAGATAGCATCAGGAACCTATGTGGTCATGATGGCTTGTGTGTGTTTGTGACGGCCAGCTCGTAAACGCGTTATCTAGAATGGTACACTGGAATAATGTCATATGTGGTACACAGATAGCCCATGGTCCGTAGATGTGCCCTATTGTTTTTGGTGGTGATGTCGTGTATATTAATGAATAGGCACGACTTAATATAAAAATATTGAAATATTCATATTTTAACAACCGCATGTCTGTTTTGTTTCATGTTTGGTAAAATTATGATGTTAGCTAGTGTGTACATGTTCGTGATGTAAAAATGTTGAATTTTATTAATTTGCATAGTGGGTGGGGCTTAATCTGATTTTTCTGAAAAGAGCTTGTAAACACAGGTTTCTCAAGTATGTATGGTAAACTGGATTCATGTCATATTTAGTGCACAGATAGACCATGGTCCGTAGATATGCCCTATTGGTTTTGGTCATGATGTTATGCATATTAATTAGTAGGCGGGGCTTAATGTAAAAATCTGGAAATGCTTATATTTTAACAATCACATGTCTGTTTTGTTTCAAATATGTTAAAATAATGATCTTAGCTAGTGTGTATGTATATGTTCATGGTATAAAAATGTGCACTTTTTATAAATCTGCATAGTTGGTGGGGTTCAATATCATTTTGTAAACAAAAAGCTTGTAAACATGATATCTCAAGAACTATGAACTGGATTTATGTCTCGTGTGGTACACAGATAGCCCATGGTCTATAGATGTACCCTATTGTTTTTGGTGGTGATGCCAAGCATATTAATAAGTGGGCGGGGCTTAAAGTGAAAATTTTGAAAAATTGATGAGTACTGTATGTCCGTTTTGCATCATACTGGGCATGATAATATTGGTTATTGCATGTGTACATGCTTATGTTATCAACAGATGCATGGTAGGCATATGGCTTAATCATATGTGAAAGTACTAAATGATGTCATGAACAGTATATCGGATTTATGCCATATGTGGTACACAGATGGGTTATGGTCTGTAAATATGTTCTAATGCTGTGGTAGTGATGTCATGAATATTAATCAGTAGACAGAGCTTGCTAAAAAAATTCTTGAAATAGGATAAATGAACAACATACTGTTTTTGCATCATACTTGCTATGATAACATTGTTAATAGTTACTGTGCAAATGCTAATGTTGTCAACCTTTTTATTGATCTGCATGGTGGGTGTGGCTTATGAATGAATATCATGGAACAAATATTTCCTGATATGCAAGTGACATGACAGTTGATACAAAGCTTACAAATCAATCAGCATATGAAAAAAGCATCAGAACCACAAAACCTTTTGGTTCTGGTTGTTACTCTTAGACCTCTCCACAGCATTTGACAGGATTAACCACAAAATCCTGCTTGGTTGGTGTCAAGATAAGAGTTGGCATCACAGGTAGTGCTCTACAGTGGTTTTTTATCATACTTCAACAGCAGAACCAACCACACTGCAGGAATCTGTTATTGGTCCGCTTGTTTTCTGGTCATTCCATGTCAATTCAACACCAAAAAATGGAAAATGTAACCCACTATGTCAAATTTACTTGAAATTTGGCATATATGCTGGAAATAATGTATATAGAACACCCCTAAAATTTTAGCTCTATTGCTCAAGTAGTTTTTGAGGTATGAAGGTGTAAATCTCTATGTTTGCCCAAATTTCATGCCACCGGCAGCCATTTTGAATTTCCGACCAACACAAATTCCCTTATATTTTAATTCTTTACCTCACATCTTTCTCAAATTAGCAGGTTTAACCACGTCAGATATGTACAGTATGGTTGGGGTTGTGTTTGCATTATACACATATGTAGAACACCCCCAAAATTTTAGCTCTATTGCTCAAGTAGTTTTTGAGGTATGAGGGTGTAAATCTCGGGTATGTCTGCCCAAATTTCATGCCACCGGTGGCCATTTTGAATTTCCGACCGACACAAATTCCTTTAAAAAAAAAATTCTTTACCTCACATCTTTCTAAAAATTGGCAGGTTTAACCACATCAGATATGTACAGTATGGTTTAGGGTTGTATTTGCATTATTAATTAACTGAGTTGATACTAACAATTGACATCCATGGCCATAAAAGTCTCAATACTTTTTTTCCTAATCTGTGTTACTTGTAAAAACATACATTGTAAAAACAATACTTTTTGTTCCTAATTGTAAAAACATACATTGTAAAAACATACATTGTTACTAATTGTAAAATGAGAAGATCAAAAATATATACCAGGAGAGAAAGCCTACTAACTTAAAGTTTCTAGTGTTGAAAAGAGATTGTAAGCACAATATGTCAAGAATGATACAGTGGATTTCAGGTCATATGAAGTACACAGACAGCCCATGATCTGTGGATGTATGTGCCTTATTATTTTTGGTGGGGATTTCATGAGTAGGCATGGCTTAATACATTAATTCTACAAATATGATCAATAAGCAACCGTAGGCTATTTGTTTTGGATCATACTACACATGCTTTGATAATGTTGTTATAATTATTGTGCACATGCTAGTTTTCTCAACTTCTCAACAGATTCTATTTTATTGATCTGCTTAGTGGGCATGACTCAGGGTTGGAAAAACCACTCGCCTGATTGGTGTGGCTTATGAATAAATATCAGAGCACAAATAGTTTATGATATGCAATGATATGACAATTTATACCCAGCCTTCCAATCAATCATGCACATGGATAAAAACATTGGAACCACAAAACCTTTGGTTCTGATACTGCTTTCTACTATAGTTTCCTCAAGTATAGTTTTTAGACATTCTTGGATAAAGCTTTTGGGTTATCTGATTTTCTTTACCCACTCCTTGTAGAATGATGTTGCTGGGTGTTAAAATGGTCTCTTAATGAAAGAGTTACTGTATCATCAGAGGCATCTGAAAAAATGCTAATAGTTGTCACCGTCATTGAAGAGGGAAGCGGAATGGGATGCCCCAACAAGTTTTGTGCAAGATTGTACTTTTTATATACATTTGCTTTTTTCTGCAGGAGGCGATTGCAATCCAGTGCTTAATGAAGACACTTATGCAACTGTTGAAGGTGAAGATGTTGATATCACTTGCACAGGTATAGATGGGGTATTTTATTGGATGGACAGATCACCACCTGCACCAGATAATGCATTTTACACTAGTAGGACCGGTACAGTGAATGGGGATCTGAAATACAACAACTTCGCTGTTGTTAATCCTGATGCTACCTCATCGATATTACGAATAACAGGTGTCACCTGCAATGATAGCTCCATTTATATTTGCACTCTTGATACTGTGGCAGTTGACGAGTTTGGTGATTCTGCTCTTCTTAATGTATCAGGTGAGTTCATATTATTCAGACCATTTGTTAGTAGATAGCTACACACTGATATAACAACAGGTTCATTATGACTGAAAAAATAAAGAAAAAATAGTTTATTTGAAATATTTCCTACAGTATAAACTTCACTCTTGCATTATTATACTTATTATGCATTGTGATACCACTGTATATCTATATTAACTGATACCAGTGTTCCTGTGGATCCAGGGGCAAAAACCCCGGGCTCATATTTTTCACATGTATCAAGATTTTAGGTGGGTGCTCAGGGGAAATTTATGCTGCAAATGACATGTACAGTGTCAACAGCAAAATTCGAGGTGAAGCCCCCGAAAGCTGTCAGAAATGCAGTATTTACCAAGGTTATTGCTGATAAAACATATTTTGCAAATATATATATCAACAGAAAAATTCAAAAGATGATTCTAAACAATTTTTAGCACTTGAAGAAGTGTGAGCCTTTAAAGAGCTTTGTAGTTCTCATGTACAGGGTGACATTTCCCCAACACTCAATTTTAGTTTGAAAATTAAGTACAGAGCTTTTTGCAAGTGTTTTTAAATCACTTTATTTAAATCATATTGTGCCTTAAAATGCTAAATTCAGGAAAAGAGCTACAAACGAGGTTGTATTTTTGCAGAACATGATCTTCATGTATAGTAGTTTTGGTGTTTTGCTATTGGTTCAATTTTTGAACTATTCTTCAGATTTGAGGGATTTAAAGAATGACCATACAATGACTGGGGGAAATGTCCCCCCCCCCTCTCTCACCTTGTGGTGACAGCCCTGTAAGCGTATGATGTCAACAGGTTCTATCATTGATAAGAATTGTGGGTGTGGCTTACTGTGAAAATGCTCAACACCGTATCTCATATTTTACATGGCTAGTACATGTCATATTTGGTACACAGATGGATTATGAACTAACGTTGCACAGTATTCCAGTACTTTGAAAAGTACCGGTACTTAACGGTCTCGGTACGATACAATGAAATGAGAAATACCGAAGTACCGCTGAGTACTCTCAGTGTCGGTACTTACAAAAACAATTTAATATGATAGGCTTTAAGGAACTTAAAAATCGGCAAAAACTAATATTCTAGAAATATATATGTATATTAGTATAATGCATCACGTCAAAATTTCATAAGAATATAATCTCATGAAAAGACTTGGTCGCAAAGTTTGTAAATATTCACACTCAACCCTTGAACTTTCAATAAGAGGTGGCCTAGTTATGGTTTGCTAGTAATTTCACGAATATGCCTACATTACAGTAGCTAGCAGTACAGAGCGTGAAAGTACCGATACCAACAAGTTTTTATGCAAAATTTCTAGGCCCAGGTTTCTTGCAATATGCCTTTATTTCTAGCTCAACATCCCTTTAACCCTTACTCTACCAGGGCTTTGAAAAAAGCAAGCCCAAGTTTCGTAACTTTTTTTCATGTGCATTTTTGACAACTTTCCTTTCATTTTCTTTCGTTACAACAGGTTCATTATGACTGAAGAATTATAGAAATATAGTTTTTTTATAAATATTTTCTACAGTATAGACTTCACTCTTGCATTATTATACTTACTATGCATTGTGATACCACTGTATATCTATATTAACTGATACTAGTGTTCCTGTGGATCCAGGGGCAAAAACCCTGTGGGGGCTCATATTTTTCACATGTATCAAATTTTCGGTGGGTGCTCAGGGGGAATTTATGTTGCAAATGACATCGTTTGTCACATGTACAGTGTCAACAGCAAAATTAGAGGTGAAGCCCCAGAAAGCTGTCAGAATTGCAGTATTTACCAAGGTTGTTGCTGATAAAACGTATTTTGCAAATGATATATGATGATATACAAATATATATATATATATATCAACAGAAAAATTTGAATGATGCTTCAAAACAATTTTTTGGCACTTGAAGGAGTGTGAACCTTTAAAGAGCCTTGTAGTTCTTGGGTACAGGGTGACATTTCCTCAACACTCAATTTCAGTTTGAAAATTAAGTACAGAGCTTTTTTCAAGTGTTTTTAATTCACTTTAATTAAATCATATTGTGCCTTAAAATGCTGAAATTCAGGAAAAGGGGTGGGTTTAGGCGACCCTTTCAGCGTGCACGCAGTACTTTGCCCACACCCTACTTCATTGGTGAGAATAACTGCCCATCAAGTGCAGCTATGTTTATAGAATATTTAACCTCATTTCTTTGATAATTTAATAAAAATGCTTGGCTACAAAAATTACATTTGTATTTCACTATGTGAGAATTCCTTCAGTGAAACATTTTTACAGCTGTTCATGTCATTTCTGGGAGTGTTGCAATAATCTTCATAACTTTATGAAAGTCTGAATACAAAACATGTACTGTAGATCATTATTCCCAAATAATTTGAGCAATGAAGGTAAACGTGCCATGGCGTGCAATTTCTTTTTGCCATGTTCACTTCATATTCTGCCTTAAGTCACCACAAAGAGTTACAAAAGAGGTTGTATTTTTGCAGAACATGATCTTCATGTATAGTAGTTTTTGGTATTTTGCTATTGGTTCAATTTTTAAACTATTCCTCAGATTTGAGGGATTTAAAGAATGACCATACAATGACTGAGGGAAATGTCCCCCCCCCCCCCTTCCCCTCACTTTGTGGTGACAGCCCTGTAAGCTTATGATGTCAACAGGTTCTATCATTGATAAGAATGGTGGGTGTGGCTTACTGTGAAAATACTCAACACCGTATCTCATATTTTACATGGCTAGTACGTGTCATATTTGGTGCACAGATGGATTATGAACTAACGTTGCACAGTATTCCAGTACTATGAAAAGTACCGGTACTTAATGGTCTCGGTACGATACAATGAAATGAGAAATACTGAAGTACTGCCGAGTACTGTCAGTGTCGGTACTTACAAAAACAAGTTAGTATGATAAGCTTTGAGGAGCTTTAAAATCGGCAAAAAACTAATATTCTAGGAAGAAATATCCGAGTACTTTAAAATGATACCAAAATTATTCCTATCGGACTTTGGTAGTAAAGTTCCAATTTTAATTTAAAAAAAAGTGGTTTGAAAATGGCGATACTATCGCCGCGTGGTAGAGTAAGGGTTAGGGGATTTTGAGCTAAAAGTATGTGAAGCTAGCACTAAATTCCGATGTTCGTTCGGATTTCGCTGAGCTCAATCCGAATGAATTTAGCGTATATAATAACATTGGCTCGGGAAATACTCCCAAATATCTCTGATTGAAATAAAGCTATGTTTTTATTGGCTGGAGCGTTAAAATACCGTCTGACACATATGCTAATCGAGCTTCATATCCCGTGTAGAGCTGTAACCGTTTAGTGTGTACACGCTACATGCTCGCAAATCTTGTGAATGTTTACTAAATACTTCATTGCAAGAAATCGTTTTTCATACATCATAGTGTCTTGCCGTTGAAAATCAATATTCATGATTCAAATCACACACACATTCCGCTGACAAAATTCCATTCAATGACTTTTTGCAAACTGTAAACCCGATTAGCATAATCCTTTTTAAATGTGTGAATCACAAATGCGCACTAATCACCAATGAATGGGGATATTATGCATTTTGATTTCGCCAAAATCTGAGTAATCCAACTTGTAAAATGCACCGCGAATGTGCAGTAAACAGTGAAACTAACATTACAATAGGCTTAACGTTAGGCCATAAGGCTTTAAATCCCACGCAATCTAGGCTCGTTTTACAAGCTGTTAAATCGACCATAAAACACTTGAAAAATACTTGAATCGTGACAATTAGTACATTTACATGTAAATATTACCTGATGAGTCAAATAAATTTTGCAAGAAAGAAATAATATTGCATAATAAACAAACAGAAAAAGGTTTTAACAGAGCTGAAATTCTGCATGCGTTGCAAAGATGGCGGCCATTTTTTCGAGAGGGCTGATATTTCAGAACTTTCTGGTGGTGGTGGCGTAGTTTTGAAATGTTTTACGGCGAGGTATAACATAGGCCTAGTATGCAAGATTTTCACAAAAGAAGTTTGAAAGCCATAGCGAATAGGACAAAAAAGTTACGTGATATCGAGTTTAAATGACATTGAAAGGAAGTTATCTGTTCTTTCTAAACTGAATTTCCATGCATATTTTTCATAAAAATGATGATTTATACTGTAGAAGTAAACTTTTTACGATTTGGAAAGCAAAACTCAGCATCTATTTGGGCAATGGAGTCAGTACTTTTGCCATACTGGTTGCGCGATTTTTTTTACTTCGCTTTGTAGTTTTGGAGCTATTTTGGTGTATTTCCAAAAATTACGGTACTAAATGCGTGTACACGATACACGCTCGCTTTTTTTGGCGTGTACACGTTCACTAAAATCCCTAAACGTTCACAGCTCTAATCGCGTGTGGGATTTGTCCTAATATGTAATCAAATTGAGGTATAGCTCTTGTATTTGATAGCTTGTTTGGGCTATAACTTGCGTTTAAAAATGCAATTGAGTATGTGTGACTATAAACTCTTCAAAAGTGTAACTCACTGATGAAAAACACCTTTCAAATCACATGCATCGCTTCGCGTAACTTCCTGTTCACAGGGAGTCTTGTTTGCATCCAAATAACAACTCCCTGGTGGGGATGAAAGCCTGCAAATAACTAATGCATAAAATCACCGTTATCTATGACGGGTATCTTAAAGGATTAATTCAGGGGTAACATAAGTCTTATAGAGGACTTCGAAGTTGCATTAGTGCATAGTTTTGAAGAATTTTGCATTCCAAATCTCACCAAAAATTACTCCAAAATTTGGTTGTCGCTCGGTGCGATCCGAATGAATTTATATAATAACATTGACGTGGGAGATACAGTACCACTGAATATCTCATTGGTTTGAGCCTTAAAATATAGTCTAAATCATGTGCTAATTTGGCTTAATATCCCGTTTGGGATCTGTCCAACAGTATAGCTAAATTGCACTTAAGCTTTTGTAACTAAAACTGGTTTCGGGAAACTGCAGTTTCCGTCTTTTTTATATAAACCGAAAAACCGAAAGTACAAAAAAATTGCCAAAAGATGGTAAAAATCTGGTTTATTTAAATGAAAAGAAAGTTTATGCTTTGTGTCAACATGTTTTTTGTGGTACAGTATCTTTTGATGCATTTGTGAAAATATGTGATATTTATGAAGATTCAATCAATAATTACGATTGAGAATGTTTGGAAATAAATAGTCATAATGTACCTGCAGATAACAGTTATGATGATGCTGTGTATTTGCATCTTCTCTCCGGGCTAATAATTACCTGACCACAAATTCATTCCTTTATACTCCATTTATTTGAAGTTATGATGATCTCTCCTTTTGTCTTTTAAAATACTTGGGAATCCATCATAAATTCCGACAAATATATCGCAAATAACAAGCCAAGTATTACGAGACCATTTACAAATTCTCACCCAACCATGCCGTACTGTACTGACTGACCCTATGTACTGTATGTACATAAGGCTAGTACAAGTTATAACACATTGAATGTGTTTATGGGCCCCTGGATACAAATAAAAGTGGGTGAATGACCCTAGATTCACGTGTTGTCATAGTAACATGATTAATGAATAGGTTTTCAAGGGTTGTCGTATCATTTTTAAAAGTTTTTTTTAGTTTAAACTCAGCAGCTTATGCCGGGAAAAACCGACGCTTTAAATAGCTGTAGCATTGTTTAGAGGAGGGTAAATTAATTGCTTGATCATTATGGAATTACAATGTACTGTAAAACAAAGATGAATTATCCCTGTGCTATCACCAGTATGATTCACCTTTCACAATGAGGTTGCAAGTAAAAATGACCATTTATTCCCTCAAAAAGTTTGTATTCATTCCCTCAAAAAGTTTGTTTTTCTTCCTCTCATGTCATTTTCATGTATATAATAAACCTTTGAACAACAGTCCTGGTCAAAATTGTTTAGATTGAAAAAGAACGAAAGATTTTGTGCATTTTGTTTTGAAAAAATTCTTCTGTTCTCCTGTAATTATTGTAGTAGCCTACGAGCGTTGGAATCTTCTGTTCCAATCACGTGTATGTACTTGACCCATACCATGTATTATTCGCTAGGGGGTACAAGCTTACTGTAAATGATTTAATTGGTTCGAAGTGGAGCGAGTTTATATAGGTTTTTTGCAGACCCGTTTAGGTGATAGCCTATTGGCATGCATAAATTAATAATATTATCTCTGCATTCCGCTCTGCATATCGTTTCACAAGTAGAAAGTACAAACAGAATGTTCAAATACAGATGTGTTTTGCTGTTTTATAAGATTCTGAATGACCAAAAATATTGTTTATTATTGTTAAATGTTTCAAATCAATGTTGAACTTATGTGCAGAGTGCCAAAGAATTGCTTTTGCTTGGGTGCGTGGCATGTGTTGTCAACAGAAAATGTTTTCATAGCTCCTTGCTGAAACAAGGTCTGGTTTGACGGAATACATGTATTTCAGTTTAATTTTCAATCCTGATCCATACAGAGATGGCTGGTAATACACGTTCATTATTATTCTATTTTTTTCATTTTTATGAAGAAAATACGAATTTGGTCGGGAGTGGCACACTACTTTTCATTAGCGTGCATTTTCTTTTCAACAATTGTACTGCATGATCACTGATCAAGTATACGATGGCTAGCATTACACTGTAAAATGATGCATTTAGAGGCTTAATTTATCTGTTCTACAAGTATCTGACAAATTTATTTTCTTTTTATATTAAAGAAACTTAAAATCGTAACTATGAATCAGAAATCGTGAGCAAATAAGGGCATATAGATGGCCTGTCTACACAGCCTTTTTCCTGCCTTTTTTTACTTAATGGCCTTGAGAACTAGACTGACAAAGGAATAAAATCGGCATAATTTGAGGGGCAAATGGGGTATATAAAATCACTTTTATACACACAAATGACGTTAAAGTTTATAATACACTTTATTGATCCATGTCTTCCGTTATCATTTTCAACAGTATTTACAGAAAATACTGTGATACAAACATCGTTAGCAGCTATTATATACCAGTGCAGTACACTGCAGTTTATGAACTTTTATGTTCAAAGCTTGTTTACATTACGGGTAAAAAATCGGTTTTCCGGTTAAAACCGGTTTTGGTTTTGGAAACCGACCGGTTCACATCGGGGCAAAACCGTGCAAGCTTAATCGGAGTATATCATTTGTTGCTGATAGCTCGTTTGGGCTTTCTATAACTTGGCAATGCTTAGGTTTAAGGGATTGCTCAAAATAGCTGTTTGGGGAATATTGCATGTTCATTGTGATAAAAGCAGAAAGATGAACTAGTTTTAGGCTGACTTTACTGTGTCAATTTCATGTTTCTTTGCCAATTTTGAGACACATTTTATGAATTCAATAGGTTGTTTGGGCTAAAACAAAGAAGGTGGGGACGATTGACAGAATAACTTAACAGGCTTTAAAAAAAAAAAAAAAAAATATCTTTCAAAGAGACACAATTTTTTATAAGATCAGCTAATATAGCCTAATTCTAGTTGTAAATTAGTTATGATAGAGTAAGGCTTTTTTGAACATATTGAAGAGTCACATGACCTCTCCAGATAGGTTAATATGGTAGTTGCATTTTAGTTATAATCAATGTTGGCAAAGCTATATGTTTAACGTGAAATTACACTGTAATTTTTCCTGAAAGTGTTTTTGTCTTTCTAGAACAACAAAAGTTGAATTTTATTAAATTGAAAGTGATGGAGTAACTCATTTCTAGCTGAAAGTGTACAATCGTATTTGACACTTAAATACTGCCAGTATAATGAAAATGTAGCCAACATTTTATATCAGGAAATGATTCCATCAATCCTAAAAGATCAGGGAGTTGCATAGTTTGAATAAATTGTTATTAAGAGTTGCCATTCCCATTTATGTGGCCATCATTTGGGGACAGTAAAGCCTTATACTTATTTGCCTGATGGGTAATTGTCAAAATTGGTCCTGGCTCCCCAATACCCATAGGCGGAATTTGCGTACCAAAAGTGGGGAAAAGTCAAAAGTGTGTGTGTGGGTAAGGGTGTCACAAAATTATGCTAAGATACATCACATCATACAAAAATACCCATTTTGGACAAAACGTGAGGGTCGGGATGTGCCCCTCTTGCTCCCCCAATTCCCGCCTAGATGCTCAAACCAAATGTGTAGGAACCACGGGCAGGGGGAACGCTTCCTTCACAGTTTTGAAAATTGACAACAGTGCCCCCTTTTTGGTTCCGTTGCGATAGCATCAGAAGCCTATGCGGTCATGATGGTGTGTGTGAATGTATGGGTGGATGGGTATGTGTGTGTGCATGGGTGTAGGGATGTGCAGTCATGATGGTGTGTGTGAATGTATATGTTGATGGGTATGTGTGTGTGCATGCATGTAGGGATGTATGTATGTTTGTGTGCGATGCCAAGCCTGTAAACATGATATCTCAAGAACGGTAAAGTGGATTCATATAATATGTGGTACACAGATAGCCCATGGTTTATAGATGTGCCCTATTGTTTTTAGTGATGATGTCATGCATATTAAGGAGTGGGCGGGACTTAATGTAAAACTCTTGAAATGCATATATTTCAACAATCGTATGTCTGTTTTGTTTCATATTTGGTAAGATAATGTTGTTAGCTGGTGTCCACATGTGCATGGTATAAAAACGTTGAATCTCATTATTATGCGCAGTAGACGGGGCTTAAAATGTTTTTTTTGTTAAATAAAGCTTGTAAACACGAAATTTTCAGAATGACACATTGTATTTTTGTCATATGTGGTACACATGTAGTCCATGGTTTGCAAATGTGCCCTATTAAGTTTGGTGGTGATGTTTTGCATATTAATAAGTGGGTGGGGCTTAATGTATCAGGAAATGCTAATATTTTGACAACCAGATTTCTGTTTTCATGTTTTCATATTTTCCATACTCTTCAAAATAACCTACAACACTGTCTGGATAGTGTGGCTCACTGGAGCCACTCCTACGGTTTCAACTTCTCAAAAAACAAAACTGTTCTCATCCATTTTAACAACAGCAACTCCTTCTTCCTCCACCCCAATCTCCTCCTCAAAGATCCCATAATCCCCAGTAAAGGAAGTTCTCGCTTCCTCGGAATTACTGTCGACTCCAAACTTTCCTCTCTCCCCCACATCAACTCCCTCAAAACAAAATGCCACAAAATCCTCAATCTCCTCAAGGTCCGCACTGATTGGGGAGCAAACCGGCTCACTCTGCTCACCTTATACCGCTCCCTCCTCAGATCCAGGCTGGATTATGGCAATTTCATCTTCGCCACCGCCTGTAAATTTTACTTGAAACTCCTGGAGGTCACTGAGAACACTGCTCTAAGGCTTTGCCTTGGGGCCACTCACACCTCCTCTATCACCAGTCTCCACTTTGAGGCCAATAAACTCCCCTTCGACCTCCGATGCACGAAGGCCGGCCTCTCCTTTGCTCTCCGCATCCTGACCAATCCACGTAACTCTTGCTTTCATTCCATCCGTTCACCAACCTCTTCAATCTCAACAAATGCATCCCCCCACCTTTCGGGATTCGAATGCACTCCCATTTCTCCAAAGCCAACATCAACATTTTCTTGATCGCCAGATACACCATCCCATTTACACCCACCTGGACTATTCACCCCCTCCCCTCCTTCTTCAAGGTGTACCTTGGTCTTTCCTCCTTCACAAAAGCTTTTCACAACCCAGCCTTCTTCCACCCCAAATACTGCCAACTCAGTAGACATTTCAACGACTACTCGTACCTCTTCACCAACGGCTCCACATGGGAAGGCTCTTCTGCAGCCGCCGCCACCTGTCCCGGCCTCACCCTCTCCTTAAGGCCACCCGACTGCACCTCTATCTACTCTGCCGAGGCGAAAGCCATCCTCCTAGCCTTAAACTTCATAGAACTCTCTTTCTGCCCCCGTTTCATCATCTCCTCCGACTCTAAACCCATCCTCACTGGCAACCTCATCATGCTTTGGCCCAACCCTCTCATTCTACAAATCCTCAACAAACTCCACACTCTCTCCTCCTTAGGAAAGAATATTATCTTCTTCTTAAACATCAACAAACCACACCAAACCAAACCAACAAAAACAATATGACAGAATAAATGAACTGTAATGACAAGATTTTTGAAGATGGTACATAATGTTACTGTAAAGTCCTGTCAACAGTGCACTGCTTTATATATGCTGTATCTAAGGGGCCAAATTGAGAATCAACAGAGTTAACAAAATTTGTTGTCTATCTCAGTATTGTTGAATAAAAAATAAAAAAGTTTTTCAGATCTACATGTACTATAAGATTGGTTTATGGGGCCTGTGCAAGCATTAAATAATCACAAATCTGCAATGTAGGACAACAAGCATAAAATGTTTCAAATAATATCAGTTCTGAAGTGAGAACAAGACTGACAACAAGATAATCAAAATAGTGTATAGTACTGTAGCTTTATTAAAGCTACAGTACTACACACTATTTTGATGAATTGATTAATTGTTCCTCACTCAGAAAAAAAAGCACAAAAAACCCCCAGTTATTTCTGCATAAATGCTCTATACTGGTCTAGTCACAGACTAGGGAGCTTTATTTAAAAAGGGGTAGGGTGCTAGACTCGTTGAGGTGCGAATTAATGCGTGCAAACCGCTGCGTCTTTTTGACATGTAGTCCAGGGGACCCTTAAGGCTCAACCCCTCTGGTGAAGAAGCTCTGGGATTTTAGCTATAATCATACCCTTGAATGAAACTATTCTGATTGATAAGGACCAGTCATTTACCAAACAGGACAATTGCTTACTATGCTATCATTCTGTGTTCTGTATCCATGTAAGGTAATCATTTTTTGAGGTTCAATAAGATGATTAAGTTTAAACAAAATTAAATCTAAACAAATAAATAATAAATCTTACATTTTTTCCGAGGGGCAGGGTGGACCCCAGGGGTGGTGGGGGTGGGGGGAGGGAGGGGAATCAGAGGGGCAGGGTGGGCTGCCCCTTTGAAACAGCAAAGCTAGGGGTCTGAGCCAGATAATGATAAAGAGTATGCTTCAAATCAACTTGGAAAAACAGCTCTACCTACAGACCTATGTGCTTAACTTTTCAACATGCCAAAATTTTGATTACATTGTTTTTGGAACAAACAAAAAACAAATAAACATTTTGTTCTAATTTAAACTAGTTAACATTTCTTAAACTTTCTATATATCAAGCCATTGTGTATAAAGGTAATATACAATGTATGATTTGGCACTGCAAACTTATGAGAAAACCAATATCAGTTTTATGTTATGTTTTTTCTGTTATATCTGTGATCCAAAAGTAAATTGGCACATTTTGACAACAAAAAAAGTTGCCAAAAAGTAGCAAATAATCAACATTCATTAACAGTACCACGATGCAATGTTAAGGGTCATACTATTTTGTAACTGTGCAGCCTGCATTGCGTCTTCATGACAGTTTCAGAAATTGACACAGAAGTTTTGTTTTTGATGTCAAAGATGACATAATAATTTTCAAATATTTCATATTATAAAATTATCTGAGTATGACCATGACTACTCCTAGCACTCCCCGTAATACCGTCAGACTGATGCCAGCCGTGTTAGTATGGCTGCCGTTGGTGATGGCTGGTCGTCCGAGGAACGGCAATCCCAATGTCAACCTGTACTAAGGGATGTGTACTGTATAATAACTAGACTACTCCACCAAACTTAGAAGGACTACAGTATATTAAACTGTTACTTTAGTTAGGATATACCTGAGAAGACGGTAAATATTAACAAATTTCCAACACTTGGGGACACGCAAACTAAAGGGGGGATACTTCTATAATTCCTATTAAAATTGTGTTAGAAACTGCAGTTGCTCTTAAGAATGTTACACAAAATGAATGAGTAGTATTAGAACTTGGCAAATTATTATCAATGTTGTATGCTTACATGATGCGGGCTGTGAATGTAGCCTTTTAACATTCAATGCCATTACAATAACCCCCCCACCCATGCTACTTGACACATGAAACATTATTACGCTGTCGTTATGCACATTGTACGGCATGGATATAATAGGTATCATTTTTTTCCCCTACCTCTCGATTGATCTAACCTCTCGGGTACAATTGACCCTTGTTGTCCTTTATCAAACAAAGCAAATCAAACAAACAAACATCAGTTCAGAGCCTCTGGCTATATGGGCAAGTTCATCCGTTTCCAAACATATTGTTAGCAAAACAAAATTTGACATTACTTTTATTCATGTCTTTCAAAATATTTTGGTTTGAAAGGAAAACAAGCCAAACAAAGGTGGTTTCATTTGAAAAATGAGTTGTCAATGAGGACTTTTTTACTGTACTGTACATGCTCAAACATCTGTGGTGATAAGTTTACCATTCCCTGCAGGTAAATATGACCATCAAAGGAAATTGGGTGGGAACCGACATTAATCAGGAATCTGCTGCTCTTGTGTGTTTACGGCAAAACATTACAGAAAGTCCAATGCGTACAAACATTCCATTATGAACTGGGATGTTGCAAAGTATTATTCTGACAATAATTTTAGTTTTTGGTGAGGTATTTTTTCCTTACATGTCATTCAGCCTTTAGGGATCGATTTCAGGGAGTTCTCAAATCAGGGAGTTCTCAACAAACTCCCACGGCATAAAGATTACAGCAAGTTGATCAAAAATGATTGGTCAAATGACTTGAGTTGAAGCTGTAACTCTCAGACTATCAAACTTTAAGAAATGAAATTTTATTTCAACCAAACACATATATTCACTTAATGAGCAATATTTTGGTCCTTTTGAATCGCAAAAAGCAAGGAATTGTCTTTTTTCTTCAGTGAAATGTTATGCAGCAATAATATATTTATACATTTAAATTTATCCCTATTCTCTAACAGGTCCGCAAAAATATATATAAACCTTTCCGATTTGAATCCAATGAAATCATTTCTGGTAGTTTCTGGAACGATAGACACAGCTAGGGGTCATGATTCCACGTAAATACGATGATAAATGGAAATTTTAGTCCATCATATGCAGATTTTTTGGTGTCTAAAATTGAAAAATAATTGCCAGAATTTTTTTTGTTCTGACAGTCAGCAGAGAATCTGCAGTGATCGATTTTTGTTGATAGTTAGATTGTTTATTGATAATACTAGGCCTAAACTTTGTCAGTGAGAAACGACACTCTAGGAAAGCAAATTCTAGGTGTTGGAAATTTTCCATCATGCACTTGCGGAAAAATATGACAATGTAATTTTTAGCAGGAGGATCTCTTATTAACCCGAGGAGATTTAACAATCAAGGGACTTGAAAATGCAGGTCACTGCTGGGGTCGAGGTTTGCCACATTGTGATTCAGCGATGAGTGTGCCCATTTATCCCTGCATTTATTTTGTAAGAAAATGTTAACATTGGGACAACTGGTGATGGCAGGTTATGTTTTCATCATACCACTAGCATAATGAATGGTATGAATATTTCAGACCCTTTTACATGATCTCAGACAGTGTTAAACGGATGTGTGCAGCATATAAAG
>JAIGNY010001915.1:0-13698 GCA_020152595.1 Chiridota heheva | reverse complement strand
CTGATATTATTGTGGACAAGTGTGAATATTGTGGCATATGAGAAAAGAAAAAAGAGAGAATAATTTTTGCTTCGAACTTAGTTAATTTTTCGGAGTTTCCTATACTTATATCATTGTGGACAAGTGTGACCATTGTGGCATAGGAGAAAAGAAAAATGAGAGAATAATTTTGTTTCGGACTTGGTTAATTTTTCGGAGTTTCCTATACTTATATCATTGTGGACAAGTGTGACCATTGTGGCATAGGAGAAAAGAAAAAAAGAGAGAATAATTTTGTTTCGAACTTGGTTAATTTTTCGGAGTTTCCTATACTTACATCATTGTGGACAAAGTGTGACATATTAGAACCGGAAAAAAAATAATCTGCAGTTCTATACTTGGAGAATAACTTTCGTTCGAACGTAGGCCTAGTTCCTACCATTTTCGATTACATAACTACAATTTTCAAACCATGTTATTTTCAGTTATTCCCTGTACCAATCTAAGGTCTGGGACTGTGTGACACATTGTTGACTGTGTGACATGTCACAAAAAACATTGCTCGTTTTGCTTGGTCTTAAATGTTGCCTGGTTTATCCAGGTGCGTCGCCGCGCTCATCTCGTTGAAGTTGAACTTGAAGTTTGGAAATTGAAGTTGTGATCCGACTGTCACATCCTTGAAAATTTCTAAGGTTATACCCCTTCGACCGTTCGAAGTAATGTCACTTTTCAATTTGTTTTAGCGCTGTAATATACTAATCTTAAGCTTAATACGTCGGCTAGTTCTGAATTGCAAGGCAAATTATCAAACACCAAGTGTTAGGTCATAACATTAGCACTAATAACGAACTAGTTCCGCTACTAAAATAACACTTTTAGTTTGCCTCGTGCGGTTCCTATCACGGGCGTTCCTAACGTTAATAAATTAGTACTTAGGCCCTACACGAATATCTATATAATAACAGGGCCAGACACTTCTGGGTCAACCCAGCGGCCAGAGCTCTTCTGACATAGGGGACTTATGATTGCTTGTCTGCAGTGTTCATGACATCGTACATCATGACAATGGGCAGTTCCAGAAAATATCCATACCACCCCGTTGAGGAACTGATTTTCTAACCCTCCCCCAGGATTTCCTGGGACATGCGGTAGGATGCCATGTGGGACATGGGATGGGATGCCATGTGGGACATGGGGTGGGATGCCATGTTGGTCATAGGATGGGATGCCCTGTGGGACATGATGGAATGTCATGTGGGACATGGGATGTCATGTGGGACATGGGGTGGAATGCCATGTGGGAGATATGGTGGAATGCCATGTGGGAGATATGGTGGAATGCCATGTGGGACATGGGGTGTCGTGTGGGACATGGGGTAGGATGCCATGGGGTGGGATGCCATGTGGGACATGAAGTGGGATGCCATGTGAGACAGGTGGGATGACATGTGGGACATGGGGTGGGATGCCATGTGGGACATAGGATGCCGGACTTAAGTGTGAGATGCCATTTTTATAATTGGCCAGATCATATGATATGGGTGTCAATTTGCATGGGCATGCGAACCATGACGGTATTTACCGTTCTAGTTTTACCTTGAATACATTCTTAAAGCTCATTAACTTACTTTCTAGTACTCTAATACATAATTAACTATCATATGTGGTATCCCCGGGGCTTAAAATACTTAAAATGTACGAAAGTTCAAGTCTGTACCTTATTCAGAAGTGAAATAATTTAAGAATAACTATGATTGTCATATTTTGACAAAAGTTAAAATGGCTGCCATTTTGAATTTTCTGGGTCAATTTTCCCGTTTTTTTTAAGGCTGATATTTCAGGGACTGATTGATATTTTGAGCTAACAACATTTGGTATGCTTTCTTACCTTAATATAATAATATAACTTCATACCAAATTATGGGGAAATCTGAGCGGGTGGGTGACAAAATCATTTTTTGCTTGTTGATTTCATATGGAATGACCCTTTGCTAATCAATATATTGATGCAGTCAAAGAACATCTTACACACAAATAAAGTGACAAATTGTTTATTCCAAACATGCAGGTTGTTGAGATGTCACTGTATAATCTTATAATCTTAGCTTTAATATCCTTTAATTTCCACATTTAGATAACATTGATCCAGTGTGGTGTTGTTTTGAGGATTAATTTATAATTGTTTGAAAAATTCCAAGTTCACATAATTGGATCTAATAATGACATACTGGCTAATTAAATATTCGTGAAAAAACTTTCATTTTTATAAGATGCATTATTATATTTATTATTTGCACATAAACAGTTGATAAAGATAACAGTAGGTCAGTAACTCCCTTTCTTGCTTCCTGTTTAGGATGTATGATATTAATTTAAAACAAATTAAAAGATTTTTCTTTTCTCTCATTACAGCTGATTTGACTGACCATGGAGATGGACATTCCATGCAGTGTGTGTCTGGACAGAATGAAACGTCCCAAAGTGCTACCATGTGGTCATTCTCTTTGTTTTCGTCCATGTTTAGAAGGTCTTCAGAGGACAAGAAGTAGTTTGAGCTGCCCAGTGTGTCGCAAGAAACACAAAATTCCTTCCACTGGGATTGCAGATTTTCCAGATAATTTTGCATTAATGGACAGCCTGCAGCTTCCTAATCAATCGTATCGCAAAGTATGTATCAAGCACAACTCTTCATACACCCATTTCTGCGAGAGGTGTAACCGTCCTGTTTGCGAAAAATGCATGGAAGTCCACAAGCATGATGACAAAGACTGTGTGGTACCGCTAAAGCCACTGGTTGATGAGAAACTCTCTGATTTTAACAGAATCGTGAAGAAACTAAATTGGATGGAGAAGAACATGGATTTTATTGCAACAGGCCCAACAAATATACTGTCGATGGAAGCGGATATGGAGAAAAAATGCATATTTGAGATGGGCAAGAAGCTACATAAAATGATACATGAGCAGCAAGTTGCTCTGATAAACCAGATCGATGCAGAAGTTAACAAGAAATGTGAACCTCTTTATGAAGGAATAGAAAACAATGTAAGCAAAGTGACAGAAACATTAAAGCAGGCACAGTGCATCAGAGACGGTCTCCACCATGGCCAACTTCCTGACTCATGGCAGGCTCAGGAGACGATGGAAGTGTTTGCAAAGTTGGAGAAGTTTTATAATGGCAAAGGGAAGCAGCACCACCTAGAAGGAAGTTTTAAGTGGAATGCAAAGTTAGTTGAGAATCTTCAGTTTGGAACATATGAGGTATGTACAGTATATAGAACCTACTTTGGTTTCTACTTGGGAGAAATTTACAAACGTTCTGTACTGTATTTCCTTCTCGATGAACAATAAGAAAGAAACTTTGACCAAAAATTAGGCAAAATG
This sequence comes from Chiridota heheva, assembly GCA_020152595.1. Classification (NCBI taxonomy): domain Eukaryota; kingdom Metazoa; phylum Echinodermata; class Holothuroidea; order Apodida; family Chiridotidae; genus Chiridota; species Chiridota heheva. The sequence continues at coordinate 10,335 of JAIGNY010001915.1, read as the reverse complement.
TCAAACATTTTGACTACAACTAAGATTTCAATTTCATATATTGCATCATTTTAAATTACTTTTAATTTCAATGCAGAGCTCACCTAGTCTCTTTAAGCCTCCTGGCCCATAAGGCTGCAATGCACTCTCTCCACTGGACTCTGTTATTTGCAACTTGTCTGGCTTCTGTCCATGAGCTCCATCCCATCACATTCCTCTCCTTCTCGACTGTCCTTCTCCAGGTTGTTCTAGGACAACCAACTTTTCTTCTCCCCTCTGGTTTCCATGGCATAGCTGTCACACAGTGCTTAATACTGCTCATGCGTATCACATGACCAATCCACCTCCACCTTCTTTTTACTTCAGTGCTGATTTTGTCATGTTTAGTGATTCTCAGTATTTCATCGTTAGGTACTGTATTACATATGGCAATCTGATTCTCCTGTGGCATTTGAACATAAATGTATCCAGCTTTTTATTATCTGCTACATTAACTCTTCATGTCTCGCAACCAGAGTTCAACAGTCATATTTTGTATATATTGAGAATGTGCTTGTAATCCATATCTTATTTAGTTTCATAAATGGTACTCTTGCTTTAAAAATTCTGTTTTGGATATATTTCTAGCCACCACCAATGCAGAGCTACTGTACCCCAATTTATTTACTGATATTTAATTTCTGCATCTGTTTAAAGTGCATTTTTACCATGGATCATTATTTTTGACAACTTTTTACAGCCTTACTGGTAATTTCAAGACTTGATATACAGGGTAGGCCCCCTTTTCAATTTTTTGTGGGGTATAGATAAAACAATTTTCTTTCTGGGATCGTAAAAATCAGTTTAATGGAGTATACTGCACCAACAGTAACAAAACAAACAAAAGATTATATTTCAGTCTTTCTTCGTTTTATTCTTTCCTTTATTTCTTTTCCCCTTCCTTTTCCCTGTTTCCCTTTTCTTTCTCACTTTTTCTTTCGTTTCCCTTTTTCCTTGCATTTTTATTTTTTTTGCTTTTAATCTTTCTGGAGATTTGAACAAATTTCTGGGACATTGCTCTCTCAGTCATGCCGATATATCCTCAAGCTAATGTCTGGATTATTGATAATGTTGCGACTACATGTACATGAACCCCTGAGAAAATCACACGCAGAAAGATTGTTGATATGCAAATCAAGAGCACTTTTTTTTGTATCTTGTGTGATTGTTGGCTGTGGTTTTCAATACTTTTTGTGTGAGTGATTTGGTTGAGTGATTTTTAGTGCTTAATGATGGAACTTTCATATTGTCGTAAATCAAAGAACCCAATGTTAATGCCAGGACATGAAGGTTATTGTTGCGATATATCGATATTACTGATATGTTGCACAATCATACATGGTCTATATTTATCACTCGTCATAGACCTTGAAAATTATTGGGCCTCCAGACTTAAATTAAGCTGTCCGAGTTAGATGATTGACAGCTTTTTCAACCAATCAATGCATAAATTTGCCTAGCAACAAAATCGGCATAACTAAGTGTGGGCAAACATCCTACGTGGTACTGGTACAGTACAGCTAGCTATAGCAGCGCGCTTATGTAGTCAATGCAATTTACTGTACATGCAAAACAAATTTCTGCATACACAGACTGACTGACTACAAAATGGTGAACACAGATTTCCTGCAGGCTTTGTAAATCTGATTGTGTTTACCCAGAACAATTAGCAAACTAAATTTTGTTTATCCCTTTTGCTAAAAAGTCTAAAGATCCGGAGAAGTGCCATACATGAATCAAAGCTTCCGGCAGGCCTCGTGAACATCTAAATGTTAGTGCATTGGTAATGCACAAGTGCGGATTTGAGGTTTGTTTGCCCCACTTAGTTACCACATTGCTATGGTGGGTGTGGCTTATTTTGTAACCTGGAAAGGTTAATTGAGAAGAGCTGATGAGAGAATATTTTCAAATTCAAACATGCTTTAATCCAAGCAAGTTATGGTATAACGAATCACAGTTTGTGTAATATAAGAGACACAGACATGCTCTATGTACAGTACTCTAGCCCTATGATGATGATGTTCTGATGTGGTTGAGATATTGACACTACTGTATTTATTGCACATTACACACGTCTGGTACAAACAATAAAGGATTCAGGTAGTATTTTGTTACAATTTGTAACATCACAATAACCCTGGGGCTAAAATTTCAGTTCAATTTCCCAGGTTCTTTTTTTTTTCTGCTTCATATTTTGTGATTTTTAGGTTCCTGCCAGTGTATCCTACCAGGAAGGCCATGAATGTCATGTAACTTGCTGTACTTGTAGGAAGTGTGCCTGGTCACCATCCCATACTGAAGATTATAAAGAAGATGGTAAGTCATGTTGATGTTAAAGTTGCTCTGATTCTTCAGATTGTGTATTAATACTGTATTCTATGGAATGCCAAACGGGCAAAAAGATGAGTGATAACATTTTTCTTTGGTGATGAAATTACATTTTGTCATTGATCAAATAATTTTCAATCAGTGATAATTTCCCACTTCCCATGCAGGGGTGGAAAATATAGAGGACCATAGCACCGATGGTCCCAGTCACAGCACCGGTGGTCCCAGTCATAGCGCCGATGGTCCCAGCCATAGCGCCAATGCTCCTGGCCATAGCGCCGGTGCTCCCAGCCATAGCGCAGGTGGTCCTAGCCATTTCGCCGGTGGTCCAGCCATAGCGCCGGTGGTCCCAGCCATAGCGTCGGTGGTCCCAGCCATAGCGTCGGTGGTCCCAGCCATAGTGCTGGTGGTCCCAGCCATAGCGTCGGTGGTACCAGCCATAGCGCCAATGCTCCTGGCCATAGCGCCGGTGCTCCCAGCCATAGCGCAGGTGGTCCTAGCCATTTCGCCGGTGGTCCAGCCATGCGCCGGTGGTCCCAGCCATAGCGTCGGTGGTCCCAGCCATGGCGCCGGTGGTCCCAGCCATAGTGCTGGTGGTCCCAGCCATAGCATCGGTGGTACCAGCCATAGCAGCGGTCGTCCCAGCCATAGCGCCGGTCGTCCCAGCCATAGCGCCGGTCGTCCCAGCCATAGCGCCGGTCGTCCCAGCCATAGCGCCGGTTGTCCCAGCCATAGCGCCGGTGGTCCCAGCCATAGCGCAGGTGGTCCTAGCCATTTCGCCGGTGGTCCAGCCATAGCGCCGGTGGTCCCAGCCATAGCGTCGGTGGTCCCAGCCATAGCGTCGGTGGTCCCAGCCATAGTGCTGGTGGTCCCAGCCATAGCGTCGGTGGTACCAGCCATAGCAGCGGTCGTCCCAGCCATAGCGCCGGTCGTCCCAGCCATAGCGCCGGTCGTCCCAGCCATAGGGCCGGTCGTCCCAGCCATAGGGCCGGTCGTCCCAGCCATAGTGCCGGTGGTCCCAGCCATAGCGCCGGTGGTCCCAGCCATAGCACCGGTGGTCCCAGCCATAGCGCCGGTTGTCCCAGCCATAGCGCCGGTCGTCCCAGCCATAGCGCCGGTGGTCCTAGCCATAGCGCCGGTCGTCCCAGCCATAGGGCCGGTCGTCCCAGCCATAGCGCCGGTCGTCCCAGCCATAGCGCCGATCGTCCCAGAAATCTTTCTAATCTCCAGAAGAAAATAACTAGGAACCCCCATTCTGAAGATTATAAAGAAGATGGTAAGTCATGTTGATGTTAAACTTGCTCTGATTCTTCAGATTGTGTATTAATACTGTATTCTATGGAATGCCAAACGGGCAAAAAGATGAGTGATAACATTTTTCTTTGGTGATGAAATTACATTTTGTCATTGATCAAATAATTTTCAATCAGTGATAATTTCCCACTTCCCATGCAGGGGTGGAAAATATAGAGGACCATAGCACCGATGGTCCCAGTCACAGCACCGGTGGTCCCAGTCATAGCGCCGATGGTCCCAGCCATAGCGCCAGTGCTCCTGGCCATAGCGCCGGTGCTCCCAGCCATAGCGCAGGTGGTCCTAGCCATTTCGCCGGTGGTCCAGCCATAGCGCCGGTGGTCCCAGCCATAGCGTCGGTGGTCCCAGCCATAGCGTTGGTGGTACCAGCCATAGCAGCGGTCGTCCCCAGCCATAGCGCCGGTCGTCCCAGTTATAGCACCGGTCGTCCCAGCCATAGCACCGGTCGTCCCAGCCATAGCGCCGGTCGTCCCAGCCATAGCGCCGGTGGTCCCAGCCATAGTGCCAGTGGTCCCAGCCATAGCGCCGGTGGTCCCAGCCATAGCACCGGTGGTCCCAGCCATAGCGCCGGTTGTCCCAGCCATAGCGCCGGTCGTCCCAGCCATAGCGCCGGTGGTCCTAGCCATAGCGCTGGTCGTCCCAGCCATAGCGCCGGTCGTCCCAGCCATAGCGCCGGTCGTCCCAGTCATAGCGCCGGTCGTCCCAGCCATAGGGCCGGTTGTCCCAGCCATAAGGCCGGTCGTCCCAGCCATAGCGCCGATCGTCCCAGAAATCTTTCTAATCTCCAGAAGAAAATAACTAGGAACCCCCATTCTGAAAATGGTGTAAAAGAAAGCAAACACAAATGGTGAGAAAGAAATAAGGGAAATTTTAGAAATTAGAAGGGGGGAGAATAGGTGTAACTAACAATTTGTCAAATGTCTACTGGTTGCAGAGTTAGAAATAAATATAAAAATTTCCCACGGTTCTGAAAAAGGTGTCAAAAATCATTCCTTAAAAAAATTGTGACAGAAATAATATCATTGTAGTAAATTAATGTTTATATCCTTCCCTCTTTCGCAAATTAATGTACTATTCATCGCAAATTTTATGGGGGTTGTCTTTAGAGCACATATTTACCACATGTACTGTTGCTTTAATGCTCAAGAAATCTAAATAGAAATCAAAAGTTAATGGAAAAAAAACACATTCTTACCACTAATTTCCATTTTTTCAGGGGTTATAAGCGCCAGAACCATAGAGCTTTTCCAGGTCTGTTGCTGTGGTATACTTACAAAATATTTTTCAGAACTTTCTCAAAAGTTTCAAAGTTTTTAAACTCAATCCCAAAGTAGGGATCAACCCTCCCTTACACAATTGCAATTGTAGAGAGGACGTTGTCATTACCTGCATATGTCTTGGTCACTCCTTTTTCACCCACTTCTACCTCCTGTCAGGCTTTCCCAAACCTCTCTGCCTTACTTGCAACACCAAACTCTTGATCAAGCATATCCTCTTAATCTGTCCTTTATACCTTAACTCCAGATCATTCCTCTTCCCCTCCACCTCTATTTCTGACCTCTTTAAGAACACTCCCCCTCCAACATCATCACCTTTCTCTGCAATAGCAACTTATTCCACCTGATCTAATCCTTACCCACCCATTTTCTATCTTACCTTCCTATTCTTCTCTTCTTTTCATTATCTTTATTTGCACCCTTACATGTATATCTTGTTTTTCTTTCATTCCTTTCCCCTCTCCATCTCCCAACTATTTCTGTCGTAGCTCTTGCACCTTAAATTTTTAACATCCTCTTGGCACATCTGACTCTTGACTGTCACAGTGCCGTTAAACATTAACAAACTAATCAAAACTTTCTCCAAAGTAAAAGATTTCCACACTCCCTGAAGTTCATTGATTTGTCTCTGCTTCAGCAAATATTGTTGTATCTTTGTATCCTGTCCTGTTAATCAACAAAATATACAGACATGGTCACTCTTGCAAGCCATGATGTTTTTCCGTCATTGGTGCATGTATGCTCTTGCCATACACTAGATAATGTAGGCAGAGATGACATGACTTTTCTTCCACATTTTTTTATTTGCTCGTACAGTACCAGATGGCTTGTTCTATGGACTAGAATTTTACCTCCACCATGGAAGATCAGTATTTGAAAAACGGTACTTGGAGTGGATTATTGAGAAGGTGGAGGGTAAGTCTAAATAACAGAAGCAGAAAATGCTTTTGTTTCTGTTTATATTTTATGTTGTGTTTCAATTACAATTTAAAGAGTAAAACTCAATTATATTCAGACACATTTGCAGACTTTGATTTGTATCATTAAATTAACCAAAATTCAACTTGCCAGCCAGGTAGGAGTATTTGAATTTGTGGTTTTCCTGAAAGTAAATAAAGTTGCCCGTAGAAATTGTTTGTATACATACAGGGCCCCACTTGCCCTTGGCCTGCAGTGCCCTAGCTACACCACTGCCAGCAGGTCAACTAAAGGTCATGGTTGATATGATTTTTTGTTGACCCATGTAGCCAGGATGAATGTTGATTATTAGTACGTCATGCTTTTTTCTTGTCGTGAGTATTCTTTTCATGTTCCATTGGGGTCATACTGTAGGAAGTTAACCTTATTAAAGTTCTTGAAGGGACAAGGCCAAATACAACTTTGCTATTAAGTCATTTTTGAAATCACAACATTTTGTACTAAGACTACTGTATATTCCATGATATTCAAGATGCTTTCGCGTTTCTGTTTTTACTTCTTTTTTTTGCATCAGAAACTTGTTGTTGGGGAAAAAGCAATTCAATGAATTTCCCTTCTGAGTCTTTCATCATTTGAATGTGCTAAACAGATTAAAATGGTTGTTTACGGTGCATAAAGAAATATAATGTTCTTCTTTTCATGATTTTTGTGTTGATCTTAAGCCACTCATGGGCAAAAAACAAAACAATCTTTAGAGCAAGGCTTCACCCATGAATGCCTGAACAATTTTGCCCGATTTTTCTTAATTTTTAGGAGAACATTCTCCTCTCCCTTTTCAGAAACGGTAACCCTATAATGATTATTTGAGTAAATTTGAACATGAGAATTTAAAATTATCTTCTTATCATCACTTAAATTGTTAAATTTTTGTCTGTTTCTGTTGATTTCAGCCATTTTGGGGCATTAAAGACAATAAAGCTTTAGAGATTCCCCCAGCTTCTCGCCCCAGCTTTGCCCCGGCTTCTTGCCCCGACTTCTTGCCCGGGCTTCTCACCCCTGCTTCTCACCTTGGCTTCGCCCCCCTGGACCCCTTCTAAAAGATCTTTAAGTGGGACTTCTTCCCCTGGATCCCTACCCCATCCAAGGGACCCTCCTGGATCCCTACCGCTGCTTTGCCCAAGGACCTCATGAATTTTTATTTACATTTTGGAACTTTTTGTAGATTTTAAGCCATTTTGGAGCATCAAAAACAAGAAATCTTCAGAGCAAAGATTCACGCATGAACACCTGAACAATTTTGCCCGATTTTTCTCAATTTTCAGAAGAAATTTCTCTTCAGCCTGTTTAGAAGTGATAACATAATAGGTATTGAAATTATCTTCTTTTCATCACTTAAATTTTGTCAGTTTGTGTTGATTTACATCCATTCTGGTGCAACAAAAACAAGAAATTTTCAGAGCTTCCAGGGGTTTTGCCCCCTGGACCCCAATCAAGGTTTGCCCCTGGGCGGTGCAAGGGACCCTTAAACAAACAGGTAAATGCTGTTTGGCAGACCTGTGTTTGGTACTTCAGTACTATTCCCTTCAGCCAAAAATTTTGGTGATGATTCTGAGAGAGGGGTTTGTTCCCAGTTGTTCTATATTTTGTAAAGTATTAAACCATGTATATTGTTTATAGATTGAGCAAATTTGCATTGTATAAGTCAGGCAAGTGCAAAAATTTGTTAGGAAAATTTGTCTTACACCCTTCTGCAGTCTAGTTACACCCCTGGTTGACCAAATACCGATCTTTGTCGGGCAGAGATATATTGAATGTCAGATGTACGTGTATCAGAGTATATCTCAGTTGTGCCCAACTCAGATAGATATTAGTCAGCATGGGAAATATTGATCATAATACAATATTAATATATAGCCTGAAATATATTAATATTATCCAAATATTGATATACAAATTATACTGTATGATGTCATACATAAGTCCTGGTTACTGTTCCGTGCAAGGTAATCTCGCCTGAGCACAAAAAATTCAAGTAAAAATTGTTGTACAAATTAACAGAAATCATTGCAAAATACGTGCATAAATTTTCAAATAAACACCCACTTTGCTTAAAAAATGTTCTTAACATGTGCATGGTTTCTTTTTTAAAGGATTAAACACAGAAACATTGAAAAAGTTTAGGCCTCAGCATAAGATCTTAAAAAAAATAAAAAAAATAATAATTGCTGTATCCCATGCCTGCTTATCAATTTAGTTATAAGTACCCTTTTTTGTCACCGTGTCCCCTTTTTAGTAGTCCATGTATTGTGTATTATTATTCACAAACAATATTGATTATAGATATGACCCATGAACTCAATATCAGCCATATCGCTATGGGTCAATATCAGCCATATCGCTATGGGTCAATATCAGCCATATCGATATGGGTCAATATCGGCCATATCGATATGGGTCAATATCGAAATATTGATATATTGCCCAAGCTTTGATATTAGATTCATGTCCTCCTGACCACTGACTTGGCATGATGCAGACAACATCATAATTGGGCACTTAGTCGGGAAGTGATGTAAAATTTCAGATGTCTAAACCAGATATACATCTCAACCATGCCCGAATAGTCTAGATATTAGAATTATGTCCTCCTGACCGTAGGCTCAGTATGATACTGACAACATCATACTTGGGCACCTAGTCAGGCAGAGATGTAAATTGTGGGATGTGCTGTTTAAATCAGAGATACATCCCAACCATGCCCGAATAGTCTAGATATCAGAATTATCTCCACTCAGAGCTGCGTCCATGAACCTAACAAATTTGGCCAAATTTGTTCAATTTCTCTTCTGCCTGTTTAGAAATGGTAACCTTGTCGCTTACCTGAGTAAATTTGATAGAATTTAGAATATTCTTCTTTTCATCAATTGCATTTTGGATTTTTGTTTTGATTTTAAGCCACTTTGGAGAAAAAACAAAAAATCTTTAGACCAAGGCTTCACTCATAAATGCTCGCACAATTTTATCCCAATTTTATAGCTTTTTAGGAGAAATTCTTCCTTTGCCTTTTTAGAAATGGGACTCTATAATGCTTATCTGAAAATATGAACATGAGAATTTAAAATTTATCTTCTTATCAATCACTTAAATTTTCTGAATTTTGTTACCAGGTTGTGTTGATTTTCAACCATTTTGGGGCATCAAAGACAAGAAATCTTCAAAACTTCTTGTCACCATTCAATGTTGGCTGTTGTTAATGGGTTTTTTTCTTTCTGGAAATTGTGTTAAAACAGAAATAAATTCAACATTGAAAATGGGGGGAGGAGAAAAATATGAAAGAAACATAGCACCATAACATACATTACGATCAAGAAGGCACATTAAAATTGTGTCCTAAACACCCGATCATGAATATAAAAGTGGTCGGGTTATCATATTACGTATCCCCGCTTCCAATTTGCATTGCTTGCTTGCTCGCCCATTAAATCATAGGATACAGTCACACGGAGTGGTTCAAGTCAATCTGCTCCTGTTTCTGTATATACTTCCCTCTATAAGCCCATTCTCTATACTAGCTTTGAATAGTCGAGCAAACTGTCCTTTCGACAGTTCTAGTTATGCATGCAATCGTGTCTGGAAATTATCCGGCTATGCTTGAAAGGCGATATTACTTTTGTGGGTTTTTCCAGTTATTGGAGGTGGGATGCTGCATTCATCATTAGACAGGCATACCCCCAGTTTGGACAACTTTTCAATGCGGCGACTAGATCATCATGTTTGTTATTCTCATAACGCTGAATTTTTCCAACAGTTTTGTCCAAGATCGTAGAGGTCCCTGATTCTACCCCTATGGGTCTTGATTCATCAATGTTGCATCATAGCTGGTTCATTAAATGGCAATGGACATCTCTATATAATCTTAGCTGGTGCAAAAGGGATGTCAAATACCCAATCTACCTACACTGTATGTAAATCTCTATAAATCTCAAAGAAAGCTAGTATGCAATTCAAGTCCATTTTTGGTTCCAATATGACAGCATCAGAAACCTATACGATCATGATGGCATGTTTGTGTGAGGATGGGTACATGTGATACCTACCCCGTAAATACAATTTCTCATGAACACTATATTAGGACTGTGTCATACATGCTACATAGCATATGGGTATGTTTGGTTCATACGCTTTACCATAATCTCCTTAACTGTGCAAATTGCTCTAAAAAATCACACTTATTTTGCACTTCAAACGTTACAACTAAAGAGTCTCTGAATATTTTGTTCCATTTCAAATGGTATAGAGAACTTGAATTCATTATCTATCGTTTGAGACCATTTTCATTTCATTATTTCAAAACGAAGTACCGTACTTTGTAAACTATAACAAGTGTTATTTCTTGTTTTTCAATGAAAGCGCAAGCAAAATCACAAGGTTATCGCCGCTTTCACCTTTGTAACTTATGAATAAAAGTATTTGGGGGTCC
>JAIGNY010001914.1:0-22507 GCA_020152595.1 Chiridota heheva | reverse complement strand
CCATTTTCCTCCGTGACGGTTTTGTTCAATAGGGGTGACCAGGCTTTTTCAAAAATGTCAAAAAATTTGGGATCGGATCTATTCAAATAGACTCAATCAGCCGTTTTGCAGAGGAACAAAATCTGAGAATTTCGGAAATGATTTACGTAAAGTGGGGCGCAATTTGGTTGAATCACGCCTTATAACAACACATTTTTTGAAAATTGTATGTGCTCGGGAGACAGAGGACTAGTAGACCTTTCGTTTGATATGCGAAAATGTATGTTTATTGTAATTAGCTACCTGTAATTAGCTGTATCCGTAAGGCAATAATTATGTGCACACTAAGTCAATGAGACTTAAAAACGTCAAAAAGGGAGAGGGTGGCATCCAATGGGTTCAAAACCATTTTCCTCCGTGACGGTTTTGTTCAATAGGGGTGACCAGGCTTTTCAAAAATGTCAAAAAATTCAGGATCGGATTTATTCAAGTAGACTCAGTCAGCCGTTTTGCTACCTCTAATTAGCTGTATCCGTAAGGCAATAATTATGTGCACGCTAAGTCAATGAGACTTAAAAACGTCAAAAAGGGAGAAGGGTGGCATCCAATGGGTTCAAAACCATTTTCCTCCGTGACAGTTTTGTTCAATAGGGGTTACCAGGCTTTTCAAAAATGTCAAAAATTTGGGATCGGATATATTCAAATAGACTCAATCAGCCGTTTTTGCAGAGGAACAAAATCTGAGATTTTCGAAATGATTTACGTAAAGTGGGGCGCAATTTGGTTGAATCACGCCTTATAACAACACATTTTTCGAAAATTTTATGTGCTCGGGAGACAGAGGACTAGTAGACCTTTCGTTTGATATGCGAAAATGTATGTTTATTGTAATTAGCTACCTGTAATTAGCTGTATCCGTAAGGCAATAATTATGTGCACACTAAGTCAATGAGACTTAAAAACGTCAAAAAGGGAGAGGGGTGGCATCCAATGGGTTCAAAACCATTTTCCTCCGTGACGGTTTTGTTCAATAGGGGGTGACCAGGCTTTTCAAAAATGTCAAAAATTCAGGATCGATTTATTCAAGTAGACTCAGTCAGCCGTTTTGCTACCCTAATTAGCTGTATCCGTAAGGCAATAATTATGTGCACGCTAAGTCAATGAGACTTAAAAACGTCAAAAAGGGAGAAGGGGTGGCATCCAATGGGTTCAAAACCATTTTCCTCCGTGACAGTTTTGTTCAATAGGGGTGACCAGGCTTTTTCAAAAATGTCAAAAATTTGGGATCGGATATATTCAAATAGACTCAATCAGCCGTTTTTGCAGAGGAACAAAATCTGAGAATTTCGAAATGATTTACGTAAAGTGGGGCGCAATTTGGTTGAATCACGCCTTATAACAACACATTTTTCGAAAATGTTATGTGCTCGGGAGACAGAGGACTAGTAGACCTTTCGTTTGATATGCGAAAATGTATGTTAATTGTAATTAGCTACCTGTAATTAGCTGTATCCGTAAGGCAATAATTATGTGCACACTAAGTCAATGAGACTTAAAAACGTCAAAAAGGGAGAGGGGTGGCATCCAATGGGTTCAAAACCATTTTCCTCCGTGACGGTTTTGTTCAATAGGGGGTGACCAGGCTTTTCAAAAATGTCAAAAAATTCAGGATCGGATTTATTCAAGTAGACTCAGTCAGCCGTTTTGCTACCTCTAATTAGCTGTATCCGTAAGGCAATAATTATGTGCACGCTAAGTCAATGAGACTTAAAAACGTCAAAAGGGAGAAGGGTGGCATCCAATGGGTTCAAAACCATTTTCCTCCGTGACAGTTTTGTTCAATAGGGGGGTGACCAGGCTTTTCAAAAATGTCAAAAAATTTGGGATCGGATCTATTCAAATAGACTCAATCAGCCGTTTTTGCAGAGGAACAAAATCTGAGAATTTCGAAATGATTTACGTAAAGTGGGGCGCAATTTGGTTGAATCACGCCTTATAACAACACATTTTTCGAAAATTGTATGTGCTCGGGAGACAGAGGACTAGTAGACCTTTCGTTTGATATGCGAAAATGTATGTTAATTGTAATTAGCTACCTGTAATTAGCTGTATCCGTAAGGCAATAATTATGTGCACACTAAGTCAATGAGACTTAAAAACGTCAAAAAGGGAGAGGGGTGGCATCCAATGGGTTCAAAACCATTTTCCTACGTGACGGTTTTGTTCAATAGGGGTGACCAGGCTTTTCAAAAATGTCAAAAATTCAGGATCGGATTTATTCAAGTAGACTCAGTCAGCCGTTTTGCTACCTCTAATTAGCTGTATCCGTAAGGCAATAATTATGTGCACGCTAAGTCAATGAGACTTAAAAACGTCAAAAAGGGAGAAGGGTGGCATCCAATGGGTTCAAAACCATTTTCTCCGTGACAGTTTTGTTCAATAGGGGTTACCAGGCTTTTCAAAAATGTCAAAAAATTTGGGATCGGATCTATTCAAATAGACTCAATCAGCCGTTTTTGCAGAGGAACAAAATCTGAGAACTTCGAATGATTTACGTAAAGTGGGGCGCAATTTGGTTGAATCACGCCTTATAACAACACATTTTTCGAAAATGTATGTGCTCGGGAGACAGAGGACTAGTAGACCTTTCGTTTGATATGCGAAAATGTATGTTAATTGTAATTAGCTACCTCTAATTAGCTGTATCCGTAAGGCAATAATTATGTGCACGCTAAGTCAATGAGACTTAAAACGTCAAAAAGGGAGAGGGGTGGCATCCAATGGGTTCAAAACCATTTTCCTACGTGACGGTTTTGTTCAATAGGGGGGTGACCAGGCTTTTCAAAAATGTCAAAAAATTCAGGATCGGATTTATTCAAGTAGACTCAGTCAGCCGTTTTGCTACCTCTAATTAGCTGTATCCGTAAGGCAATAATTATGTGCACGCTAAGTCAATGAGACTTAAAAACGTCAAAAAGGGAGAAGGGTGGCATCCAATGGGTTCAAAACCATTTTCCTCCGTGATGTTTTTGTTCAATAGGGGTTACCAGGCTTTTTCAAAAATGTCAAAAAATTTGGGATCGGATATATTGAAATAGACTCAATCAGCCGTTTTTGCAGAGGAACAAAACCTGAGTTTTTGAAATGATTTACGTAAAGTGGGGCGCAATTTGGTTGAATCACGCCTTATAACAACACATTTTTCGAAAATGTTATGTGCTCGGGAGACAGAGGAGTAGTAGACCTTTCGTTTGATATGCGAAAATGTATGTTAATTGTAATTAGCTACCTCTAATTAGCTGTATCCGTAAGGCAATAATTATGTGCACACTAAGTCAATGAGACTTAAAAACGTCAAAAAGGAAGAGGGGTGGCATCCAATGGGTTCAAAACCATTTTCCTCCGTGACGGTTTTGTTCAATAGGGGGTGACCAGGCTTTTCAAAAATGTCAAAAATTCAGGATCGATTTATTCAAGTAGACTCAGTCAGCCGTTTTGCTACCTCTAATTAGCTGTATCCGTAAGGCAATAATTATGTGCACGCTAAGTCAATGAGACTTAAAAACAAAAAGGGAGAGGGTGGCATCCAATGGGTTCAAAACCATTTTTCTCCGTGATGGTTTTGTTCAATAGGGGGGTAACCAGGCTTTTCAAAAATGTCAAAAATATTATGATCGGATTTATTCAAATAGACTCAATCAGCCGTTTTTGCAGAGAAACAAAATCTGAGAATTTCGGAATGATTTACGTAAAGTGGTGCGCATTTTGGTTGAATCACGCCTTATAACAACACATTTTTCGAAAAATGTATGTGCTCGGGAGACAGAGGACTAGTAGACCTTTCGTTTGATATGCGAAAATGTATGTTTAATTGTAATTAGCTACCTCTAATTAGCTGTATCCGTAAGGCAATAATTATGTGCACACTAAGTCAATGAGACTTAAAAACGTCAAAAAGGGAGAGGGGTGGCATCCAATGGGTTCAAAACCATTTTCCTACGTGACGGTTTTGTTCAATAGGGGGGTGACCAGGCTTTTCAAAAATGTCAAAAAATTCAGGATCGGATTTATTCAAGTAGACTCAGTCAGCCGTTTTGCTACCTCTAATTAGCTGTATCCGTAAGGCAATAATTATGTGCACGCTAAGTCAATGAGACTTAAAAACGTCAAAAAGGGAGAGGGGTGGCATCCAATGGGTTCAAAACCATTTTTCTCCGTGACGGTTTTGTTCAATAGGGGGGGTGACCAGGCTTGTCAAAAATGTCAAAAAATTTGGGATCGGATTTATTCAAATAGACTCAATCAGCCGTTTTTGCAGAGGAACAAAATCTGAGAACTTCGGAATGATTTACGTAAAGTGGGGCGCAATTTGGTTGAATCACGCCTTATAACAACACATTTTTCGAAAAATGTATGTGCTCGGGAGACAGACGACTAGTAGACCTTTCGTTTGATATGCGAAAATGTATGTAAAATTGTAATTAGCTACCTCTAATTAGCTGTATCCGTAAGGCAATAATTATGTGCACACTAAGTCAATGAGACTTAAAAAGGTCAAAAAGGGAGAGGGGTGGCATCCAATGGGTTCAAAACCATTTTCCTCCGTGACGGTTTTGTTCAATAGAATGGTGACCAGGCTTTTCAAAAATGTCAAAAAATTCAGGATCGGATTTATTCAAGTACACTCAGTCAGCCGTTTTGCTACCTCTAATTAGCTGTATCCGTAAGGCAATAATTATGTGCACGCTAAGTCAATGAGACTTAAAAACGTCAAAAAGGGAGAGGGGTGGCATCCAATGGGTTCAAAACCATTTTCCTCCGTGACGGTTTTGTTCAATAGGGGTGTGACCAGGCTTTTCAAAAATGTCAAAAAATTTGGGATCGGATTTTTTCAAATAGACTCAATCAGCCGTTTTTGCAGAGGAACAAAATCTGAGAATTTCGGAAATGATTTACGTAAAGTGGGGCGCAATTTGGTTGAATCACGCCTTATAACAACACATTTTTCAAAAAATGTATGTGCTCGGGAGACAGAGGACTAGTAGAACTTTCGTTTGATATGCGAAAATGTATGTTAAATTGTAATTAGCTACCTCTAATTAGCTGTATCCGTAAGGCAATAATTATGTGCACACTAAGTTATTGAGACTTAAAAATGTCAAAAAGGGAGAGGGGTGGCATCCAATGGGTTCAAAACCATTTTCCTCCGTGACGGTTCTGTTCAATAGGGGGGTGACCAGGCTTTTTAAAAATGTCAAAAAATTCAGGATCGGATTTATTCAAGTAGACTCAGTCAGCCGTTTTGCTACCTCTAATTAGCTGTATCCGTAAGGCAATAATTATGTGCACGCTAGGTCAATGAGACTTAAAAACGTCAAAAAGGGAGAGGGGTGGCATCCAATGGGTTTAAAACCATTTTCTCCGTGACGGTTTTGTTCAATAGGGGTAACCAGGCTTTTAAAAATGCCAAAAAATTTGGGATCGGATCTATTCAAATAGACTCAATCAGCCGTTTTTGCAGAGGAACAAAATCTGAGAATTTCGGAATGATTTACGTAAAGTGGGGCGCATTTTGGTTGAATCACGCCTTATAACAAAACATTTTTCGAAAATTTTATGTGCTCAGGAGACAGAGGACTAGTAGACTTTTGTTTGATATGCGAAAATGTATGTTAAATTGTAATTAGCTACCTCTAATTAGCTGTATCCGTAAGGCAATAATTATGTGCACACTAAGTCAATGAGACTTAAAAACGTCAAAAAGGGAGAGGGGTGGCATCCAATGGGTTCACAACCATTTCCCTCCGTGACGGTTTTGTTCAATAGAATGGTGACCAGGCTTTTCAAAAATGTCAAAAAATTCAGGATCGGATTTATTCAAGTAGACTCAGTCAGCCGTTTTGCTACCTCTAATTAGCTGTATCCGTAAGGCAATAATTATGTGCACGCTAAGTCAATGAGACTTAAAAACGTCAAAAAGGGAGAGGGGTGGCATCCAATGGGTTCAAAACCATTTTCCTCCGTGACGGTTTTGTTCAATAGGGGTGACCAGGCTTTTAAAAATGTCAAAAAATTGGGATCGGAGCTATTCAGATAGACTCAATCAGCCGTTTTTGCAGAGGAACAAAATCTGAGAATTTCGAAATGATTTACGTAAAGTGGGGCGCAATTTGGTTGAATCACGCCTTATAACAACACATTTTTTGAAAATTTTATGTGCTTGGGAGACAGAGGACTAGTAGACTTTTCGTTTGATATGCGAAAATGTATGTTAATTGTAATTAGCTACCTCTAATTAGCTGTATCCGTAAGGCAATAATTATGTGCACACTAAGTCAATGAGACTTAAAAACGTCAAAAAGGGAGAGGGGTGGCATCCAATGGGTTCAAAACCATTTTCCTACGTGACGGTTTTGTTCAATAGGGGGTGACCAGGCTTTTCAAAAATGTCAAAAAATTCAGGATCGGATTTATTCAAGTAGACTCAGTCAGCCGTTTTGCTACCTCTAATTAGCTGTATCCGTAAGGCAATAATTATGTGCACGCTAAGTCAATGAGACTTAAAAATGTCAAAAAGGGAGAGGGGTGGCATCCAATGGGTTCAAAACCATTTTTCTCCGTGATGATTTTGTTCAATAGGGGGGTAACCAGGCTTTTAAAAAATGCCAAAAAAATTATGATCGGATCTATTCAAATAGACTCAATCAGCCGTTTTTGCAGAGGAACAAAATCTGAGAATTTCGGAATGATTTACGTAAAGTGGGGCGCATTTTGGTTGAATCACGCCTTATAACAACACATTTTTCGAAAAATGTATGTGCTCGGGAGACAGAGGACTAGTAGATCTTTTGTTTGTTATGTGAAAATGTATGTTAAATTGTAATTAGCTACCTCTAATTAGCTGTATCCGTAAGGCAATAATTATGTGCACGCTAAGTCAATGAGACTTAAAAACGTCAAAAAGGGAGAGGGGTGGCATCCAATGGGTTCAAAACCATTTTCCTCCGTGACGGTTTTGTTCAATAGGGGGTGTGACCATGCTTTTTAAAAATGTCAAAAAATTTAGGATCGGATCTATTCAAATAGACTCAATCAGCCGTTTTTGCAGATGAACAAAATCTGAGAATTTCGAAATGATTTACGTAAAGTCCGTTGAATCACGCCTTGCAACACATTTTTACGAAACTTTTATGTGCTTGGGAGACAGAGGACTAGTAGTCCTTTCGTTTGATATGAAAATGTATGTTAAAATTAGCTACAAATTAGCTGTATCCGTAAGGCAATAATTATGTGCACACTAAGTCAATGAGACTTAAAAACCAAAAAGGGAGAGGGTGGCATCCAATGGGTTCAAAACCATTTTCCTCCGTGACGGTTTTGTTCAATAGGGGTGACCAGGCTTTTCAAAATGTCAAAAAATTCAGGATCGGATTTATTCAAGTACACTCAGTCAGCCGTTTTGCTACCTCTAATTAGCTGTATCCGTAAGGCAGTAATTATGTGCACGCTAAGTCAATGAAACTTAAAAACGTCAAAAGGGAGAGGGGTGGCATCCAATGGGTTCAAAACCATTTTTCTCCGTGATGATTTTGTTCAATAGGGGGGTAAGCAGGCTTTTAAAAAATGCCAAAAAATTTATGATCGGATCTATTCAAATAGACTCAATCAGCCGTTTTTGCAGAGGAACAAAATCATAGAATTTCGGAATGATTTACGTAAAGTGGGGCGCATTTTGGTTGAATCACGCCTTATAACAAAACATTTTTTGAAAAATGTATGTGCTCAGGAGACAGAGGACTAGTAGATCTTTTGTTTGATATGCGAAAAGGTATGTTAAATTTTAATTAGCTACCTCTAATTAGCTGTATCCGTACGGCAATAATTATGTGCACACTAAGTCAATGAGACTTAAAAACGTCAAAAAGGGAGAGGTGTGGCATCCAATGGGTTCAAAACCATTTTCCTCCGTGACGGTTTTGTTCAATAGAATGGTGACCAGGCTTTTCAAAAATGTCAAAAAATTCAGGATCGGATTTATTCAAGTAGACTCAGTCAGCCGTTTTGCTACCTCTAATTAGCTGTATCCGTAAGGCAATAATTATGTGCACGCTAAGTCAATGAGACTTAAAAACGTCAAAAAGGGAGAGGGGTGGCATCCAATGGGTTCAAAACCATTTTACTCCGTGACGGTTTTGTTCAATAGGGGGGGTGACCATGCTTTTTAAAAATGTCAAAAAAATTGGGATCAGATCTATTCAAATAGACTCACTCAGCCGTTTTTGCAGAGGAACAAAATCTGAGAATTTCGAAATGATTTACGTAAAGTGGGGCGCAATTTGGTTGAATCACGCCTTATAACAACACATTTTTGCGAAACTTTTATGTGCTTGGAAGACAGAGGACTAGTAGACTTTTCGTTTGATATGCGAAAATGTATGTTAATTGTAATTAGCTACCTCTAATTAGCTGTATCCGTAAGGCAATAATTATGTGCACACTAAGTCAATGAGACTTAAAAACGTCAAAAAGGGAGAGGGGTGGCATCCAATGGGTTCAAAACCATTTTCCTACGTGACGGTTTTGTTCAATAGGGGGGTAACCAGGCTTTTCAAAAATGTCAAAAATTTCAGGATCGGATTTATTCAAGTAGACTCAGTCAGCCGTTTTGCTACCTCTAATTAGCTGTATCCGTAAGGCAATAATTATGTGCACGCTAAGTCAATGAGACTTAAAAACGTCAAAAAGGGAGAAGGGTGGCATCCAATGGGTTCAAAACCATTTTTCTCCGTGATGATTTTGTTCAATAGGGGGGTAACCAGGCTTTTAAAAAATGCCAAAAAAATTATGATCGGATCTATTCAAATAGACTCAATCAGCCGTTTTTGCAGAGGAACAAAATCTGAGAATTTCGGAATGATTTACGTAAAAAGTTTTTGAATATGCGATTTACGTAATTTTGCTTGAATCACGCCTTATAACAAAACATTTTTTGAAAAATGTATGTGCTGATTTACGTAAAGTAATTAGCTACCTCTAATTAGCTGTATCCGTAAGGCAATAATTATGTGCATTTCAATGAGACTTGAAAAAGGGAGAGGGGTCACGCCAATTTAAAACCATTTTTCGTGAAATTTATGTGCTCGGGAGACAGAGGACTAGTAGATCTTTTGTTTGTTATGTCAAAAATGTATGTTTAAATTGTAATTAGCTACCTCTAATTAGCTGTATCCGTAAGGCAATAATTATGTGCACGCTAAGTCAATGAGACTTAAAAACGTCAAAAAGGGAGAGGGGTGGCATCCAATGGGTTCAAAACCATTTTCCTCCGTGACGGTTTTGTTCAATAGGGGTGTGACCATGCTTTTTAAAAATGTCAAAAAATTTAGGATCGGATCTATTCAAATAGACTCAATCAGCCGTTTTTGCAGATGAACAAAATCTGAGAATTTCGAAATGATTTACGTAAAGTGGGGCGCAATTTGGTTGAATCACGCCTTGTAACAACACATTTTTACGAAACTTTTATGTGCTTGGGAGACAGAGGACTAGTAGTCCTTTCGTTTGATATGCGAAAATGTATGTTAATTGTAATTAGCTACCTCTAATTAGCTGTATCCGTAAGGCAATAATTATGTGCACACTAAGTCAATGAGACTTAAAAACGTCAAAAAGGGAGAGGGGTGGCATCCAATGGGTTCAAAACCATTTTCCTACGTGACGGTTTTGTTCAATAGGAGGGTAACCAGGCTTTTCAAAAATGTCAAAAAATTTAGGATCAGATTTATTCAAGTAGGAGACTCAAAAATGTCAAAAAAATTTAGTTTTGCAGATTTATTCAAGTAGACCTCCGTTTTGCTAATTAGCTGTATCCGTAAGGCAATAATTATGAGCACGCTAAGTCAATGAGACTTAAAAACGTCAAAAAGGGACAAAGGTGGCATCCAATGGCTTCAGACCCATTTTCCTCGATGATGGTTTTGTTCAATAGGGGGTGACCAGGCTTTTAAAAATGTCAAAAAATTATGATCGGATCTATTCAAATAGACTCAATCAGCCGTTTTTGCAGAGGAACAAAATCTGAGAATTTCGGAATGATTTACGTAAAGTGGGGCGCATTTTGGTTGAATCACGCCTTATAACAAAACATTTTTTGAAAAATGTATGTGCTTGGGAGACAGAGGACTAGTAGACTTTTCGTTTGATATGCGAAAATGTATGTTAATTGTAATTAGCTACCTCTAATTAGCTGTATCCGTAAGGCAATAATTATGTGCACACTAAGTCAATGAGACTTAAAAACGTCAAAAAGGGAGAGGGGTGGCATCCAATGGGTTCAAAACCATTTTCCTCCGTGACAGTTTTGTTCAATAGGGGTGACCAGGCTTTTCAAAAATGTCAAAAATTTAGGATCGGATCTATTCAAATAGACTCAATCAGCCGTTTTTGCAGAGGAACAAAATCTGAGAATTTCGGAATGATTTACGTAAAGTGGGGTGCAATTTGGTTGAATCACGCCTTATAACAACACAATTTTTGAAAATGTTATGTGCTCGGGAGACAGAGGACTAGTAGACCTTTCGTTTGATATGCGAAATTGTATATTAAATTGTAATTAGCTACCTCTAATTAGCTGTATCCGTAAGGCAATAATTATGTGCACACTAAGTCAATGAGACTTAAAAACTTCAAAAAGGGAGAGGGGTGGCATCCAATGGCTTCAGACCCATTTTCCTCGGTGATGGTTTTGTTCAATAGGGGGTGACCAGGCTTTTCAAAAATGTCAAAAAATTCGGGATTGGATCTATTCAAGTAGACTCAATCAGCCGTTTTTGCAGAGGAACAAAGTCTGAGAATTTCAAAATGATTTACGTAAAGTGGGGCGCAATTTGGTTGAATCACGCCTTATAACAACACATTTTTCAAAATTGTATGTGCTCGGGAGACAGAGGACTAGTAGACCTTTCGTTTGATATGCGAAATTGTATATTAAATTGTAATTAGCTACCTCTAATTAGCTGTATCCGTAAGGCAATAATTATGTGCACACTAAGTCAATGAGACTTAAAAACTTCAAAAAGGGAGAGGGGTGGCATCCAATGGGTTTAAAACCATTTTCCTCCGTGACGGTTTTGTTCAATAGGGGGGTGACCAGGCTTTTTAAAAATGTCAAAAAATTCAGGATCGGATTTATTCAAGTAGACTCAATCAGCCGTTTTGCTACCTCTAATTAGCTGTATCCGTAAGGCAATAATTATGTGCACACTAAGTCAATGAGACTTAAAAACTTCAAAAAGGGAGAGGGGTGGCATCCAATGGGTTTAAAACCATTTTCCTCCGTGTCGGTTTTGTTCAATAGGGATGTGACCTGGCTTTTCAAAAATGTCAAAAAATTCGGGATTGGATCTATTCAAGTAGACTCAATCAGCCGTTTTTGCAGAGGAAGAAAGTCTAAGAATTTCAAAATGATTTACGTAAAGTGGGGCGCAATTTGGTTGATTCACGCCTTATAACAACACATTTTTTTGAAAATATTTTAAGCTCGGGAGACAGAGGACTAGTAGACCTTTCGTTTGATATGCGAAATTGTATATTAAATTGTAATTAGCTACCTCTAATTAGCTGTATCCGTAAGGCAATATTTATGTGCACACTAAGTCAATGAGACTTAAAAACGTCAAAAAGGGAGAGGGGTGGCATCCAATGGGTTCAAAACCAT
This sequence comes from Chiridota heheva, assembly GCA_020152595.1. Taxonomy (NCBI): domain Eukaryota; kingdom Metazoa; phylum Echinodermata; class Holothuroidea; order Apodida; family Chiridotidae; genus Chiridota; species Chiridota heheva. Next base: position 10,812 of record JAIGNY010001914.1, on the reverse strand, counting down.
TTTCCTCCGTGACGGTTTTGTTCAATAGGGGCTGACCAGGCTTTTCAAAATGTCAAAAAATTTGGTATCGGATTTATTCAAGTAGACTCAATCAGCCGTTTTGCTACCTCTAATTAGCTGTATCCGTAAGGCAATAATTATGTGCACACTAAGTCAATGAGACTTAAAAACTTCAAAAAGGGAGAGGGGTGGCATCCAATGGGTTCAAAACCATTTTCCTCCGTGATGGTTTTGTTCAATAGGGGGTGACCAGGCTTTTCAAAAATGTCAAACAATTTGGGATTGGATATATTCAAGTAGACTCAATTAGCCGTTTTTGCAGAGGAACAAAATCTGAGAATTTCGGAATGATTTACGTAAAGTGGGGTGCAATTTGGTTGAATCACGCCCTTATAACAACACAATTTTCGAAAATTGTATGTGCTCGGGAGACAAAGGACTAGTAGACCTTTCGTTTGATATGCGAAATTTATATTAAATTGTAATTAGCTACCTCTTTTAGCTGTATCCGTAAAGCAATAATTATGTGGACACTAAGTCAATGAGACTTAAAAACGTCAAAAGGGAGAGGGTGGCATCCAATGGGTTCAAAACCATTTTCCTCCGTGATGGTTTTGTTCAATAAGGGGTGACCAGGCTTTTAAAAATGTCAAAAAATTATGATCGGATCTATTCAAATAGACTCAATCAGCCGTTTTTGCAGAGGAACAAAATCTGAGAATTTCAAATGATTTACGTAAAGTGGGGCGCAATTTGGTTGAATCACGCTTTATAACAACACATTTTTCGAAAATTGTATGTGCTCGGGAGACAGAGGACTAGTAGACCTTTCGTTTGATATGCGAAAATGTATATTAAATTGTAATTAGCTACCTCTAATTAGCTGTATCCGTAAGGCAATAATTATGTGCACACTAAGTCAATGACACTTAAAAACGTCAAAAAGGGAGAGGGGTGGCATCCAATGGGTTCAAAACCATTTTCCTCCGTGACAGTTTTGTTCAATAGGGGGCGACCAGGCTTTTTGTCAAAAATTTAGGATCAAAAAATTCAGGTTTTTGATCTATTTCAAATTATTTACGTAAACTCAATTTGGTTGAATCAGCCGTTTTTTTACGAAACTTTTATGTGCTTGGGAGACAGAGGAGACTAGTAGTCCTTTCGTAATTAGCTGTATCCGTAAGGCAATATTTATGTGCACACTAAGTCAATGAGACTTAAAAACGTCAAAAAGGGAGAGGGGTGGCATCCAATGGGTTCAAAACCATTTTCCTCCGTGACGGTTTTGTTCAATAGGGGGGTGACCAGGCTTTTCAAAATGTCAAAAAATTTGGTATCGGATTTATTCAAGTAGACTCAATCAGCCGTTTTGCAGAGGAAGAAAGTCTGAGAATTTCAAAATGATTTACGTAAAGTGGGGCGCAATTTGGTTGAATCACGCTTTATAACAACACATTTTTCAAAATTGTATGTGCTCGGGAGACAGAGGTTTAGTAGACCTTTCGTTTGATATGCGAAATTGTATATTAAATTGTAATTAGCTACCTCTTTTTAGACGTATCCGTAAGGCAATAATTATGTGCACACTAAGTCAATGAGACTTAAAAACGTCAAAAAGGGAGAGGGGTGGCATCCAATGGCTTCAGACCCATTTTCCTCCGTGACGGTTTTGTTCAATAGGGGGGCGACCAGGCTTTTTAAAAATGTCAAAAAATTCGGGATCGGATCTATTCAAGTAGACTCAATCAGCCGTTTTGCTACCTCTAATTAGCTGTATCCGTAAGGCAATAATTATGTGCACACTAAGTCAATGAGACTTAAAAACTTCAAAAAGGGAGAGGGGTGGCATCCAATGGGTTTAAAACCATTTTCCTCCGTGTCGGTTTTGTTCAATAGGGGTTGACCAGGCTTTTCAAAAATGTCAAAAAATTCGGGATCGGATCTATTCAAGTAGACTCAATCAGCCGTTTTTGCACAGGAACAAAGTCTGAGAAGTTCCGAATGATTTACGTAAAGTGGGGCGCAATTTGGTTAAATCACGCCTTATAACTACACATTTTTCGAGGAAAAAAATTGTGCTCGGGAGACAGAGGACTAGTAGACCTTTCGTTTGATATGCGAACTTGTATATTAAATTGTAAATAGCTACCTCTTTTTAGACGTATCCGTAAGGCAATAATTATGTGCACACTAAGTCAATGAGACTCAAAAACGTCAAAAGGGAGAGGGGTGGCATCCAATGGGTTCAAAACCATTTTCCTCCGTGACGGTTTTGTTTAACAGGGGGGTGACCAGGCTTTTCAAAATCGGCAAAAAATTTGGGATCAAATAAATTCAAGTAGACTCAATCAGCCGTTTTTGCAGAGGAACAAAGTCTGAGAATTTCGGAATGATTTACGTAAAGTGGGGCGCAATTTGGTTAAATCACGCCTTATAACAACACAATTTTCGAAAATTGTATGTGCTCGGGAGACAAAGGACTAGTAGACCTTTCGTTTGATATGCGAAATTTTATATTAAATTGTAATTAGCTACCTCTAATTAGCTGTATCCGTAAGGCAATAATTATGTGCACACTAAGTCAATGAGACTTAAAAACTTCAAAAAGGGAGAGGGGTAGCATCCAATGGGTTCAAAACCATTTTCCTCCGTGTCGGTTTTGTTCAATAGGGGTTGACCAGGCTTTTCAAAAATGTCAAAAAATTGGGATCGGATCTATTCAAGTAGACTCAATCAGCCGTTTTTGCACAGGAACAAAGTCTGAGAAGTTCGGAACTATTTACGTAAAGTGGGGCGCAATTTGGTTAAATCACGCCTTATAACTACACATTTTTCGAGGAAAAAAATTGTGCTCGGGAGACAGAGGACTAGTAGACCTTTCGTTTGATATGCGAACTTGTATATTAAATTGTAAATAGCTACCTCTTTTTAGACGTATCCGTAAGGCAATAATTATGTGCACACTATGTCAATGAGACTCAAAAACGTCAAAAAGGGAGAGGGGTGGCATCCAATGGGTTCAAAACCATTTTCCTCCGTGACGGTTTTGTTTAACAGGGGGGTGACCAGGCTTTTCAAAATCGTCAAAAATTTGGGATCGGATAAATTCAAGTAGACTCAATCAGCCGTTTTTGCAGAGGAACAAAGTCTGAGAAGTTCCGGATGATTTACGTAAAGTGGGGCGCAAATTGGTTAAATCACGCCTTATAACTACACATTTTTCGAGGGAAAAAATTGTGCTCGGGAGACAGAGGACTAGTAGACCTTTCGTTTGATATGCGAACTTGTATATTAAATTGTAATTAGCTACCTCTATTTAGACGTATCCCTAAGGCAATAATTATGTGCACACTAAGTCAATGAGACTCAAAAACGTCAAAAAGGGATAGGGGTGGCATCCAATGGGTTCAAAACCATTTTCCTCCGTGACGGTTTTGTTTAATAGGGGGGTGACCAGGCTTTTCGAAATCGTCAAAAAATTTGGGATCGGATATATTCAAGTAGACTCAATCAGCCGTTTTTGCAGAGGAACAAAGTCTGAGAATTTCGGAATGATTTACGTAAAGTGGGGCGCAATTTGGTTGAATCACGCCTTATAACAACACAATTTTCGAAAATTGTATGTGTTCGGGAGACAAAGGAATAGTAGACCTTTCGTTTGATATGCGAAATTTTATATTAAATTGTAATTAGCTACCTCTAATTAGCTGTATCTGTAAGGCAATAATTATGTGGACACTAAGTCAATGAGACTTAAAAACTTCAAAAAGGGAGAGGGGTGGCATCCAATGGCTTCAGACCTATTTTCCTCGGTGATGGTTTTGTTTAATAGGGGGTGACCAGGCTTTTCAAAAATGTCAAAAAATTCGGGATTGGATCTATTCAAGTAGACTCAATTAGCCTTTTTTGCAGAGGAACAAAGTCTGAGAATTTCGATATGATTTACGTAAAGTGGGGCGCAATTTGGTTGAATCACGCCTTAGAGCAACACATTTTTCAAAATTTTATGTGCTCGAGAGACAGAGGACTAGTAGACCTTTCGTTTGATATGCGAAATTGGATATTAAATTGTAATTAGCTACCTCTACTTAGCTGTATCCGTAAGGCAATATTTATGTGCACACTAAGTCAATGAGACTTAAAAACGTCAAAAAGGGAGAGGGGTGGCATCCAATGGGTTCAAAACCATTTTCCTCCGTGACGGTTTTGTTCAATAGGGGGGCGACCAGGCTTTTCAAAAATGTCAAAAAATTCGGGATCGGATCTATTCAAGTAGACTCAATCAGCCGTTTTGCTACCTCTAATTAGCTGTATCCGTAAGGCAATAATTATGTGCACACTAAGTCAATGAGACTTAAAAACTTCAAAAAGGGAGAGGGGTGGCATTTAATGGGTTCAAAACCATTTTCCTCGGTGATGGTTTTGTTCAATAGGGATGTGACCAGGCTTTTCAAAAATGTCAAAAAATTTGGGATTGGATCTATTCAAGTAGACTCAATCAGCCGTTTTTGCAGAGGAAGAAAGTCTGAGAATTTCGGAAATGATTTACGTAAAGTGGGGCGCAATTTGGTTGAATCACGCCTTATAGCAACACATTTTTCAAAATTTTATGTGCTCGAGAAACAGAGGACTAGTAGACCTTTCGTTTGATATGCGAAATTGTATATTAAATTGTAATTAGCTACCTCTAATTAGCTGTATCCGTAAGGCAATATTTATGTGCACACTAAGTCAATGAGACTTAAAAACGTCAAAAAGGGAGAGGGGTGGCATCCAATGGGTTCAAAACCATTTTCCTCCGTGACGGTTTTGTTCAATAGGGGGGCGACCAGGCTTTTCAAAAATGTCAAAAAATTCGGGATCGGATCTATTCAAGTAGACTCAATCAGCCGTTTTGCTACCTCTAATTAGCTGTATCCGTAAGGCAATAATTATGTGCCCACTAAGTCAATGAGACTTAAAAACGTCAAAAAGGGAGAGGGGTGGCATCAAATGGGTTCAAAACCATTTTCCTCCGTGACAGTTTTGTTCAATAGGGGTGACCAGGCTTTTCAAAAATGTCAAAAATTTGGGATTAGATCTATTCAAATAGACTCAATCAGCCGTTTTTGCAGAGGAACAAAATCTGAGAATTTCAAAATGATTTACGTAAAGTGGGGCGCAATTTGGTTGAATCACGCCTTATAGCCACACATTTTTTTAAAATTGATGTGCTCGAGAGACAGAGGACTATTAGACCTTTCGTTTGATATGCGAAAATGTATATTAAATTGTAATTAGCTACCTCTAATTAGCTGTATCCGTAAGGCAATATTTATGTGCACACTAAGTCAATGAGACTTAAAAACGTCAAAAGGGGAGAGGGGTGGCATCCAATGGGTTCAAAACTATTTTCCTCCGTGACGGTTTTGTTCAATAGGGGGGCGACCAGGCTTTTCAAAAATGTCAAAAAATTCGGGATCGGATCTATTCAAGTAGACTCAATTAGCCGTTTTGCTACCTCTAATTAGCTGTATCCGTAAGGCAATAATTATGTGCCCACTAAGTCAATGAGACTTAAAAACGTCAAAAAGGGAGAGGGGTGGCATCCAATGGGTTCAAAACCATTTTCCTCCGTGACGGTTTTGTTTAATAGGGGGTGACAAGGCTTTTTAAAATGTCAAAAAATTCGGGATCGGATTTATTCAAATAGACTCAATCAGCCGTTTTTGCAGAGGAACAAATTCTGAAAATTTCGGAATGATTTACGTAAAGTGGGGCGCAATTTGGTTGAATCACGCCTTATAACAACACATTCTTTGAAAAATTGTATATGCTCGAGAGACAGAGGACTAGTAGACCTTTCGTTTAATATGCGAAAATGTATATTAAATTGTAATTAGCTTCCTCTAATTAGCTGTATCCGTAAGGCAATAAATATGTGCACACTAAGTCAGTAAGACTTAAAAACGTCAAAAAGGGAGAGGGGTGGCAGCCAATGGGTTTAAAACCATTTTCCTCCGTGATGGTTTTGATCAATAGGGGGGTGACCAGGCTTTTTAAAAGTGTCAAAAAATTCAGGATCGGATTTATTCAAGAAGACTCAATCAGCCGTTTTTGCAGAGGAACAAAGTTTGAGAATTTCGGAATGATTTACGTAATGTGGCCGCAATTTGGTTGAATTACGCCTCAAAACAACACATTTTTTTGAATATTTTATCTGCTAGACAGAGGACTATTAGACCATTCGTTTGATTTCCGAAATTGTATATTAAATTGTTTTTAGCTACCTCTAATTACCTGTATCCGTAAGTCAAAAATTATGTGCACACTAAGTCAATGAGACTTAAAAACGTCAAAAGGGAGAAGGGTGGCATCAACAAATGGGTTCAAAACCATTTTCCTCCGTGACGGTTTTGTTCAATTGGGGGCGACCAGGCTTTTTAAAAATGTAAAAAAATTTAGGGATCGGATTTATTTAAATAGACTCAATCAGCCGTTTTTGCAGAGAAACAAAATCTGAGAATTTCAAATGATTTACGTAACGTGTGGCAAATTGGTTGAATCACGCCTTAAACAACACATTTTTCAAAAATTTATCTGCTTGGGAGACAGAGGACTAGTAGACCTTTCGTTTGATATGCGAAAATTGTATATTAAATTGTAATTAGCTACCTCTAATTAGCTGTATCCGTAAGGCAATAATTATGTGCACACTAAGTCAATGAGACTTAAAAACGTCAAAAAGGGAGAGGGGTGGCATCCAATGGGTTCAGAACCATTTTCCTCCGTGACGGTTTTGTTCAATAGGGGTGACCAGGCTTTTCAAAAATGTCAAAAAATTCAGGATCGGATTTATTCAAGTAGACTCAATCAGCCGTTTTTGCAGAGGAACAAAATTGAGAAATTCGGAATGATTTACGTAACGGGGCGCAATTTGGTTGAATTACGCCTCAAAACAACACATTTTTCGTAAATGTTATCTGCTCGGGAGACAAAGGACTATTAGATTTTTCGTTTGATATGCGAAATTGTATATTAAATTGTAATTGGCTACCTCTAATTAGCTGTATCCGTAAGGCAATAATTATGTGCACACTAAGTCAATGAGACTTAAAAACGTCAAAAGGGAGAGGGGTGGCATCCAATGGGTTCAAAACCATTTTCCTCCGTGACGGTTTTGTTCAATAGGGGTGACCAGGCTTTTCAAAAATGTCAAAAAATTTGGGATCGGATTTATTCAAGTAGACTCAATCAGCCGTTTTGCAGAGGAACAAAGTCTGAGAATTTCGAATGATTTACGTAAAGTGGGGCGCAATTTGGTTGAATCACGCCTTATAACAACACATTTTTCGAAAATTGTACCTGTTCGGGAGACAGAGGACTAGTAGACCTTTCGTTTGATATGCGAAATTGTATATTAAATTGTAATTAGCTACCTCTAATTAGCTGTATCCGTAAGGCAATAATTATGTGCACTCTAAGTCAATGAGACTTAAAAACGTCAAAAAGGGAGAGGGTGGCATCCAATGGGTTCAAAACCATTTTCCTCCGTGACGGTTTTGTTCAATAGGGGTGACCAGGCTTTTCAAAAATGTCAAAAAATTTATGATCGGATTTATTCAAGTAGACTCAAATCAGCCGTTTTGCAGAGGAACAAAGTCTGAGAATTTCGAAAAGATATTACGTAAAGTGGGGCGCAATTTGGTTGAATTACGCCTCAAAACAACACGTTTTTCAAAATTGTATCTGTTCGAGAAACAGAGGACTATAGACCTTTCGATTGATATGCGAAATTGTATGTTAAATTGTAATTAGCTACCTCTAATTAGCTGTATCCGTAAGGCAATAATTATGTGCACACTAAGTCAATGAGACTTAAAAACGTCAAAAAGGAGAGGGGTGGCATCCAATGGGTTCAAAACCATTTTCTCTCGTGACGGTTTTGTTCAATAGGGGGTTGACCAGGCTTTTCAAAAATGTCAAAAAATTTGGGATCGGATCTATTCAAGTAGACTCAATCAGCCGTTTTTGCAGAGGAACAAAGCCTGAAATTTCGGAATGATTTACGTAAAGTGGGGCGCAATTTGGTTGAATCACGCCTCAAAACAACACATTTTCGAAAATTGTTATCTGCTCGGGAAAAAAAATTGTGCTCGGGAGACAGAGGACTAGTAGACCTTTCGTTTGATATGCGAAATTGTATATTAAATTGTAATTAGCTACCTCTAATTAGCTGTATCCGTAAGGCAATAATTATGTGCACACTAAGTCAATGAGACTTAAAAACGTCAAAAAGGAAGAGGGGTGGCATCGAATGGGTTCAGAACCATTTTCCTCCGTGACGGTTTTGTTTAATAGGGGGGTGACCAGGCTTTTAAAAATGTCAAAAAATTTGGGATCGGATCTATTCAAGTAAATTTAATCAGCCGTTTTTGCAGAGGAACAAAGTCTGAAAATTTTGGAATGATTTACGTAACGTGGGGCGCAATTTGGTTGAATTACGCCTCAAAACAACACATGTTTCGAAAATGTTATCTGCTCGGGAGACAGAGCACTATTAGACCTTTCGTTTGATATACGAAATTGTATATTAAATTGTAATTAGCTACCTCTAATTAGCTGTATCCGTAAGGCAATAATTATGTGCACACTAAGTCAATGAGACTTAAAAACGTCAAAAAGGGAGAGGGGGGCATCCAATGGGTTTAAAACCATTTTCCTTCGTGATGGTTTTGTTCAATAGGGGTGACCAGGCTTTTCAAAAATATCAAAAAATTTGGGATCGGATCTATATTCAAGTAGACTAAATCAGCCGTTTTTGCAGAGGAACAAAGTCTGAGAATTTTGGAAATGATTTACGTAAAGAGGGGCGCAATTTGGTTGTATTCACGCCTTATAAAACAACACATTTTTCGAAAATTTTATGTGCTCGGGAGACAGAGGACTAGTAGACCTTTCGTTTGATATGCGAAAATGTATATTAAATTGTAATTAGCTACCTCTAATTAGCTGTATCCGTAAGGCAATAATTATGTGCACACTAAGTCAATGAGACTTAAAACGTCAAAAAGGGAGAGGGGTGGCATCCAATGAGTTCAAAACCATTTTCCTCCGTGACGGTTTTGCTCAATAGGGGGTGACCAGGCTTTTTAACAATGTCAAAAATTTGGGATCGGATCTATTCTAGTAGACTTAATCAGCCGTTTTTGCAAAAGAACAAAGTCTAAGAATTTCGGAATGATTTATTGTAATGTGGGGCGCAATTTGGTTGAATCACGCCTTATAACAACACATTTTTCGGGAAAAATATGAGCTCGAGACAAAGGACTATTAGACCTTTCGTTTGATATGCGAAATTGTATATTAAATTGTAATTAGCTACCTCTAATTAGCTGTATCCGTTAAGGCAATAATTATGTTCAAATAGACTCAATCAACCGTTTTTGCAGAGGAACAAAGTCTGAGAATTTCGGAATGATTTACGTAACGTGGGGCGCAATTTGGTTGAATAATTAAATAATTCAATTAGCCGCTTTTGCAGAGGAACAAAGTCTGAGATTTTCGGATTGATCTACATAACGTGGGGCGCAATTGGGTTGAATTACGCCTCAAAACAACACATTTTTTGAAAAATGTATCTAATTAGAGTGTAGCTAATTATAATTTGATATAAAATTTCGCATATCAAACGAAAGGTCTAATAGTCCCTGTCCCCTGGAAGAAAACATATACTTATATATATATATATATATATATATATATATATATATATATATATATATATATATATATATATATATATATATATATATATATATATATATATATATATATATATATATATATATATATATATATATATATATATATATATATATATATATATATATATATATATATATATATATATATATATATATATATATACATATATATATATATATATATATATATATATATATATATATATATATATATATATATATATATATAATATGTATATATATATATATATATATATATATATATATATATATATATATATGTATATATATATATATATATATATATATATATATATATATATATATATATATATTTATATATATATATATATATATATATATATATATATATATATATATATATATATATATATAATATGTGTATATATATATATATATATATATATATATATATATATATATATATATAATATGTGTATATATATATATATATATATATATATATATATATATATATATATATATATATATATACATATATATAGATATATATATATACATATATATACACACCGATATATATATATATATATATATATATATATATATATATATATATATATATATATATATATATATATATATATATATATATATATATATATATATATATATATATATATATACATATATATAGATATATATATATACATATATATATACACCGATTGGGATATATGACTTAAGAAGTGACCCTAAGATAAGAGGTCGTGCTTTTCCCACCCCACCCCCCTTTCCCGCTTTTCCCTCTTCTCTTATTATACACACTGAATACTCATCAAAATATATTAAGTACAACAACAGTATTGCAAACTTTCCGACGTATAATAAAATAACCAGATGCCCCATGTTTTAGTATAACGACAGTATGACTCCAGAACCAAATAATAAGTTGATTCTGTTTTCCAAAAATTAACATCGAAAAATTGTCCCAGCGTTTATTTCGAACATATTTTTGTGTAGGTTGATTGGAAATTTTCGGCAAGAACTGTGTCAGATAAATTATGCCCGTTTAAGCTGTTAA